>CM023359.1:50334773-50534421 GCA_013282895.1 Eriosoma lanigerum
AAAAAAAGACCGACGGATCGGGGGTGCTGCCGCCGGTGCCCCACCATACCCCGCGCGCGAGCGGTTCGGCCGTCTTCGGCGCCGGCCGTACGTCGGACGTCTTCGTGAATCCCTCCTCTTACCCGGCGACGATGCTTGCCGGCCGAGTGGGGGGTGGGCGGGTGTGCGTGTGTGCGCGCCGGGCGGCGACGGCGAAATGCAGTTTTTCGACAGCCTAATGCATGTTGCACATTTCGTGTTCTCCAAGGACGACGGCCCGACCAACCTAAATGAGCGGTCCTCCTGCATTCAGATGCACTGTGCTCGGATGCACCAACGGGCGGTCGCAACGACTTCGAAATTTATTTATTGCCAATCTGTTTTATTATTAAATATAATAATCATTTTTCTTCATTTAACTCGTTTAATATTATTATAATATTTTTATTTATTTTTTCTTATACCGATCTGCTCGAAATTCAATTCTAATTATTACAATTTTTTTTTTCCATTACAATTATTTTTTAATAATTTAATTATTATATTACTTATCCGCAGTGTGCGTTCGTTATTGTGTTCGTGATTATTTTTAATTCTAAATTCTTAAATATAATTTCGTATATTATTTATTGGCTATTTTAATACTCGTGTTACACGTGTTGTGTTCGTGAAAGTGGTAAACGTCTTTTTGGACATCAAATTTACATTTTTCGTTCGTCGTCTCACTTTTGGCGGCACAGAGCGTTCAGGAACGGTACGTTTACAATATTTCATAATTATACAAAAGGAAATTTCTTTAAAGTCGCGATTTTAGGTCAATACTATATTATTTTATTATAATTTTTATGGTACGTCCGTATAGATTAGGTCGAATTAATCGCAAGCGTTGTTGACATTGTGTCTGACCTCCTCTCTCTTATTCTGAGTATATATAATAAAATAATGAGTATATTAATTTATATGTTGTATTTTGCTTCGTCTCTCTATGTTATAAAATATTTATATGACAAAAAAATGAGTTTCGTTTTCTTATTTATTTTCGTAATTAAGCGTGGAAAATTTAAAAATATTCGTATTATAGGTAAAATGTAAACTTCACTGTTTTTTTTAAAATTTTTTTTTACTAAATCTAATTCTTAATTTTGTATTTGCTACAGAACCAGCATTTTTCGAGAGTGTTGTTTTTATTTTATTAAAACGATAATATTTTGAAGTGCGATTGTCATTATATCGCATCATCATAATATATACCTATCATAAACTCAATTATTTTATTGCTTTTAATTAACGTGTATATTAGATATAATATTTAAATAAAGTCTCGCCCTTCACGTGGATGTAAAATATATTATTTTTTTTTAGAAAAGTATTGTTTTTATACTTTTACGTACTTAAGTATGGGTGAGGGATGGTGTCCACTTTTGTCCAATAATATTAGCGACAATTGTTCGAATGAATCGCCGCCGGACGCGGAACCCCCGTGATTAGCCGGTCATTATTACATTGCAGTCACATTAGATATTCTTTATAACGTCACGAAATATTTTCGCACGGTCCATATAAGTATTTTGCACGACTCCGTTGATGATTTTTTTTCGCGAATTCGTCCGTTTCTAACCGCAGACAAATATCTACAAAATAATATAATCTGGTATCTACCATATACCTCAAAATATATATGCGTGCGTGTATATAGGTTTCTTAACTGGACCCCCGACCGAACCCCGATCGATTTCTTTCCGGCCGCGGTGGTTACAATTTTTTTCCCTACCGAATATCGCAATGTATACATTAAATAAGTTATACTATATATTATATTATACTCGTCACGTGGTCAAGGGGAAATATATGAGGATACGATTATTATATATAATATGATATATGCAAATTGGTCAGAATTTCGTACGCAATTCCCGTCACCGTATTATTATTATTGTTGTAAAAAATTTTTGTACCCTTCAAAAGAAAAAAAAACCCGTTTTTTATGTTAAATATATATTTTTTAATATGACGAAAATAATAATTGTTGTAAACAGAATAAAAAACATTCGATACACACGGGGGATACTGAAATTTCCGATGACATTTATTTTCCGTTTTAATAATTTGTGGATTATACTAAACACACTATCGCTCGGTTCTCTTGATTTTTTTATGCTTTTTTTAATTTTTTTTTTTTTGTCTGACTGATTAACGGTTGAAAAAAAAATCGCATAATACAGACAACAAACGACGGGTTTTCAACCGTTATCGCAATTTGTCCACACTATAATCGGCTATTTAGTATTCAATAATATAACGTATATATTATTATTATTATATACGGAGCCGCCACAACAATCCGTCATCGTCGTCGTCGAGTAAACATTATATCTAACCCGATAACATGTATATAAATTTTGATTTTGTGTATTATATTTCTAATTCAGTATTATATTATAATATAATAATCGAATACAATACAATATTATAAATTATTTTAGAATTTATTATTATTTGTACATCAATTTTCAAAATTATAATATTATATCGACACACATTTAAAATAGTAATACGCGTTATACATACTATCGATTTCTATTAGGTACCTACATACCTATAATGTTATATAACAACATTAAACGATATTGTTGTTAAATTTATCACACGGTCGCCGAAACTATATAATTTACTATGTACGCGCGTATAGTTCCTTCTCATATTATATTGTAATATATATGCGGTATACGGTGTGTACGAGGTAAATTGTAATTTATCGGCAAGTTACAATATTTGTATTTTATTTTTTCATTATCATCATTATTATTATTATTATTATTATTATTATTTATTATTCTGTTCGGTTGATTGATAACGAATTTGACCCGCCAGTTGTAGGATAAGAACCAAGAAAATAGAACGATTACATTTATACCAAATAATCATTCGGTTTCGACGCGACGTGACCTATACTATACCGACTACTGTGTGTTCGTTTATACCTACTCGTATAGGTATAATATATAGTATATAAAAATAATACCGCACATATTATAGTGGAAAAAAAAACATCTGATGTCTTTTAATCTGAACATCCGACGTGTATGACATTTATTTTAAAAAATAATTTATTATCGTCGTATAGCGAGTTTATAGGAATTAATAAAATAAAATTTATTTTATAAATTAATGATAGAAACCAAAACAAAATTTAACAGGATTGCAATTATAAGCACGTATATATTTAAGGTTTTAGAATTTAGTTATATTTATATATAAATAAATTTGAAAACGACTTTTCGCAAAATTTATTATACTTGTCTAATAATTTTATGTGCCTGCTACATATGTACAAGTATAATATTGCCAATATTGGGTTTTATAATGTATAGTTATTATTTTATAAAGTACCTTGGAAAAAATGAATTGAAGAGTAAACAAATCACTTGAATGTGATACGACTGATAATGCTGCACAATACGTACTATATTAGGTACCTACCTATAATAATTATGGCGTATTTTATTTATTCAAGTAATATATTCGATGTGCAATTTTTTAAGGTTTTTTTGGCCTCTTTTAAAATGTGTATGTGTATGTGTGATTATTACCGTTCTGATTAATGTTTTGTCGCACTTGTATTATATGAATTTATGTTTTTCAATTTTAAACGCGAACGGCATTCATTCACTTCTGCAGCAGTGAGTAATACCTATAATATATTTTACGTTTTCGATGACTATATTATATGAATTCGATCAATGAAACGCCTAAACCAATATCAGATTTTCTCGGGAATCAGGATCAGACATATATTATTATATTTTACCCGTACATTGTTTTCAATACGTTTTATCTCCATTATTTTAACATTACGATATTCGAACCGGCCTGTATATAAGGATGTTGTATTGTCGTTCGGCCGAGCGTTTTCCCGGCGAATTCGAAGTGCCGAAAATATGTGACTCATTGTTTTTTTTATAGATTTCTTCGCAGACTTGTGCATTTAAAAATGTATAAATAAAATTGTTTTAACAACTACACTATGATGAGTATATTTTACAACAATATCTAATATCTCTTTTTTGTTTTTAAACGATAAAACATAATATTATCGTGTCATTATTGTCTTCTGTCTGAATCATCATGACGATATATATATATAATATTATTATAATTACATATAAATGTTACCTAATATTATTTATAATAAATTAACTATAGGTAGTCTTAAACACTATTTCATCGTGTTGTTATCAAACACTGCAGCAATATACAATAATGATGGCCTAAATAATTTGAGTTAATATATTATAATATATAGTGTCTCGTTACGCACGATTCAAAAGTTCGTGATAACATTAGCAGCTCTTTCGGAAATACAAGACTTTCACATCAGTTCGCACAAGTTTACGGTGAAAACTGCACAAATCGATTTGTTTCCCCATCCGCCGTTTCCAGTGATTCGACGATAATACGATATCTAGTTTCATATATAACATACTCAACTAATAACTAAATTGTGTGTGTGTGTATGGGTACTTATATTATTATAATAATCTTACATAATATAATATGGATTATTAATTCTTAGTCGATCGACACTGAAGTTTCTCCGCAAAGCTGCGTGGAGAATAACATTTAACACCAATCAAACTAAAATTTCCAATACCTATAAGTATTCTTAATTATTTACGTTCATAATTTTATGGAGTAGATATGAGCACGTACTGAGTTATTACTAAGAGTACTTTCAACACCTTGTCAGTCAATATATTATGTAGAGCGATCAAAATTTCGTGTTATTCTAGGTAGTTGCATTATTTGAGATCCAATAATTATATTTATGATAGGAATAGTAATATATATATATATATAAGTATACAGCTGAGACTACAAAAATATTTATTTTATATAAAGGTATTGTGATTTTATCCTGCACAAATATAAATATTGATTTATTTCTATTGTGCTGCTAAAAAATTTAATAAAGTGGTGTAATTCGATTTTTAAAGAGTTTATACCTACCCGACACTAACTTAATAATTATATTATCGTTGCGTTATTCTATGTAATAAAATATTGTTTTTTTTTTATTACGATTATATATAATATATATATTATATAATGCAATAATTAAATTAAGTTTATTTTTTATACTGATTATTAATATTATTACAGTCAGTAGCCATCCATTTTTTAATAACACAATTTTAAATTAAATTATTTACTTATAATTACATTATAACAATATATATATATATATTATTATCATATATGTGATACACTGATTTATCGAGTTAGTTTTTCTATACTTTATTTAATACAAATTTTCGTGTTAAAAATGTATTGAATAAAATCTACAAAATATTATTTTGTTCTAGAGATATTAAAAAGTGAATATTTTGCTTCTCATTCGTTTCAAGTTGTCAGTTCTGTTAAATTTGTAGTTTTCAAACGGATGTTTTGGCAGTTGGCACTGGATATATATATATTTATATTATATATACACATGTATTAGGTATATGATAAAACATGCCTTCCCATATTTTTTTAGGATTTTTTTCGTTATTATAGATAATAAATGTCATTTACTCAAGACTGACACATTTGGTATATATTATAATATTTTATATTTTATATTACACCACGCACATACCGAAAACAAATCATTACACATTACCATGCTCATACAGAGCAGGCTCAAATCATGTAATATTTGTTTTTAAATTTGACAATATTCTTTTTGTTTTGTCATATTTACAACTATACATATATTTTATAATGTGTAATATTTTTGGCAATAAACTATTAACGTCCGCACATTTACAATATGTAAGTATATTATTATAATATAAATCAAAGCGTATATTATGTATATATATATCTACCTATACGTACTTAATCTGTAAAGTGCAAATGAACCTAAATTATTCATAAAGTACAACCAGTATTATTTTTTCCATAATTATAATACATTTGTTTGCGTTCTGCTGTCATTTAATATCCGAAAATATTGTAATTCGAGTGAAATGACATTGCAAAATGACAAAATGCTATACAAAATACTTGCCAGCTGTTCGAGTTCGGCCGATCAGACAAAAGTTCAATACACTGTTATCGTTTAACGATATTATTCGCGCTATAGGCAAAGTAAACGCCTTATCGCACTCGAATGAAGAATGTCCGGCACAATAATATAATATAATATTATACACATCGTGTGTGTTTTGTTTTGTATATGTTATACAATATTTTATATATTTGATTTGTTTTAAAAATAACATTCAGTATAAAAATCGCCAATTTGTTAACAGCCATATCTTATATCTTATAATTTGTTATCTATTGAAATCTGCTAGTTTAACGTATAGTCATGGAACGGTAATTTATTTTATCATGTAATTCATTACCTAATTTTTTATTTTATTTTATTGAACTTATATAAATGAATTTAAAGTTTAATAATAATTGGTTTTATATAACAGGTATAACAGTTCGTTTTGTTTTTATTAAAATTGTAATTATTTAAATTATTAAATCTGTACCATATTCGTTATAATATTAAATGTACGTATTTTATGTTTCCTATGTTTTAGACTTATATAGAAACTCATCTAAATTATGTATAAGTATACACATAGGTCTTATCTTATAGATTTTTAATATTTTTTCAGACAATACTATAACTAACTAAATATTGACAAGGTTAAAAGTCAGTGACGCAATTAGAGTCTAGCTAAAGCTACTGATATTTTACATGATTTATAGGTATATCATCCAATAGTATATATTAAATAAAATTCTTCTTCAACATGTATGTCAAAGGGTATACTGTAATCATAGTTGTATAAACCTATATCACCCTGTTATTTTTTAAATTAATAATCTCCCTTAGAAAATTATTTGGACATGATATGATTTTACTTGCATAAGGACAGAATTGTTATTAAATCATTATAAATTAAATAAATACAACTATAATAGTTATTTTATTGCCACTTTTTATTTGTTTATTTTCATATTATACTTCCAATGGTATTTTTCTATCTGTCAATTCACATTTATTAATAATTTCATCAGTGTCAATTGTATTAGTTATATAATTTTCAATATTTAAAATATCTAGACTCGAAAATCTCGATTGTGACATAGACGTGCGTAATCAAATTTTAATGAGAATTAATATTTTAGAATTTTAATATTCATTCACATCATTTCACACGTCATACAATCATATTATTATGTTATAGGTATAGAATATTCTGGTCTCTGGAATGAAATAATAATAAACATCATAAAACAAAAGTACCTATTACGTCTAATATGTATTGTTACAGATTCATTTTTCATTTTAATAAATTGGAACAGAAACTCTTAAATTTTGGGGAGGGGCTATGTTTAAATTTGGGGAGCTAAGCCCCCTTAGCACCCCTGATTGTGCAACTGTTACAAGTTAAATTTTATGTTAATAAACACTTCGACCAACTTTATGAACGTATCCCACTGTTGTCTGTTACATAAATCCCAACATCATAATATTTCAAATTATTAATATTAATATTCAACCCGCATGATCTCGCCGGATGATATAGATTATGTGAATTAAATTATGTAAAATTAATACCTATCTATTTACAAATTAAAAAATTTAAATTCCATTGTTGTTTATGTTTACGTTATTTTTTTATTTTACTTGTCTTAAACAAATCATTTGTTTATTCAAAATCTAAATATTTAGTTACTACTTAATAACATAACACTATAACAGTAATATTAAATAAAGAATTTAAATACGTATAAATAGATTTAATATTGTAAAGTATTTACTACTTAGACATAATATTATTAACATCCATTATTTACACTATGGACACAGTGTCCATAACTGTAGTGTGTGTCTATTTTAATTTAGGGATAATTTGTTTAGTAAAGTATAGACATTGTGATTGTATTATAAAGAGTATTAGGCCTTTAAGGTCAACAAAACAAAGCGTATAGGTAACCTTTATGTAAACCTACCTATTAATAATCACTTTCGTTTAAAACCGTATAGTTTGATCTTCTATTTATGAATTTTGAATAAAGATATGGTTAGGTTAGGGTAGTATAATTAATAACAGTTATAGATTCATGGTACTTATAGCAGGAACCGTATAAATGAATAAATTGCTTTCTACACTCAACAATGAATTTAATAATGATTTTTATTATGTACGAGTATTCGACGACCGTTTTTTATTTTAATTTATAACAATAATAATAATAATATTATACGTTCGACATAAATTACCAAATTTAAAATGCGCATTCATTCATGGTAACCTAAACCAATGTCGATAAGAGGTCCAATAGAATTATCTCAAGGTATACAATATTATACAAATATTAATGATATTATGTATGCGATAGTAATGTTTTATAATTAATATTTATGACTATATTATTATATTTTATAGTCTGCGCGCCATAACGATATCAGTCGACAATAATAAGGAATACAAATCGATCAGATAATGGTAAATGAAGTATTGTTTATGATTATGTATCGATATACCGTGTCTGTGCCATGACGCTTTTATTATAACATTTTAATACGGTTATTATTATTATTTCATTTTATCGAAATATTTCATCGGGTATATAAAATATCAGATTTCATGTAAAAATGACGTAATCATAGCTTATAGTGTACCTATAACGTTATAAAGGATAATAATGCTGGAATTTTTCGCAAAGTTTTTACAATACATACCGTCGTAATCCTGCCCATTATAAAAAAAAATAAAATAATATAATAATCATAATGGAAACAACAACAATAATATAGTATAATACTTATTACAGAATACTAAATACAATTTGTTCTATTAGTCGCCCTCGCCACATCCCATACAATGGTTCCAATGCTGCAACAATAGCATTCATATTATTATATCGTTATTATTATTCCATGTTATAGCCAAAACCAACACACTTATTTCAAGTACATTAAATATATTAGGGTTATATTAAAGCCTATATGTGTTATATGCTATATCCTATAGTTTGTGTGCAAACAATATATATTTTAACATGCATTTTGCACTGTGCTGTACGTAGACCATAATATTATAATAATCTTTAAATTTCTAAATATATTTGATCACAATAATATTTCGTGTTACAATATATAGCGTAAAGGAATTAACATTGAAAACTCATATATGTACATAACCATCTTTCATTATAAATATTATAGGGGTATGATATGTGCACTATATAGGTATATATGTTTGAAAGTTAATTTTTTAATTTTTCGTCGGTGAAAAAATTATACGTTTTTTTTAAATTGCTCTATTTATATACAACGAATGAGAAGAGATAAGTTTTAAAATATAAAATAATTTCAATTTTTTAATTAAGTATACCGTGTCCATAGTTTCATACACAATATTAGCTATAGTCATTCTATTTAAAGGTACTCATTTATAATATTATATTTAATATTTTTAGGCATTTTATAAGGTCAAAATGTGTAAATATTACATAACACATTTTAGTATCACAGTATTATATTTTATATTATTTTTTATGTTCCATAATATACACTTAATAATTTAATTATTTAAGTCTATTAACCTTAACTGTTGAGTGTTGACTATAAGTCTGTGCGGTTCAATATACTGATAAGAAAGCTATTTTCGACGAACACAAATTTATTTTATCATTTAAATGATTTATTTGTGCTGCGCGAATTAATCAAAATAATATAACGCGAAGGTTATTGCAACCGAAAAAAACCGATATTAACAACCTCTGTATATTATTCTCATATTATATGATATTTTTCGAATTTATTATTATTTTATTGTAACGGGTGTCAGGTCTCGGACTCGGTCTCGGGTAGCGTATGACCTCTAGAGGTCAATATTTATAATTTCAATAGATAATAATTACGAATGTTACGATAATATAATAATATAGTGATGAATAAGTTTGAATAATATTATAACCTAACAATTATTGGCCATTGGTGTTCGCATTATTTTCTAACAATATTTATTTCACATCAGTTAAAATCAAAATTTTACATATTAAATTCAAAATTTGCAATGAGGTATAATATTTAATTCACATAATTAAATAATAATCCAAAAACTATTTAAATATTATTATTAAGATATTATGTTCGTAAATTCGGATAATTATAATAAGGTTTTACTTCAAATTCATATGTTTATTTGTAAAGAGATATAATAATTTACACCAATATACCATATACTTACTTATTTACACGTGTTACCTGTTGTTGTACATCTAAATATAATTATTATATATATATATATATATATATATATATATAAAAAAGCGAACACATGAATAATTTTGTTATTTAGAATCCAATAATATTCCGACAAGGAATTAAAATGTTATGTTTATAAATATAATAAATAATAATGCGTCATGTTTTTCACAAATAACTACAAAGAATGTTATTTTTTAGCACATTTACATATTATCAGTGTTTGAATTGGAAAAATAAAAGAAGGGTGACTATAAGACTTAAGTAAAGTAGTATCCTTTGCAATGATTAAATTCAACGTAATCCGTGGGAACTTTGAAAAATTAAAAAGGAAAACAAATTTTAAAAAAAGGAGAGGTTCTCCGTCTTCTTACGTCCCCCTCGACAAATCAAGCACTGCATATTATAGTATATAATTATAATCCATTTTACATCTATGATTATTTCATTATATAGCTAAAAGTTTTGCTGTCAGTTTGTTAACCGTATACCATGACTGATAACAATACTATATGAACTAGGTACCTACCTAAATAATATATTTGAGTTAGACAGATGACAGTAGAAGATAAAACTACATTAGACGTATTTATTTTAGTTCATATTATTTTATATTATATAATTTGTTTCGCAGTGTATGTTAATATAATAATATATTAATTAAAGTTTCTTGTTCAAACATTAATAATTCAGTTTAAATTATTCTAGATTTATCAAATAACACGTATTGTGTATAATATATTATAATATATAATACCTACCTATGTATATTTATGCAAGTATGTAGTATTGAATATATTAAATGGACTACTTAAATAGAAAATAATGATTATAATCGTTATAGTTGTATTACTATTATATTCAAATTAACTTAGGTAGGTACCTACTTATTCTATTATAATTACTACAATTTTAAACATTGTCGAATTTTCGATTATTAACACGTGTTCGTTTATTCATATTTATTCGTTAATTACATATTATAAAAATAAGGGCGTTAAAATCGAATGGTTTTATCTATGTGATAATGGTGTTCGTTTTTTTAACATTATTATTATATATTTAACTGATGAAATTGTTTGTGAATATTTTAAAGGATATAAGTTATTACATATTACAGTCTTTAATAATATACATGTCTAATCCTTATCTATTCAAATTTTCAAGTGCATTATATGCTCAAATTATATTTTCAACATAAATTAATATCTTTTAAACTTTGAAATTCAAAAAAATTATTGAATAATTACAATATTATAAGTTCAAATTATATAGGTATTATTCGAAGGTTTAAACAAGTAATTTACTACAATATATTTTATAGTATATATCATTATTTGTTTAAAAATATACAATTAAGATACCTAGTGTATATTTTTGTACGCCGAATTATGATTATTATTTATTCATTATAATAATATTAGTACATCATTATATATTATTAATATTATCTATTTTACATTGAAATGTTAACAGCTATATTAGTCGATATAATAGCTAGCCAATAGTAGTC
Organism: Eriosoma lanigerum; assembly: GCA_013282895.1. Lineage (NCBI taxonomy): Eukaryota > Metazoa > Arthropoda > Insecta > Hemiptera > Aphididae > Eriosoma > Eriosoma lanigerum. Next base: position 50,346,530 of record CM023359.1, read on the forward strand.
CATATTTATTAATTTTATTTTTATTTATATAATTCTGTTAAAAATACATATATAATTATTTATTTGATAGTGACCGAATGCTAACATAGATTTAGTCTGATAGAGACAAAACTATTTAGTACTATTTAATAATTTATCATAATTTTATCTTTAGAATATTTTATACGCGTTTGGTTTTTTGTCTCTTGTAAAAAAAATGTGGTCCCTTTCTTGGAGCTGCAGACTGCAGTAATGGCAATTTATAATATACTATATTATTATATAGGTTAAACAAACTTACTGTTGTAAACAGTAATTGATGGGATTTATCGCAAAAGAGAAGTTTGTGTCAAATAAAATGTTAAACAAATGATGCGATAAAAAAAACACTGTGATCCGTCGGATCTTACATACAGAGTGTATCACAAGACTTTAACATTTTTTCATTGAAAATCGTCAAATCTTCGTGATACGCCCTGTACATAAAACATATAAATATACGCCATTACCCGCTATTAAATGGTTAAACGTACACTTATATTAAAATATTTTTACTATGTGGGTACCCCGGTATCCATTTAGTGAGGAATTTTAATTTTAATCGAAATATTTTGGGTAGGTATACCTTTTGATAATGCTATATTATTTGTGCTAATAAATATACTTCTATAAACTCGTGGTTTTAATTAAATATTATAATATTTATGCTTTAAATGTTAAAACAATTTTAATGGTAATGAATTTATAAGTTAAAAGAAATAGAATTATATTTTTGTATGATATTTACTACAAAAGTATTAAATTTGCTATCAAGGGTGAAACGAAACAAAATTTTAAATAACGGCGTAGGCATTAATAAAAAATGTTCTAAATTAGTTAAAAACAAACATATTAGATCGATTATTCTTTACAAATATATCACACAATCATCTTCCTCGATCTTCTTGCAAAATAATTTAGAACATAACGAACTTAGCAAAATGCTATGATGCATCATAAAATCAATAAATATCGTAATAATTATACCTAAAATATTAACTATTGTAATTAATAGTATATTACTTAGTCATCTGTCTTTTGAATATTATTTAAATTTTATCCTCGTCAAAATTACAAGTCTATACGAGACTAATAATTTATTATAATTACCTACGTTTATATGATACCTAATAAAATTTTATTTCACTTATAATCAGTATATATTATAATTAGCATAACAATATAGGTAGAATATTTATATCTGTTACCACATACTAACTTTTAGGCATATAGATATTATAAAATGTCATGTACACACCCCGCGTATATTTTACACGATATTATGTTCATAAATTTATGTTTAGGTATATAATAATATTATATACGTAGACAGCAAAATGAGGTCTTACCTCTCTTGTTATAAGCCATTTTGAGTTCACTCGGTATATATACAGGGTGATCAAAAATTAAATTAAAATTGAATTCTTATGTTATCATCACCATTTTTGTAACATGTAATTTTGATCACCCTATATAATAATATATATTATATGCTCGCAAATGTATATTTTTTGTGCACAATTAACTACGTGACTAAAATTGTTTTTTCTCTCCCCTTTCACTGCAATTTTTATAGTCCCTCCGACGACGACCACAACATGCACGTGCAGAAAACATACATATTATCATATACAGCCCGATCATGATATCACGTTAGAAAAATAATATAGATGCAAAATTTGTAGTTACAAAAACGCGTATAATGTGTAATTTTCATCATTTTATTAACGTGAAATTCTATACACTCTGTAGATTATGTTGTGTTATTATATTGTAAAAGCACTCCGTCGTCTTCGCAGTGGCTGCTGCTTGCCTTCGCCGCCGCTCTATTCTGGCGCGGTAAAACGATTATTGAAACGTTTCGCCACATATAATCGCGAGACTACGGTCCAATTTTGCGCGAATATAACGATGGAGTCCTAAACGGACTATTACAAGGTATATATACGTAGTGAGCATATCTTACAGAAAACGTCTGCAATATTTATGTAACATGTTCAAAATTCGTGTTACTAAAACGTTTTCAATGTTTTTTCCATTATTTTTGTTACACAAATTCTGATTACCCTCTAGATTGTGTATAGTTTAGATTAAGTTAAATCGTGTAAAGTACAGAAGTTAGTGGCTGAAAATACAAGAGTCTTATTAATTTTATACAATAATATAAGATGGTAATAGATTTTAAAAATAAAGCACTATAGCACAAATGTGCTTAAATAATTTTAAACGACGAATAACGGATTTAGGGCATTATACGATATAATTAGGGCTTGATGAATTAATTTGGATTAATTTTGACTTAATGCTTTCACCTATACCATATTCCTATTAATAGAAATTTAACTTATGTCATTAAAAATTAAATGCTACAACTTTTAGTTTGCGTTTTTAATTGTTTACAATTATATTATTTATATTTTCCTAGGTAAATATCAAAATTATCAATTTTTTATTTTATTATAACTAATTATTTGAATAAAATAACAAAACATTTCATCACACCGGTCAACATATAGTATATATATATAAAAAAATAACATTAATTTTACAAAAAATGTATACAAATTTACTATTATTTATAAAATATTCATGCAAATTTTTGTATTGAACAATATCAATAAAATACTAATGATAAAAAAAAAAAATGTTTGATATTTTTATGAAAATTTTACTAATGTTTTGTTGTTTTTAAGTGATTTTAACATATTTGTAGTGTGCGTTTTTTAAACATTTCTGGGTTATCAATATTCACGACCCCATATTATAATACGATTATATATTTTGAACCGCGGGAGTCTGGTGTTACAATTAATATTATTTTGAACTATATAAGTACCTCGTATATTAAAATATTATATAGACATCTTATTGTAATATTATATTATAATGTGGCAAATTTACAATTTTCCATATTGTCGGCAAATGTTGTTTAAACGTATATCGCGGATGATAGTTTCTTTTTTATGTCGCCGAACCCTATCAAATATTCGCGTTTATACGCACGCACACACAAACACACACATACACATATGCATTATATTATAGACATGCCTTACGTTGCTTTTTTCTTTGTTTTATTTATAACGTCCCGTAACACAAGTTATTATATTATAATATGAATCTACGCACATTATAAATAATTTTGTTTATCATAAAATAAGGCTTTAACTTCATGGGTCACATTATTAGCCACCATAAGGTAACATTGAAACTAGATTTTATAATTGCTTATTTATAAAAAAAAAAAAATGCACATAAACATATGCTTTATCGTTTTCGTGGGCTCAATTTTAGAGTAGTTTGAATTTTGATAATCTTACGTGCGTCATTATATTTCGGTGACTATGTGTCGGTTAGTTTGGTATACGTTGCATATATGTATCACATGTTGGCATCGGATCATAAAATATGAATGAATCAAATGGTTATATCATATACATCATCTCTTCTTTTCGTATCGGTGGAAAATTTCAAATTTTCACATATTTATTTCAACCTATTTAAAACAGATGTTATCCCAATTCATTTACCGTAGTTTACATTATTTTGATTTCAAATGTCAATAATATCATCGACAGTTCAATAGTTGTGATGAAATAATGTTCTAAGATGTGTGATGGTGATGGCCATTACATAATTATCAAATCTGCTTTTTTATTTCGAGGTATTATTATGCGAAAATTCTTAATGATATTTATGTTTATTTATTTTTGAAGAAATTTCTTGTGTGTGTTGAACTAATTCATTTTTTAAATAAGGAAACTCTAAAACTTGGATGTAATTTTCGAATATTTTTTATATAACTTTAATTCTTCATGTATTTTAACTGTATAAATGCAGGTATAACTTTGACTGTGTAATTGACTATGTTATATAAATATATTAATATTATAAATATATATTAAGGATGATACTGGAGCATGACGCAGTTTATGTAGAAATGCGAGATATTACATTTTTTATCGGGCGACTTTTTGTTTTAGATGAAAGAAATGTTCAATCAATCTAATAATTGATTGTATACTTTCTTTATATAATTAAAATTCATGTAAAATATATTCGATTGTCTTCCGACTGATTGTCTAAATACATTATAGTAACATACACATTTTTTGTTCACATTATTTATTTTACATATATAATTTACATTATTATTATGATATAATATTATAAATATGTGAAGTTTTCCTTAAACAGATACATTTTCAAATAATTTGGTTTAACGAATACGGTTGTATACAACCACAAAGTGATCGTAAATTCTCGTTTTAAAAATAATGGATATAAAATATTAAAAACATATGTAATTTCCACCATTTTTGTAACACGAAATTCTCATTGTTCTGTATATATTCCAACGATCGTTAACAGTAATAATCACAATAGTTATAATGTGTACCTACGACACGCACAATTCACTTATTAATTATTATACATCGCGGTGGCAACAAAACAATAATTATCATTACTCATTGCAATACAATTTTTTAATTTAATTTTGCAAAAACTATAATTTGATGTTTTAGTCACATACAGTTTTATCTTTTATTCCTTATTTTAAACTCGCCATGCAAAAAGAATCCAATAAAATTATAAGTTTATATCATGTAATATAGGTACTTATTAGATATTATGTATAATATATTGTTCAATATAATGTGACTATATATTCAAAAGGCACATAACAGACAACATAGTATAAAATCATACAAGGAAATTTAAAAGTTATACAACAATAATTCTGTTATCATGAATAATATTCTAATAAGTAAAGACAAAATTAATATTAAATAATATAAAAACAACTACAGTTCTATATCGTAAAAAATTATATTTTATATGTACCTATACCTATACGTTGAAAAATAATGGAAAATTCACAACGACGTTAAGTTCATACTTAAGTGTTTTAATATTATATAAACAAGATTAAAGTACGTTGACATATATCACCAACTATATACCAAGGTATATATACTTAATACCGGTAATGAGTATCCGTTAAAAAAAATACCTATAATACCTACATATGGCAATCGCTCTTAATAATTTTAAGTTAATCAATCTTACATATTATATAGGAGTGTCGCACATTTTGTAAAAACCTTTTTTTTCAATGTTTTCCAACACATCATTAAACTTAAATATTACCTACTAATAAATTTAATTTATTGTCAATTCTGCAAAATATACCAATATAATACTTGTATTATACTTTATGCTTTCTTTTGGGAACATTTTTTAAGCGTAATTATTAAAAATTAATATGATATTCAACTTTAAATATATACAACTATATAGGTATGTTTATTATATAATTATTTCAATACTAAGTCAACAATTTTTTGGTTGCATTTATTTGAAGTTAATACATAATAAGAAAATATAACCAATATAACCAATAAAAAAAATTGTTCATATTTATGTGTAGTTTTATATACTTCTATACTTAATAAAATATTATAATTATATAAATTCTTTCATGTTAGACGTATAAAGGAAGGACGTGAAGGAAGTATAAATTAAAGATCGATTTGATTTCACTTTCAATAGATCTAAAATAATGTATGCGAAATATTATAACTTGGCTATATGTGTACCAAATAAAAATCGCCTCTCGCATACTCGTACAGTTGGTCATCAACTAGTTTTATCATATTTATAAGCCGCCCTTGGCTGAAGGTCTAACAAAATCATTTAAAAACCAGATAAATTGATTATGCATAATATTATCCCTCCCTTTATATTATCAGGCATTTTAATATTGTAGATATAATGATTTCATTATGAACTATTACCTAATGTAGTATTATAATTATAATATCCTTGACTGTCAAATGTACACCGACCACCGTATAAATAATATACCTAAAAAACGCAGAAACCAGTTTGGTTTTATAAATTATATCTAAAAATTAAAAAATACAGGGTGATTGATATTTCGTGTTATAATAATAGTAAGAATTGCATACGTTATAATGTTATGTTTAAGTCTGATCACTCTGTACATCAGTTTATAATATTATTGGTACTCAATAACACATAGATACATACTTGATCGCCGTCTTGTCATATTTTAATGTATTTTTTATTTTTCTTTATTACACGTGCAACATCGATTAATATATGACGTTTTGTTATACTATATACGATCGTATATGTACGCAATTGTCTATGCTTTCGTGAGGCGATCGAATTTGATTTGCCCATAGGTATAGTGAAATCGCTATATTTTTATACTATTTATGTCATTTTACTGTTATGTATACATTTTTACTTATCCGTATCAATTATCAATACAAATTATTCAATATTTTTATTCATTATATTGTAAACGAGAAAGAATATATAAAATTAATTAAAATATAATAATAATATACGTATTATTATACTTTATTAATTGTTTCCGTAGTCCGTCCAACGGGAAATATAGCAAAATCACAGCCTATGCGTAGTACTTAAATTATGGCATTTGAGATAAACTTACAGTTTAAACACTTATCACCAAATTTAAAGAGTGGAACAATTTATATTATATTGTCTCGTGGGAATTTTGTAAAACCATGTCATCTGCCGACAATGACAAAATTAAATACCTAATATTATAGCTTATTTAACTCTGAAAAAACCAAAAACACGTATAATTTCGTTGTCAGATGACATTTTACAAAAAATTCACGAGAAAAAATAAAAAAACATGCTTCTTTCTTTAATTTGTCATTTAATAATAGTGTTGAAATCGTTAGTATAACTTAAACGCCACAATTTAATAGTTCTCTACGTGCATGTGCGTGAGTATAATAGCGTTCACTTAATATTAGAAACCGTCATAATATATAGAAATTTATGGATAGGTTTGATATTTTTCAAATGTCTTTTAAAGGATTTTCCGTGGTTAGACATTTGAAAATCAAATGGAAACCAAAAAATCACCGTCTGCAGAACGTTCGGCGACTGCAGTTTTGATGAATTCCATTCGCGGGATCATCTACAAAGTCTATGTTTTCTATGCGGATATACGCAATATGTATTATAAATTAGATTTATATATACACATAGATACCTATGTAATATTATTTTATAGGCTTCAATCGTATTTGACCAATCGATGGCGAACCGGTCTGTGCTATAAACGACAAACGCACCGCCTTATTTTCAAAATGGTCGTCGTCATGGTCCTGGTTTTCATATATCTACACGCATTAATATATATTTATACGATATACAGGGTGATTAGAATTTCACGTTAGGAGAATAATGGATATAACATTTATAGCGTAAGATTCCCGCCACTTTTGTAACATTACATTTCGATTACTCTATATATATATACCTACGCGTTTTCCTATATAATTTATAAGTTATAATAGACCTTTTGTTCGTATATATTCCATCGAAGTATATATTTTTCTGTTTTTTACTATTGAATATTACCTAATGGCTATTCCTGTAAATGGAATGACATCAGTTTTATTTTCTGTTTTTTTTTTCATACCATATCTTCCAAACATAATAATATATTATTATATAACTAATGTATATATAAATAATATAATAATTTATTATATTATCGATTCTACCTCTAATATACTTTTCATTTAACATGATGTGGGCAGGGAAAAATTGACCGATATTCGACAATCATCACGTGACACGCCTATTCATTTGTACATTCTCCTTCTATCCCCCCCCCCATTTATACATTAATCTATATTTTATACGTAAATGCAAGTATATACAAATATATAAAATATACAGTGTGGGAACGAGGAGATCCGAAGGCAAACCACGACCGCGGTCCTTTATGTATATGAAGTACCTAACCTACCATACTCATATACCTTTATAACGATGTGTTTAAATATGATATATTTTTAATATCGAACAAATAAAAAAGTATAAAACATGTTTATATAAAAATAAAAAAAGTTGTCCTTTTTTTAAATATTATGTTTGTCAATTTCAATATGAGCGTAAAATATTTATTAAAGATACAGGCATATTATAATATAATATATTAATATTATATTATTATACATTATACGAATTATAAATATATAGTATGGTTATACAATGCAGATATAAATGACTATAATAAATACGTTTCGAAGTCTACAAAGTGTCTACATAACTCTACTATTCATATTTTTTTTTCTCTAGTTAATGAAATATTATTAACTCAATAATAATACACAATATCATCATTTGTCTGCAGATAAAGATGATATCGCTTCTATATAATATTATAATATATAATATAATTTATAATTGCAGACAACAAGCTATTACAAATAATATATATTATGCATATTATCTATAATGAAGAATATTCTGTGCAGTACTTACAATATAAATATTTTGTTCGAACCCGACGGGAGTTTGACTATATAAATCGAACATTTATAAATTCATTAGTTTGGACATTTACCATTAAAAAATGACAAGAAAAAAAAATTTGAAAAAAGGTTTTTTTTTAATTATTATTAACACTAATAATTGTTATAAGTATAAAATATTAGAATATTTTCAATTAAATCTATTATATAACATTATTAGAGAGTACAGATTTGATAACATAGTAAATTAATTTAAACTTTGTTTGAGTATAATCGAGTTTTGTAACACTGTAAATAACTTTAATACATTTAATTTTAGCCTCGTATTTATGATAGAATAATATTTCAAATTGTTAGCTTATTAAAATGATACAGTAATTATATATTTTATGATGGTGATTTAAATCTGGTCGTCTTTTCCGAAAAACAATCATATAAGACGCAATTATAGGTATTGGTACTTACATTAATATTGTGCACTTTGCAATCACTTTTTAGCTATTAATGGCTTAATGTCTATATCTAAATCAAAAATGTTAGCGTTTATAATAATATGTTCATGTTACGAATGATCTGATTATGTTATATAATATAAATTATATTTGTATAAAACTGATTGCAATTTTACATTTGCCAACTTTGGACAACTTTCACCTTAAGCAAGTGCATACCTACGGTGCAATAATTCTTATATTTATATATAAGAATAGAATATATTATAGATATTTTAATTTCATTTTGCCAACTACTTGCGAATAAGTACTTTTGTACGTATTTGTGTAAAATATTATAATATTATAAAAAAATTACATAACTATCGTTATAACAGCACACAATTGTAGCAGGATTCCACAGTTATAATCAAAAAATGTTTATAAATAAAAAAAAGTATTTAAATATTATAATTGGTTGTAATAAAATTCAGTTGTTTTGATGATATAAATGTATAATTATGATTTTAAATTTGAAAATTCCAGATATATTTGTTTTAATTTTTAATGGTTATCTTCTAGTAAAAGAGTGTATTATGCATAAAATATAATAATATATAATATTCGTTTGGTATTTTAGAAGCAAAACACATGGTGCATATTTCCTGTTTACACGTTAAAATATGTGCAAATGTGCCTGTTTCGACAGCATCTCTCTCGCTCTTTTAAAATATAAATTATAATAAAAATAAAAATGTATTATACTTAAACGTGTTGTGATAGTCGTTCGAATGTTAGAATGCGCGTTTCTGTTTTGTGCATACTTTTGCTGGAATTTTATTTTTTTCATATCAAAATAACAATAATATTTCTTTTTGGCTCCTACAGCGGTATAATAATAATATTTTTATTTGATGTCTTATTATAATAATATGTCTTTTCAGCATCATTTTGTAGATTGTGGAATTCTAAAACGTTGTATTATAATTATAATCTGCACATAAAACAATATTATTTTAAGACCGCAAATTTAGATTATATTTGCAATACCTACTTTAAAATTAATTATTAGATTTAATAATATTTAGATTATATCGCATTTACAACACCATTTCTCATTTAATTTCACTGCTTATAGACAATATACCTGTATACTATAACTTTAACATAATAAGATATTTGTATTAAATAATAATACGATACTCTCAGACCTTACTAAAAATAAATTTCACTATAACTATACGGATTAATAAAAATAATGGAATCATGATAATGAAACTGGGAAAAGTGGATTACATAATAATAACCAGAATAATTGAAACTTATTCCTCAACCAATTTAAGTCACTCCAATCTCATATGCGAAGATCCGAAGCCATTTGATACATATAATGCTACATTACTACGTATATCGGAGCATCTGATAATAATAGTATAGCATGCTAAAAATACTATGACGCACGTATGATTATCAATAATCCAACAATTCTAAATAGATGACGTATAAAACGCAGAAATTATAAGTAAATTTGTTCGTAAAATAAATTTTAAAAACAAATTATTAATAACTAAACTCAAGTATATAGGTACTAATAACCTGTGATGTTGAATCATTAGATTATAAGCAAACAAATTAACAAATATTTTTAACATAATCTATTCGAACTCGTGTCTTCTTCGATGTAGGTACTTATATGATCCATCGACAATTATAACAATAAATACGTATATAACATAATAATATAAAGATATTTAAAAAGTTGATATTATTAGAACGACAAAACAAAATCATACATACGAAACGTTATCGCCGCAATATAATAAAATAATAATAATAATAATAATAACGTAACAACAAAAAAAAAAAAACAGCATCCAATCGCGGCATTGAAAAATATTTTGCTAATGCGTATTTATAAGTTTATTAATAGCAGGTAACTATATGCATATTATATAGGAGCTTATTATGATGAGCTAAGACTCTCAAAAGTGAATAAACTATTTATCTAACACACACTCGTAATAATTGCTTTTGTTATGACTAAATAATATTATATTTTTTTGTCGTTGTTGATAAAACGATATTTTGTTTTTTTCCCGTCTTGTTCTTATTCGTCGCGCAGCAGACACACACGTAATGAGTTATCGAAAACACGATTGATAACATTAATCGCAATTTTTAATTCCGACTATACCTACAATAATTGCAGATGAAAATATATCTTGTACGACTATTATATAATGTTTATCGATATAATAATATACCGTTTTTTTGTTTGTTTGTGATAATTTGAATTTTTTCGCCGCTCAAAATACGTACATATATATATATATATAGTATTTTATAACGAAATCGATATAAAATGTCCACAGGGTTGGAAAGGATCGCTGAAGAGTTAATGGGAAGAAGAAAATGGCACCAGTATCAAGAGATTTTGGCGAAAAATTATTTATTGGAAGAGGAATTGATGGACCGGAGAGAATGGGTTCCCGTCAAAACGTGTAATCCGTGTGATGTGAACGCAGACCTGAGCGGAGCTGATCACTCACTTGCAGAACTGGTAAGTTCGCGTGTTATGATATTATAAAATCGACGAAACATATTGTTACCCAAATAATGTCGGTTATATTATGATGGTGTATTATTGGCGGTATAATAAACGACGTTTGCAAACAAATGAGTCGAATCAAAATTATGATGAATTTAGGTATACGTAATAAAATAATATGGGATCCGCCGCCATAATTATGAGAATTGAAAACAATATAATAGTATTCAAATAATATTATACGGGAACTCGAAAATTTGTCAGTGGGACGTTTACCTTTTTAAACGCATATTAAATAAACTCGAGTCCACTTGTCATCATTTCTAAATGACCTACATTTCGCGTGGTCGTAAACCATTTTATTCATTTGCTTTTAACCTATACTGATATGGTTAGGTGCTCCCGAGAAATTATTATTATTCATGGTCGTTTTTTTATTTTCCTCGTAAATCATAAAAGATTGGGATAGTGTAACAAAAGAACATATTTCGTAGTCTTTATTCTTTAATTATTATTCGCAAAATATTTCATAAATTGTACAATTTTCCGCCGCTGCGTTAATATCATCATCAAAAGGAAATTTATTCCATTTATATTATCTAAACTAAAACATAATAAATAATAAAAATTTTTTTTTTTTTTTTTGAAAAATATTGTTGCACCATTTTGCAATGGTTTCATAATATCGTTTAAACGAGTAACGACAGCCAGATTTTTCACTTAAATAATATATTAAAATCCACGCAACTGATGAGTCGCTGAACGATCAATGGTCAAAAATCTCAAATTAACTTGTTTTAATGAAGTTAAATCTAAAAAAAAGGACTATAAAATTATGTTGTGTTAATCTACGTTAATATATAGATAACAAACAAGTTAACCAGTTGAGAAAACACAAAATATGACCTTAACATAATAAAAATAAAAAATGTTATTTTTTTCTCTCAATACATATTTATAAACAATATAATGAGTGTTAAATGGACGAGCATTAAGAATAAATATATTAATTATATAGGTATGTCGATTTAACATTTAAATTTTCAATTCAACTTAAAAATGTCTATATCTTATATACCCATCATAATAATTATTTTAATAATTATTATTATTTCTGTAAAGTGATTATTAATTATTAATTTTAAGTTTTTTAGTATAGGCAATATTATTATATAACAAAACCAAAATTGTAAACGATATCCAATTAAATGTGACATTAATGATAATATATATATATATATATATATATATATATTATCTGTGCAATATAAACTCTGCTTTTAACTGTTTCGCGATTATCATGCGCAATTAAATTATATAATTATTATAGTTCAGTCGCTAAAATAAAAATAATCGCGACTATTATTGTGCAGTTGGTTAGTGGTTGTCGGTCAGTAATTCTAAAGTTTATAACGGTTGTAATAATATATGTCTAACATCCATTCTGTCGTTACTTATTAGTCATTTAGTTTTACTTCAATTTATAAGTGTTGTTGATGTAAAATGTATTAAGTGTTCAACAATAACAAGAACCTACTTAAACGTAATATAATACACTTTAATGATTTTATGCTATATATCACAATATAAACACTATTTTATCATATATATTGGTCACAATCGGTCCATATTATAGAGCTAAACATATAAATTATTTGTAAGGTGTGGATCTAAATGCGAAATGCATTTTTTTCTAAATTTCTCAATCTAAAACATTACTTTTCAAGCGCAAAATACGCTTTATACATCAGATAATTTAAAAATGTAACTTTTATTATGTATTTTTTTTTATGCATTTTTGGGACGTTTTTTACACTTTGATGTCATTTTTCGTATATTTGGTAAAATTTAATAAAGTTTAAAAATATGATTTGCTTTTTAGGCTAATATAAGAAGATCAACAAGAAATATTGATAAGTTATATCAAATAATACAAACAAAAAATACATAATAAAAATATTGTTATAAATAAATAATAATTTATTCAGTAGATATTTATTATTTTATTAATAATTTTTTAAAAAAAATTTCTTGTTTTAAAACATTCCAATATGTGGCCTACTTATTAGGTACAGGAATTTACATTTATTTATTATACTTATTATTATCATTTATCAAATTTCACTGCATAGAGTGATCAGAATATATTTTTTAATCTACAAAAAAATTTGATAGGATATTAATAACACACGTGATTTCCATCGTTTTTATAACATGAAATACTGATCACGCTGTATATACAAGTAAAATATATATTATTATAAGAAATGAGTATACATAATATATGTAGGTGCTAATACAGAGTTTTTAAATAAATAACAGATCGTTCAGGTTTAGGATACATTTAAATAGTAAATTTCTGACTGAAGAAAAGGCATAAAAGTATTCTGATAAATCATTAAATTCATATTAAAATATTGTAAACTCGAATCTGAATACTTAGTATTATATTGTAACTATAAAAACATAAAACGATTCGTGTATATAGTATAAATAGGTACGATTCATTTTTTTAAAAATTAATATTTAAATATTATATTCAAACCGAAAGTATTACGAAACTGAATAAAATTATTGAAGTTATAATAATTATCAAGGAAAACGGTAGTATATATTTGTATGTGTAGGTGTTACATACGTATTTAATATTTATAATAGGTAAATACGTATAATTAATTGAAATGTATTTAATATAATAAGCTATTTGTATGCATGTAATCGTTATGAAGTTGTAAATACTTTTCACATGTAGTAAACAAAATTTCATGTTACAAAAACTGTGAAAATTACATACGATTCACAATATTTATAACACAACATTCTGATCACTCTGTACAAATTATTTTATTTATTTTTTTTCATAATTAATTATAATGTATTTGTTATTAATCAAATTATAAAAGTATTATATATATTATCTTTTATTGGATATCGACTAAAACTTAAATTAATAAAAATAAATTTGATATTTTCAAAAATTAAAGTTAAATTTTTTTTAAAAAAATAATGTACATATTGAAATACTAAACGAATTTCATTAGTTGACGATAGGGTTTGATATACATTTAAAGTATACTATAATTTATTTAATAATAATAAAAATTGAGTAATTAAATGGTTCCAACTTTGACATTGTCAATAGAAATATTCAAATATCTAATAAATAATATTATTAAAGAATACGATATTTTTAATAATTAATGACGAAATAAATGTATAAATGCCTTTGTATAATATTATCCGTATAACATCTCAAGTATTCTTGACGTAACTTTTTATATTTTTATGAAGACGTTTTCAAGATTATAATTTTTACATGTAGGTAATTTATCCAGTTTTAAAACTCATAACATGAAAAATATAAATAAGCTTCATCAATATGGTAATATCCAGCATTCATGGACTCATTAACGTGTTTGAAATTTTGTCATATTAAACATTCCATCGATTCGATACAACAAAAATGATTTATAATCGAATTTAATAAATACATAGTGTAAAGTATAAATACATTTTGTCTGTCATCTACATTATTATTCACTCACGCAAGTCTCAAAGTATTAACTATATTATACGAAAATTATTGATAGTAATTAATAATAATTATTTTTTCCTAATAATATAATACCTATCCGTCAGATAATTTAAATTAACAATTTTTTATGATATTTGTAGTTTTCTGCAATAAAATATCAAAATAAATGTACGCATGCGGTATGCAGAGTGATTCTAAATGCATGTTATAATAAAAAAAATATATGGTAATAGGACTGCATTATAAATTATAACATTGAACGTCGTCTTCTCATTTTTTGCAGCATACCATCCCGATCACACTGTATACCATAAATTGCATAAACTGCATGCCTGCGCGTGTTGGGTGTAAAGTATATATTTATCTATTTTATAAGTGCATCGTTACAAAGACAAATGACGTTTTTACATTGTTATTATTATATTGCATTTGATTTATGATGATTGCATCCTGCAAACATATATCACACAGCGATCACTGCGGTAATAAATTAAACCGGAATTTCTTTTTCCGCAGGAGCCATCGTCTGAAACGGGAAGCTTGAGCGGCGGCAGTCGCAGCGCAGATAGTCCGGAACCGGAGTCGGGTAGGCGATCGTCGTCCACTCCGCTAACGGCAACAGAGACGTTTCGCGCCGATGACCGGTCGCCGCCGCAGCCGCAGCCGCCACCGACATCGTCACTACTGCAGCTATTGCCCAACTCATCCGCCGCCGCAGCCGCTGCAGCAATGGCCGCAGTCGCGTCACTAAACAACACGTCGTCGTCATCGTCTTCCGCGACGACAACGCCGGCCGACGGGCCGTTTTCGCCGAACGCGTTGAACCAATGGCTGTTGGCCGCGGCCACGCTGAGACTGCAAGAGACCACGGCCGCCGCCGCCGCCGCCGCTGCAGCTGCGGCTGCGGCCGCCGGTGACAGGTCGCCGCCACGCTCGGACCACCATCGCTATCACGTGCACCAGCAGCAACCGCTCGATCAACCGCTCGATCTCAGCGCTAAGGGCACCACCACCACTACTGCCACCACCACTACGGCCGCCATCACGAACAACGGCGCAACGGCCGGCGGCAATAATTCGTCATCGTCCGCGTCGTCCACGCCGTCGTGCCCTAGCTCATCGTCCACACCGTCGTCCGAGCTGAAAATAGCATCACCCGCCGTCATCAACCCGTTCACCCCAGATCTCATTGGCACGGAAATGGCAAACAAACTGCGCCTACTAATACCGAGCGCACCCATGTTCCTACCACATCATACGCCCAAGGTCCCTCCGCACAACACAGCTAACAACCGGAACATGTTGAAGTGAGTGTTATCAGTTTATCACGAATTTATTATATTCGATTTTATTGGTGCAAATACACCGTATTAAAAGTACCTCTATATCTATTAGTTATTATTTACCAAAGAATTGCAAGTTGTTTTTTTTTAGTTATATTTGTCCATAACTATTGTCAACGTTCGAAAATATTTTTATTTTCTCATATTACTAATTTGTACATTTTCAATTTTTTTTTTCCAAGTATCATAAGTAACAGATTCCCAAAATGATAACTAATAAGATTTTAAAAAAAAACATTATACCAATTATATTTATTATATCAGACGCATGATGTATATAGTAACATAGAATAATTATTAGATAGGAACTGCTACGACATAATATTGTATTATTATCACGCTGTAGGTCGTTCGATTAAAACTTTATTCTAATCAATTCGATTTTCGAGACATAATTTCTTATTGTAAATATAAGCAGGTTATTAACACCCTTTTTAAAGTCCAGTTTAACTTTTAAAAAAATTATCTTTAACATAATAACATCGCCGCATTTATGTTCAATAATAGTACCTATTTCAGAGTTTAGATCATTAATAAATTTTTATAAATAATAGGTTTGTCCATGATTTATATTTATACTTCTTAAATATAACTTTTTGATTATACGAGCGAATAAGGATATAAGTTTGGTTTTTGTGATTTCCATTAAAAATCACTAATGAGATGCAATTTTGTTGTAAATAATCGTTTTGTACAGCTCATGCGTTAAACGTAAAAGAAAATAACCACGATAGCCGATGGTCCCTTCGCGTTCACACATTAAACGAAATAAAATTATTTTCCGTACATTTTTATATTTATGTACAAGGTATAACGAGGTTATTGTAATTTATTTCCTTAATATGTATATAAAAATACGCATAAAAATATTTACCTATCAGTCCGTATAAATCGGTGGTATGATTATAATATTGCAAAGGTGAAGTAAACATCACACTCTGAATTAAAAACTGAGAGATTAGTTTAATTAATTACCTATAGGCTATAATCTCCTCACTTCGTCGTATGTATATAATACGTGCAGCTACATTACATTATGCGGTCGTATTTAAATATATAATACTCATCGTGTTATATGGTAATTAAAATTCCGCTGTACGAAAGGATATAATAGTATTTAATTCTACGTAAATCTATTTGTTGTAACACTGATAATGATATTATATTACAATGATGTTGTTTCATATTAAAAAGATTATTCCTATTCAATATATAAAAATATAAAATAATAAATAATGTTATAAATGTAAAAGATTTCCTTTTACTAACATATTATCACGTATTATCAAACAGGTCGAAGACGACGAAACAACCCAGTCATATGGCCGGGCGAAAAACATATACAGAGGAAGAGCTACAATCAGCGCTCCGGGACATCCAGAGCGGTAAATTAGGTACGAGGAGAGCGGCCGTTCAATATGGTATCCCCAGATCGACATTGCGAAACAAAGTTTATAAGATGGCTTTGGAACGGGACAGCAGTGGCGTCGCAAGTGGCAGTACAGCCAGAGACACGTCAACTGTCGGTAGCGGTGGTGGTAGTGAAGATCCGTGCAAAGTGCCTGCCGAAGATGATGATGATGAAGACCGAGATACGGTTTCTGCAGGCGAAGAAGATTGTGGTCGAGGAGCTGCTGTCGAATCGTCGATGGCGGAAAAAGATCACCACCACCACCATCAACAACAACAACACCACCATCACCAACAACAGCAACAACAACAACATCTACACCGCCAACAGTCCAGAACGTTACCGTCGTCATCGTCACACATGACCGTCGAAGATCTGATTATGTTCACAAAGGAACAACAACAACAACAACAACAACAGCAACAACAGCAGCAGCAACAGCAGCAACAACAACAACAGCGAGTCAACGCGGCCATGCCCACCGCTGAAGCGATAAGAATGTTTTTGCAACATTACGCCGGGAACAAAATACTGCAAAGCAGAACGGACTTGCCGTATCATGGAGATGCGTCTGCGGACTGCCTTGGGTCGCCGTCACCACCTCCGTCCAACAGGTTACCACCACCTGGGATTGCGGACATGTGGCCAGCCGCGGTAGCCGCAGCAGCTTTGGACCCGCAACACATGGGAACGTATCTATCACAACTGTTGTCCAGAAACGCGTCAAACGCATTGCCATCAGCTACTGTGCTCAATTCACCGCGTTTGCCGACTACGCGCGATAGTCCGCCGCCGCCACCGCTGCCACCGTCACACCACCAACAAGACTTGCTCAAGAGATTGACCGTGACGGAAATGATGTACAAGTTGCTGGACGAAGAGCATCAACAGCAAAACCCGTACAGTGGTGGCAACGTGACTGACCCACGACGATGGCCGTCGTCCAACGGTTATGTTCCGTCCGAACCGATGGAAGTCGCGGGCCGCAGCAACGACGATGACTCGAACCCTTCCAACATTATATTAAACATACCAACGTACAAGACGGTGCCAGGCGCAAAAGGAGTTTCTACCACCGAATACGGCGAGATGGTCAGCGGGTTACCCCGATCCCCCAGTCGCGCAAACAGCGTCCGAAGCGACACGTCGTCACCTCCATCATCGTCTGGCGGTGGTGGTAGCAAACACAACAGTTCGATCAATATGCGTGATGTGATCGACAAGAGCATCAAGCATAAATTCCAGACCGCATCACCCGACGCGTTGCTGCCGCCTCCAATACCGGCAGTCGAGTCGTTCGCCCGCGCGTACCATCAATACCAACAACAACATCAACAGCATCAACATCATCGTCAGCCAGGCATTTCTAACGCAGCCGCTGCTGCTGCGGCCGCAGCCGCCGCGGTTTTCGGCGTCGGTAACGCTATAGCCAGGAACCACAATAATAATAACCTGTTGGATGACGGCCGAAAACGGGTGCCCACGCCGACCAAATCTACTTCGGTGGCGTCTTCTCCCAGTTGCGGTGTCGTAGGTGGTAGCGGATTCCTTGCCGGTGGTTCGTCGTCATCGTCATCGTCCAATTCTGCAGCGGCCGTGGCCGCGGCCGCTGCTGCTGCGGCTGCCGCCGGCGGCAAGGGCACGAGACCGAAGCGGGGAAAGTACCGGAACTACGATCGGGACAGTTTGTTGGAAGCTGTGAGGGCGGTGCAGCGTGGCGAGATGAGCGTGCATCGCGCCGGTTCCTATTACGGAGTGCCGCACTCGACGCTCGAGTACAAGGTCAAGGAGAGACATTTGATGAGACCCAGGAAACGCGAGCCCAAGAACCCACCGTCCGCGTCGGTGTCAGTTGCGTCCATCGAACCGCAAGATCGAAAGAAATCGACGTCCGACCTGTCGTCAACGTCTTCGTTGACGTCGGTCCGGCCGGCCGCCGACTCCATAAAGACATCATCGTCTGGCTCACCGCTCGCTGTTGGTGCCATCAAGCTGCCCGCGCACGTGTTCCCGTCTCAGCAACCATCGTCACTTCAACACCAGGCGCCTGTCAACGGCCTGAAGATGTTCGACGCCGCAGGTTCTTACCAGACGTCGTTCCCGTTCTGGGGCCCGAACCCGTTCCACATGCCCATGGATTTCCAGCGGAATCCTGTGGCGTTCACTTCGTCGCTGTCGATGATGCAACGCATTCAGACCGAGTCCAGGTTGCACCATCAACATCACATGCAGCAACAGGGGGCCGGCGGCGGTGGCGCGTCCATCGCCAGCCTGGGAAAGAACGCACGCGAGGTAGCCGAAAGCCTGTACGACGGCACGGACAACGGCAGCTTCCTGGACGGCATTATACGGTCCAGTCTGGAGACGGGACTCAAGTCGGCGGCCGCAATTGCCGCTGCCCAGGAGGCCGCCAAGAGAAGCGGCGGTCGCGATGTTGACGACGAAGATGACGACGACGGCGGCGGCGGCGACCGCGACCGCGACCGCGAGAGCCCAGAACGCGCCGCGGCGTCGCAAGACAACCGCCGTTCACCGCGCGGAGACGACGACAGCAGCTGCGGCCGACTGGAAGACGGACGTGCCGCCACGCCGCCGTCGTGCAGGGATTCGGCCACGGACAGCGACGCAGACGGCGAAAGACGACCGCGGAGTCCGCAGTCGCCGCCGTCCAGACAGTACGACGAACCCATGGAACACGGCGAAGATTCCGAACACGGAGCTGCCGTCCACGCGTCTCCCGACCACGCGTCTGAATCTGAAAACGATGGTCAGTAATAGTAATATATTAACCGCATAATAATCGTATATATGTATATTGTATAGTAGCGTCGGTTTAATCTTATGTTTAAAAATAAAAATAATAGCATCCATATTAATATATTTATGTTTAAAACAATTGGGAACAATTCGAATAATTATATATATATATATTATTATTATTATTTATTTATGAATAATGTATAAAAAAAAAAAAAAACATTATTTGTTTTAACACTTGTGTACAGAATTTTTCGCGACATAGATAAGTAGTAAAAAATAGTTTCGTTTGTTTCGCGTACGGTTTTGAAACATTTTTTTTTTTTTTTTTCAATCGGTTATAGTGCAATTTTTTACGTAGAATATTTACCATAAATTGTTTTTAGCGATGTCTTTGTGATAAAAAAAAAAATTGTTTATATTCGTTTTCGTTGTGTTTTTTCTTTTCTAATTTTAAAAAAAAAAAAAACTATATATAATTATTGCCTTTATTTCCGCGTAAATTGGATTGCACTATACGACTACTATGTTTAAAATTTAAATTTACGATTTTTTTTTTTTTTATTGTCAACACTCATCATAAGTTATTATGTACATAAATTTTATATTAATTTATCATTATTATATATTGTAATTTAATTAAAATTATTACGCTCTGAATATTGAATATATTATACTATGATATTTTATCTGAAAATTATTGGTTCTCCGGACCAGAAGGATATAATTTTATTGTATAATTACGCATGTTATAGCATATATTTAAATATTAGGAAAACCGCATGAAAATGTTTGTGCCATAAAAATATTAATAGTAATATATACATATATATATGTACTGAGATATAATATTTGATGGTCAAGCCCTTGGATACGGATGTTTTTTTTTTCAATTGATTATTATTTAATTGCTTGTTCCATATACGAACAAAAAACATTTTAATTTATTAAGTTTTATCGTTTTAACTACGTAAGGAAATTGTTTTTTTTTTTTTTTTTTAAAATAATTTATATTTTTACATATATATAATAATTAAAATTGTATAATTATTAAGACTATTTTTATTTGTATTATTGTTCCTTTTAAAACGTATTGAGGAAAACGACGATTTACTTAATGAGCAAATGTTTAAAAAAAAAAAAACTATAGTGTTCGAAATATATCACATAAAAGTCTGTAACTTTGTTTTCGATTATTTTTTTTAAGAAAACTCTAATCATATCATTACGACATTATTAAGTAGTTGTTTTTATTTGTATTATTATTTTTTTTTTATTTATGTATATGTATAATATATATATATATATATAGAGGAATGTTGTGGTTTGATTTATTTACTCAAATTCGTCGCGATCAAATCTCAGTTAGAGGAATGATAAAATCTATATTTGCATTCCAATATAAACATTAATACTAAAATTTATAATTTCCAATTTTTCCTGCAATTTTTTTGAAACTAAAAGACAGTTCAACCATTCCAAAAACAAATTGATTTAAAACGTATTTACATAATATATATATATATATATATACCTATAATTGCATTGTTCACTTGCATTTGTATAATTTTCTCAAGTATGGAAGGGGCGTATAACAAAGTGTTGCGAAACTTATTGATTTAACGTTGTATATTGTTATTGATATTATAATAAAATCAAATAATTTGTGTTCATTGAATAAAACATATTTTTTAAAATATATGCTATATTATTTTATAGTCTTTATTAAAATATATTGTTGTACCATGTTTTTTTTTATTACTATTATTATTATTTAAGTCTCTGACATCATATTATATATTATATTATTATGTAGTCCTATGCGTATATGCAATTATGTGTACTTCATGATAAAACAAAATATTTTTTCTAATTTGTGTACCCTTACGTTTTTAGCTATATTATTTTTTATTAAAATAATATAATCATAATTATTATTGGTATATTATTATAATATTATACCGTCGAATTGTCGTTCATTTTACTCTGTACAAAAATATTATTTTTAATAATAATACAAACTTCTTTGAGGTCAATTTTTGTACTAATAAAATTGTTCTTTTTTATGGTCATTATTTTATATATTTTCTTTGTTGTATTTTTTATTTGATTACTCGGCACGTTACTACAAATCCTGCATCATTTCAATAACACACTGATATACCCACCACATAAAGTATATATATATATATATTTGACTATACGAATATACAGGGTTTGCGCTAAAAAAAATTTAGAATTTCACAAGTACCTGAAGCTCAAATTCGTGTTTTTATAAAAGAATATGCTAAACTTCCCAACTAATCATAATATCTCATATACACTCTTCTCAAATTTAACACAATTTATTTCAAAATAAATTTACTTATTCAATTAATTTTTGCAGTTTGCATTAAGTACTAGGGCCAGATTAACTAAACAGTTAGACCATTTATTTATGAAAACTCAAAAACAATTATAATATTATGGAATACAATCACAGTGTACTCACTGGCCACTACCCACGTTAAATCGTAGTTTTTACTTTTTATTATAAGACCACTACAGTAGGTACTGCACAATTTGCGTTTTAAAACTATACATTTTATTTTAGAACTGCAAAATTTGTGTTGTACTGCACATTAGTACAAGGCAAATAAAACTGTAGGTCTATTTTTATAATTTTTTTATTTTATCGATTAAAAATTAGTATAGGTACGTATTTAAATTTATTTTATGAAACGTCACCAAGTCCGCTTTATATTTATTGATATAAACATATTTTTATAAAACTTATTATTTAAATAAGACTCAAATTAAAATTTTTAATTCAAACTAAAAAAGAAGTTTTGTGTATATTCTAAGCTATTAAACTATTTATAGAATAGTCAAAATTCTTTGCAATTATTTTATTTTCCTTAGGTCTCGAGGAGTAATTAAAAGTAGACTGAATATGCATATACCTAAAGATACAGAAATACATCACTCTGATAATCACACTATGATCACTCTGCGTACAACATTTTTGTTATGCAAACAGTGTCACACAATAACATATCAATAATGACTAATCTAATCTCAATAATAACAAGGACTGGCAATAATTAATAAGCCATTTACTCATTTAGATTGCTACTAATAATTAATATTCTAACCTAATCACAAAGTACTTTATTATTTATCACAGATTTATAATAATTGCCTGCAGGTATAAATATTATTATTTATATATTCCATTTATTATTAATATATTCCAATTTAACCACGCAGGATTTTAGATTTAAAAAACATTGACATTAATTACGCTTTTTAAACTTTTACTGTTTAGAAGGCTAAAATAAGAGAAAAATGAGAAAAAATACTTAGAATAGGTAGATTGCGTTTAGCTCGGTCTATAATCAAATATATCTATCATAATTATCTGTAGACCAATAAGATGATCGGTGTATAATACATAATATCCAGAGGCGCAGGAACTATTTTTCTTGGGGGGAAGGAGGGGCAAAAATTTAAGAAAAATCATGATATATAGTATATTAAAATAAAATACAAATACTTATTGATTTTTGTAAAATAGGTTTAACTATTATTTTGTAAATTAAACTAATAGTCTTATTTACCTAATTTAATTTTGAATATAAAATTAAAAACAAATTTTAATGTTTTACGTTTTTTAATTTTATTTGTTATACAACTTTTCAAAATTTATTTTATTACATATTATATTATATAAATATTAAAAATAATAAAAATGTAATTTAAATATAAACTATAATTCTAAAATGTTTAAGTATTAAGTGTATGACAATGATGATAAATTTTCAGGGGGGCAAAATTACAATTTGCTCCCTGACATATTTAACAGGGGAGTCGTTTGCACCCTCTGCCCACCAGATCCGGCGCCACTGATAATATCAGGTACATATAAAATATGATATTTTTATATTGAAAATTTAAAGTATTAACATACCTATATATTATATTATGATAGAAAAAGTTGAATTTTTCAAGTTAATGAATTCAAGAAAATGTTGATGTAGGTATATAAAATATATATATGAGCATGTAAAAGTTTTGTTAGATTTAATTATATTTTATGTAACCTTCCCCCACAGCAAATTTGTCTAAGTTCCGCCTGTGGAGAGAACTATAAAATGTCTCACAAACGTAACACCCGATTTCTACCAATAAATCACGCGTTAAAGTGACCCTATTTTACAAAATATATTCCTATAATAAACATACGAGGGGACGACACGTCGATGGAAATGTAGGACAGTCGGTGACAGCGCGCGGCGTGACTGGGAGGAAAAATAAATATATATATATATGTACAAACTCATCTTTGTATACATCTGTAACCATCATTTGCCCTACATTTATTGCCGTTTCCGTTTAAACGTCATATCTTGTTCAATATTTGCATAAAATACAGGACGATCGGAATATTATGTTACAAAAATAATACAAATAAAATTGAAAACAAATCGAATTTTTAACACTATATAGTAACGTGAATTTTTGATTTGTTTTCAATGATCGAGAGTCCTAATTTTCATAATAACTATTTAAAGGACTTTTTATAATATATATATATTAATACTTTACAGGTATATAATAAAGTTAAAATATAAAATAAATCAAGATCACTGTTAATAATTATTATTATTTTCCCTTTTTTAAGCAATTAAATTTCTTTTCCATTAGCTATATGATAATACGATATTTTTCTAATATACTTTGATTCTATAATTCCAATATAAAAAATATTTTCTGATTACGTTCATCCATTGATATGGCGTGTTAACAATAATTAAATATTATATATCATTGAGGTACCTTATACAATCAGTTTTAAAGTTTTAAAAGTAAAATTGAAATAATAATAATCACGATATGAAAACTAATAATAAGATGAAAAAAATATATCAGGTTGATATTATAAAATTTATATTTAATACAAATTATGTATTAATATAATATTAACTATGAAGGTATAGATTTATCACAAAATATTAGTAGGCATAATTAATTATATAATTCATATTAATTTTAAACTTATTATTACAGTAATATATAATTCATCATCGTTCGTTAAAAGCTATTTAAAAGGTTTCGACCTGAAAAATAATCACCCCTTATCTACGCTCTTCAAGTGGGGAATTAACATAATAAATGATTTATAATATTTGGATCAGAAAAAATAAGCTATATATTTTTAAATTAAAACACACCCTGACCTCGATTTTATATAATATATAATAATGCTATTATTTAACGCAGTATTGGTTGTTACCCTACCAATAAACCTAATGACTATACAACCATATAGTGCAAGCAGTAAAGAAAATATTATCGATTTTAAGTTTTTAACCGCATTCTCTGCATCTAAAATATAATACAATATTATGTGCGATACTGCG
Source organism: Eriosoma lanigerum (assembly GCA_013282895.1). Classification (NCBI taxonomy): domain Eukaryota; kingdom Metazoa; phylum Arthropoda; class Insecta; order Hemiptera; family Aphididae; genus Eriosoma; species Eriosoma lanigerum. Next base: position 50,372,311 of record CM023359.1, read on the forward strand.
ATATGCGCAAATTCGAATAATTCATTTAAATCGTTTTCGTCCTCTCGATAATACGTACTTAGGTAAAAATACGTCGTCTAGCTCGCGGTACAGTTTAGACGATGTAACGGACGATATGTATTGACATCACAGTATAATATATATATGACACACCCAGAAAAATCCGGAAGTGATTGCTCTCTCGAGTCTCTATTTTTTATTTTTTAACGTAGTATGTAATTGCAATTTCCTGAACCGCCAAAGAGAGCCGGATCGATTGATAGAATGTAATTCGTATTAATTTTGTTGCCATGAAATGACAAGATCACACCCTGTATATCATCTAACATACAGGACGATAACGATCAAAATATTATGATTAAAAAATAATGAAGATAACGATATAAAAAAAAAAAAAATTCACCACTTTCGTGTTGGTAACACGAAATTCTAATATAATAATAGTATCGTCGTGACTAGAATGGCATCGTATATAATAGCAGTACGTCGCCAAACGATTTTCGATGCACGTGTGCATAATATACCGAAATAGTAAAGGCCTTAAAGTTAATTATTGTTCGCCGCCCGTGCCCCGGCAATCCTTTCGCGCCGTACGCATTTGCATGATGCACACACACATACACGTTAAGCACATTACAGTATATTGTACTCTGCAACGAATATTATGTAAATTATAATATTTCCGCAACAGGATTTATCGTCAGAATACGGTCATTGGAAATTCATTTCGTGCGATAATTATTTGTGACTAAATATATATTATATATTATATTAGATTAAATAATCGATATTTGTATTTTACGATAGTATCGATGGCTTAAAGCAAAAATGTTGTTAGTACATTTGTGTACTAATCTTATAAGTATAAATATGTTATTATTTTTCTAAAATAATATATATATATATATATAACTATTATACAATTTAATATCAATTAATTATTTATCAACCTCACCTGTCATATATATAAATTTGAAAAAGTTGAACCTGCTCTCGTCAAAAATGTACTTGGAACATTATCGCATTAAGCCGTCGCCCATCGGTATATTCAAGTATGTTATATATTACTATACATTAAAATCTAAACTTCAGTAGAAATGAGGTTTCTGAGAAAACCTCATGGGGAGATGCGGTGTAAAAATATGTTGAAGTTAATGAGTAGGTTATTGAACATGTTTGATTTACTACACAAACATGAAATTATATTATATTATATCCCATATACCCATATAATATTTTTCATTTTACATTTATCGTATAATTATAATTTATATGGTTTGAAATTTTAGATATTTTTTTTTTCATTCTTGTGCACGCATGATGATAAAGCTAAGCAAACCGCCAAAACCTAAGTATCTATATAAAAGAATAATACCTGTAATCAGTGCTCGAATTGGAGGGAGCGGTGCGCAGGGGGATGGAGCTCTCCCTCTATTTTTATTTTTTATTTTTTACGTACCCCGACTATTTTTTTTATATTGCGACGATGGGATGACACAAACTAATGCCCGACATAACTTTTCTTAAAATATTGGTTTAAATTGTTATCAATGGTATAGTGAAGTTTACAATTTGAAATATTTTTTAAATCAAAATTATTCCTACTATAGCATGTAGGTATTTGGCGTATTTCTATAAAAATAGGAATTTGTATTATTACTTATTAAAAAAAAAATTGTTTTTTTAATTGACTAAATGTATGAATATTTAGAATTCATATATGTGTGTATCATAAAAGTAGTACCTATATAACAAATAATGTTAATGTCTTCGGGGAGGAGGGGAAGTGTGGCACAAAGCCGCATTTTTTTGAAACGCACTTATTAAATCTTTAAATTGAGCATCCCCACTAAATTTTTTTCCAATTCGAGCACTATCTGTAATAAATAATAAAACGTCTACCTAGTTATCTATGTAATAATTTATAACAATATTGTTATAGTTTATAATTAATATTATACAAATTTGATTTTTTGAGAGTTAATGGAGGTTAGAGATCCGTTGGCAATAAATAATCAAAGACAGAAACAGAGACAGGAATCTTCGAAATAATACTATACTATACTACACTATACTATAATATTATACTTATGGTTTATGTACCTATGGATAATTATCGTTATTTTCACTTACTTAAATTTTAAAATAATTTGTACCTATACCTATTCAATAAAGATGTGTGTAATCGCGGTGCCTAGTTGATATTATTTAGATTAGAAATTCATTTCAATGCAAAATATTATTAAGGAAATCACACAATTTGTTATTATAATACCAAGTTTCTATAATGTGTTCTAAATTTGAAGAAAAAATTACAAACTCTTTCTATATGGACTATTGTCTTCTTTGTTTATAGTAATAAAGTATTTTAATTTATAAATGTAGTATATAGATATATATATATATATAAAAGAAATATTATAATCTATATTTACGAATAATAATTTTATATGGTTACCACATTACCAATATCAATATTATCCAATGATATAGGAGAAGATGAAGACAACATTGTACAAGCAGAATTATCCCTTAATGTTTGGAAGAACTTATTATATACACACATTTTTAATATTTAAATTGTAAAAATTAAATTTTCGCATTTTAAAAATTACAAGTTTCTACAATATTAATACTTATTTATTAAAATAATCTCCTCTTTAATTTGGTAGTGTCACTAGCCGTGGGCAAGCTTCAGGGCTTAAAGTGGAAAAAAATTCCAGGGGGGACTAATGTCTCCATATAGTTTTAAGCGTCCCATATATCATTTTATGTCTCCAGAGCGTTTTGTAACGTGTAATTTGTTAAAGGGAACACTTTTTAACCACCATTAGAGGTAAGGGGACTGAGTCCCCTTACGTCCCACCGCCACTTTAACCCAAGGCAAGACTATGGTTTGATATAAAAAACCATGTAGGTAATTTTATAAATAGTTATGGTTTATAGATCCATAGTTCATACAAGTTAATACCTAAGTACGTATTATTATTTTATAAACAAATCCAATTTCATTATTGCCACTACGGCACTACCTATACAGTTATATACCTAGGTACTCTAGGTAGTAGCTTTTTGCATTTTCCTGACGTGTCGTTAAAATGTTTTCAACTTAAAGAGAAGTATTAAAGTATTTGGGTCATTTGGGTCATTTTCTTTCATATTAAACGGTTCAATTTCTAGTAATTCAATATTAATATATTAACTTTATGAATTCTGTTAAATATATAATATTTTGCAAATTTGTATTTTCAAATGAAATTAAAATGTGTTTATATTTTATCGCGATTATATGCAAGCGTAATAACGTAAAACTTGAAATTTTTATATGAATTAATTTCGTAGTAATTGATGAAAATGTATTTAATAATATACTTACCTATATGGCTATATAGTATACCTATACCTATTATAACATGCACAATACACCTTTCCAATTTTCCATATATGTATGATGTACTTACGTGTTTTATTTTTTAAAAAAAATCATTATTCTAGTTTATTCTATCAAAAATAAAAAAATATATTATTCTATATTACTATTATTAAAACATTTAAAACTATATTTTTCGGAAAGGCATAATAAATATTAAATTATGTTATTATGAATAACTATTAATGTACCTATACTGCCTACTTATATATATTAATTATTATTAGTATTATTATATTACTTTATTAATATTGAAAACAATTTAATTCGATAGAAAATAGCTGAACATTAATAGCTGTTTTAGTGGACAGGTTCTTTGAGTTTGGCAATTTCGACAACGTCCGTTTTTCGCGATTTTTGCACAAAAAATTCAATTGTCATTCCTCAATTTCTTTACTCGCCCCAACAATTTTTTGAAACGAGAAAATGATAAAAAAAATCACTGGAATATCCGAAAAGCATTCCGGAAAGCCTTCCTTCTTTCTTATAAACTATCAGAAAAATCAGCTGTTCTCGAAGAACTCCTCTAAACTGTGCTGCACATCTCGTTTTTTCTCGACGCTTTATTCAAGAAGTCTTAATACTTTTTGATTAGACCTTGTATGGGTACTCTGTACCCAGTGGCAGCACGAATTTTTTTTCTAGATATAGTAGCTAAAAATATCGACACATACCCTACTACTATTTTAAAATCTAATTTTCCTCCAATCTTTTCGAATTTGTTAAAAAAATTAATATTAATTAATTGAAAAATGTTATTTTTATCATTTATTCAGGAAATTAGCTACTTAATACTAATTACAATAACCCTTATTAGCATGAAGCTTTAAGGAACGCTTTTTGTGCGACACTATTTGTACCTGTAAATAAATAATAGTTACAATAAAACAAAAAAATAATAAGTAATAAGTCAGTTGGTACCTAACAAAAAAAAGAAATAGCTATTTGACTTTTTTTCTGAAGTTTTCATTAAAATGAAGAATCAAAATTATTTCTGTTTACATACATAAATTAATAAAAATTTGAAACATAATTAGACACTTTTACATTGTTACCTTTAAGTTTACAGTATTTAAACTAACTTATGATATTTTGTAATTTTATTAAATTTAATATACTTGCTACTCTCCATATATTAATATAAAATAGGTATTACATCTTTAAATGATGAATTTGTTAGTGAATGTCAGAAGAGTTCTAGAAAAAGGTAATTATGAAATATATTCAAAAAAAATATTAAATTATAATGAAACTTGAAAATGATAAAACTTACTTTCTAAGAGGCTCTGTTTCTACCATTACTATATGGTAGTACCTCTACAACAGCTAATAATATACACATATCTTATTAAAGGAAATTAAATATTAATTTGAAATTATGAAATAAAAACAACAAATATTTGGTAAATATTATATTTTTATATTATTTCTTAATCGGGCTAAATTTAATAAATCTAAACATTTAAAAATATTACCCAACTAATTCAATATTTTTTTCACTATAAGTATGACTAAAAAGTTTATATATAAAACGATTAAACTACAAGGTAGTCAAAATAAATAGATGTTATTTATGTACAAATTAGATTAAAAATTATTTACAATAAGTATCTTAAAAAAAGTAATAAAAAAATTTCAAAATTCTCAACACAGTAAATCGATTTATAAATTAATTTTTTTTACAAATATGATGCAATCTAAAAGAAAAATTAAATAAAACTGAGTCAAAAACAACACAGATTTTAAATTATCTTTATAAAATAATAATACACAAGAATAAGGACACAAATTAAAAATTGATAAAATCAATTTTTTTTATTTGTACTTTTAAAAAATTTAATTTCATAATTATTTTGAGCTTTCACTTTAAATTTATGGTATGTTGAAATGAACTACACTGTACATATGTATTACATCAAAAATGTTAAAAAGTAATTTATTTGATTGAAATCCGTTGCACCTGTTTTCTATGCGAGTGCCTATATTTGATCACATATGCTTCAATAAGACTATGTATTTTCTGTGGATTAATTTCACCGCTTTTGTTGTGACAGATCTATATATGAAATTTTATTTAATAATTATACTTCGGTTCCATTATTTATCTTACCTTTGGTACAGCTTTTCGCATAATATCTTTATACTGTTCTTTTGTTATATGTTTTTTGTTGTAGTGAGGTTTTAACACATGTTTCACTTCTTCAATAACACGTTCTTGTCGATTTAGCTTCTCCAAAAACTAATACATAATTAATAAATATATTACATAATTACCAAAAATTGTTATTTAATTTGTATGAACTGTGAATACTTATAACAAAATTTTTTTTAAAAAACTAGAGAATTATTTGTTCATATAAGATGTTTGCCAGCTATTACTACCTTATTTTTTGATTCCAATTCAACAGCTGATCCAGGTAAATCATCTACACTGTCATCATTGATAATATTTTGTTTAGAATCTAAAATTAATAATATGAATTAAAAATGTTATACACAAATAGTGTAGTTATTGTATACATACGTTTTGGTTTGGAAGAAAATTTAAGTGGTTTTAAATTCTTAATTTTTGAAAAATTGTCAAAGGCATTTGATGGCTTCGAACGTGGTAGTATACTAAGCAAAGTATCCAATTTACTTCTTGCTTCATTTTTATTTTGTGTTTGTGAAGTAATAGATACAATATTCTTGGTTTGAGGAACAGAACTATCAGGTGATGAACCTTTCATTTCATCGACAAATCCTTCACCAGGGGAATATGGTGAATCAGCACCATTATCAAATTCTGTAGTTTGACTATCATCATTATCATCCAAATTTATTATTTCATCCGTAATAGTAACAGTAGGTGGTGGTTGTACAGGACTGGGTGTTTTGGCTGCTATTGGACTAGTAAAAAGTGTTGCATTTGTAACATTTGTGCTAATCTTCTCAGGTGATTTATCAGTTTGAGTGGAACTTTGGGATTCTAAAAATGGAGGAGTAATAACTTTTGTTACAATCTGAGGTGAAGTAGATGATTGACTATCTGTAGTTTTGTTCTCCTCGAGAGGTTGAACAGATGTATCATTATGGTTGTTGTCATCATCATCATCATCTTCATCTTCAAACATATCAATTCTGGGGGGAGGACTTGGTGAATTAGATTTTGTGGGTTCAAAAGGATCATAGGCTGTTTCGCTAACGACTGTATCTACAGATCGAGGAGGTTCTGGTGGTGTATTAGGACCACGTCCACGTCCATCATGAGATTGAGTGTGATCCTCATCTTGACTATTAAATTCACAACTATTATTGGATATATTATCAGGCTTAGAGATTGGGTTTACTGGTTCTGGTGGAGTTTTCGGTCCTCCAATCATGATTGTTGGTATTGTTTGTGTGCTATTTTCATTCTTCTCCACTGGTTTTTGTTCGACAACAACATTTTCTTTAGACTTTTCTGGACTAATATCTTTTTTAGTTTCAGATTTTGTAACTTGTTTATCTTCATCACTATCTGTTAAGATAATTATAGATTTAGGAGACATTTCTATTTCTCTAAATGGGGATGTATTTAAATCTATAATAGCAACAGGTTTGGCATTCAAAATTTCTATTGTTCTTGAAATTTTCTTACGATTTTGCCATTTTTGATTTTGGTTTCTCTTAATGGAAGTTTTTTGATTTGTTGAAGTAGTATCTGGTACTGCTACAGTATTAGTATTTTTCACTTTTTTAGAAGACAAAGTTGATGCAGCATTTTCCTGTCGTTTTCGTTTTGAGGGCTCTTGAATGGTTTGCTCAGTCATTGTATCTTTATTGAAATTAACACTAACCAATATATTATCTCCAGAAGCAAATACTTCTTTAACAGGCGGAACAGCTATCTGACGAGTAGAATGTCGTTTGGAAAGCTTTGACTTTTTTGTATTATCATTTTTCACTATTACTGTCAAATTATTTAATGCAATATTATCATTATATTCAGAAAATTCTTGATCCCTTGTCGAATAATTCATGTCGATATCTGTTGTATGACGAGTGTAAACAGGTGATGGTGTACGAGATATATCAGTATGTGACCATGGGCTCACATGATCTCTAGGCGATTGCCACACAGGTAACCCAGGAGATCCTGATCTTGGGGATAGAGAAGAGTATTGAAAATCTTTTAATTTTTTCTTTATTTTTCTTTTAGCAGTTTGATCATTTTTCAACAATTTCCTTTCGTAGTCTTTTTCAATTTTCGAATATATACTCGTTTTTTCATTAGATTTTTTTGTTCTACGTTTAGACAATGGAGAAATATCACGTTCGTTGTGTATATCTGAAGAACGATGACGTTCCTTAGTATTAACTTGGGGCTTATCATATTTACTCAAATGTTTTGGACTTTTTGATCGATGTCTACTCCTAGACCGATGCCTACTTTTAGAACGGTGTCTATTTTTGGATTCACTACGATATCGACTTCTAGAACGTTTTCGGTTTCTTATTCTACCAGATGAAATTGACTGTCTTCTTTGTTTAGAACGACTTCTTTTACGTTTTTTCCGTCTATTTCGGTCCTTGGAATCCGAATCACTGTGACTAGACTTAGATAAATCTCGTCCAAATTTATCTTTTTTACGTCTAGGTCTGTCTTCAAGTACTCTTCGGACATCATACAATTCTATTTCCTTTCTCTTTTGTTTTTTTTCTTTTTGATTGTTTTCTTCGGCGTTTTTTTCTTTTTCTTTCCCTTTTCCATAACGATAATTTCTATCTTTAGAATTTTTAGATAATTTTTTCCAAGGCACAGTTTCTTTTTCAAATTCATTTTCTTTTAACTTATTTTTATCTTTGTCTTTATTTCCCTTTAGTGTAATAGTTGTCTCGTTTTTACCATTTGATAATTTTTCTTTCTTTTGACTACTACTGGACTTATCTTTTTGATCTTTTGTTTTCTTCTTTTCTTCTTCAGAATCTGAAATTGGATCAAAATTTAAATTATTGCCTTCCTTATGTACATCATTATCAGAACTATTTAAAGTTGCACATGAAACTTCAGATGTAGCACCTCCAACTAAACTTAAGTTTTCTTTATCTGCTCCTATCTCATCATTTGGTTCATTTGTATCTTTATGTTCAATTTCTATCAAATCCAAAAGTTTTTCATTTTCTAGTGTATCAGATATTTTGCTATTCTGTTCCACGTCTGAATGACAATCATTATCATAATTTGATTTATTATCATCATCAGAAATTTCTGTATTTTCACATTTATCTTTGTTATCTTCATTAGTTGACATTTTTGTATCATCTTGAATTACAATATTTTCTGAACATTCATCTTCAGATTTAGTACTACTTTCTCCATGTTCAGATGACAAGTCTTTTTCTGGGCTAATAGGTGGCATTGGAATATATTGTAGTTCAGCTTCTCCACTTGATTCATTAATTTTAACATCTTTAGGTTCCAAAAAAGGTCCATATTCTTTGGGCGAACTAGACATTTTAAGACTAGCAGTAGAATACAATGATATATTTGGGCAATCATCATTGACATTTATATCTTTTTCGTCATCTTCAGAAGATATACTCTCATCTTCTGGACGTAATATATTGTTATTACTATTAGCAACTGATATAATTGGTAGTGATCTATTTTCTACTTGTTCCATGTAACCACCATAAGTAGGTGATTGCATATATGCAGTTCCTGTTGGTTTAACAACTGTATCGATTTCCTCATCATTGTCGCTAACATTTTCTGGATCATAGTAATCGTTGTCATCAATTATAAGATTATCAGCATCATCTTCATCTAAATTAATACCCAACAATAAAGCTGGTGGTTCTGGTGGAGGTTCAAGAGCTTTAAATGTTTCTTCCGTGCGAGTACTAGGACCACTTTCTTCTTCTACATTATACTCTGTTGTGACTACCTTAGGAGGTGTCTGTGGCTGCTTTCTTTCTCCCATTTTGGTAACATTCATACGGAACTTAATGGGACCAGTATTTCTAAAAGGAAAAGGATTTACTGGCTGATTTTCACTAAAATTATGTGCATTAGTCAACTGAGATTCTTCATAAGTACTTGAGTTTCCCATATCCGAATACGATTGATCATTGTTCCTAGGGTAGTTTCTGTTATTATTACGATTGGATGAATAATTGTTAACATTATCAGTGTTTCTATCAGTTCTATGATCAGAATACATTGGAGTTTGAGTAATATACTTATCAAAATTTTTCTTTTCATTATCAGTAAGCTTAGTTTTTAACTGTTTTTCTTGAACATTCAAAATATTCTCCAAAATATTGATTGAATCAGTGTTATGTGATATGTTTATATTTCTACGTATTGGACGACGTAAAATTTCACTAATTTCTTTGCGAGAGATCAAGTCAGAAGTTGAAATACGTAGTCGAGACATTGTTAACATATGTAAAGGTCCATCACTGCCAAGATCATGTTCATCTTCCGATCTAAAGTGAATGATTATATTAATAAAATAACTAATAAATTACACAAGTTTTAATTACTTACTCCATAGAAACATAATCAAGCTCATTACGATTTCCAAATATACTCAATGATGTATGATCTACAAAATTTGAGGAAGATCCCAATGAACTATTATCTCCATTATTTTTACTTGATCTTGATGAACATACTCCTAATCTTTCCGACAATGGTACATTTTTTTTTCTTACAATTTTTTTACTCTTTAAATAAATAATATGTTCATTATCATGAATAAATTTACAAATCTTCATAATGTAACTAATTTTTACCTTTTTATATCGTCTTTTAACAGTTTTTCTTTTGGAATATTTTTTTACTTTCTTTCTACTTGAATTTGATTGTATTATACCCCCTTCAGAAGCCTAAACATATTATAGTTGAATTAAATATCAATTATTATATCTTTATTTTTTTATCATTAATCTTATTAATGCGAACCATTATATTTTGTTGTATTCTTTGAGTATTCAATCGAACTCTTTCACTAGCTCTTGTGCGTGGAACTAAACGTTGTGGTTGCCGTGTTCTTGATCGCCTAGAAGTTACTTCATCTTCATTTAAATCATTTATTAGATCAATCACTTCTATTTCAAGAATATCATTATCACTTGACTATTGGAATAATTAATAAATCAACAAATTAGGTGAATAATAACAAAATATTTTTATTATGAGACTAAATTGTGGTTAAAGTGTGTATATTATTCTAACCTCTTCTCTTGCATAACATTGTGGACAATACCATTCCTCTAACGGTACTTCAAAAATAGGGGGATCAAGACAGTCCATGTGATAACCACAATCACAAATATCGCACAAAAGCATTTCATCTTCACGGTGGCTCATATGGCAAACCTACACAAGTTTATGCATTTTCAGTACAAATACAATACATTACTACATGAAATGCAAATATCAATTTTAAAATTAAAATCGTTACCTCGCAATATGTCAAGTCTTCGACACTTGAAGGAAGTCCCTCACATACATTTTTAAGAGTTATATCTATTTTTTGCAATAGCTTTCCATCAACACTCCGCACAATAATGAATTTGAATTCTAAACGATCTATGGGACATGTTTTTGCATTCTAATAAAAACAATCAATCAATTAATCAATTTGGCTGTTTTCTATTAAACAAAATATATTTTACTTTTGCCCATTCAGTAAGACAGTTTAGGCAAAATGTATGTAAGCAAGAATTTGGAGAAGCTAAATCTTGTTGTCCCAGTCGGGTAAGACATATTGGACACTTATCAGCTTCGCCATCAGAACTACTGGATGAACTTTCTTCATCACTTTCAATAATCTAAAATCAATAAATATTATTGAAATAAATAAAATGCAATTTGACTACAAGTATACATTAATTATATTTAAAACATACATTGGATCTTTGGGATTTAAATACTGGTATGTCTGAGTCACTATCACTATTTCCAGAATCTGCCATTTTATGTTTTTACTTTTAGGTTCCTGTAAACAATAATATATTCAGTAAGTAGTTTACTTAAAGCAGTTTTATGAAACAAACAATGTAATTTAAATTGGTACCCAATAACATATTAATTTTATAGTTAATGATATTGAAAAGATACATGAGTAACAATATATGTAAATAAAATCATACTGATTGTTAATATATTTTCAATAAAATGTACATTCTATATTAACAATATCATATGTGCAAAGTTGATAATGGTAATTTAATAACAAATATAAGTAATAAATATTAAAAAAACAAGCGTAGAAAACTCAATAAAGTTGAAATCACTAATCAGTAGAGAACATTAAATATTAAATTTGATCTATGTAAGATTTGTTAAAAATTAAACAATTCACACAGACATGAAATACAGAATCTACTCATTACTCCAACATATGTAACTAAAGCAGCTTACACCAAAATGAAAGATATATATTATTAAATGACTTATCGACAATGAAACGGTCTTCAACATACTTAAGATTCGCCTCAAATTGATACAAAATCCAAGCCAGAATAGTGTCGTCTTATGCGTGTGTTAACTGCAATGTTCGACAACATTCCTCAAGTTTGGCAACGGGCGATTGTGTTTTCCAGTAGACCCCCGCGGGTCTTTGATGGTCAGATAAATCCCTCTCTAGCCATCGTATCTGTGGACAAACGGATTTTAACTTTCCTATTCGTTTGCTCGCTTTGGCAGATTTCACTGTCGAGTGTTAGTTTTAATTAGAACGACGGACGGCGGTGGTTAACTGATCAGACCGACGTTGGGCGATTTTTACACTCACGGTATACGACTCCGAGTTCAAACGACTTTTATAAATGGCACGGTGCACAGCGTAAAGTTCATTAGCAATTTTATTTTTTTCTTAGAATTCTATAATAAATAATTGCAGCAAATAAACACAGAAATAATCAAAATTTACAACAAATCACTCATGTCCGACGGACAATGTGACAGGTAAGCCAACGTAACTCATCGAGTTCAAGGACGCCAACGTTCAGTGCTACCAAGGTCCAAGACAGACGGTCCGTCTTCTCATCATATGGAGAAATCGGTAATCACGGCGCCGACCATGTGATAACGCGAAACCACGTGATAAACAAATCAGGATAGCAGAAAATATTTCTAATAAATTAAAACGACTTGTTATTTTTTTAATAACTCAATATTAATTAATAAATAATAATAAAATTACAAAAGATTGTACAAGACAACAGTTATTGCACATTACAATTTGACATAATCATTTATCTACAAAATTTGATAGTCGTTTATTTAATTTTAATTTGTATACATAGTTCAATCATTTGGAAATATGAGTGCTGAGGAAACTGACAAAAATGACTACCAAGAAACTGTCGTTACGTTTAAAGATTTGGTAAATATGATATATTTGTGAAAATTGAAAAATATCATTAAATTGCTCTTCTATAGGGTGTAACAGATGTGTTATGTGAAACTTGCGAATCGTTAAAATGGAAAGTGCCAACGAAAATACAAAAAGAAGCTATACCTGTAGCTTTACAAGGCAAAGACATAATTGGTTTAGCTGAGACTGGATCTGGAAAGACTGGCGCCTTCTCTATTCCTATTTTACAAGCTTTACTAGAAAACCCCCAGCGATATTTCGCTCTTATTTTAACGCCAACAAGAGAACTTGCTTTTCAAATATCTGAGCAAATAGAAGCCTTAGGTAAATAACAAATATTCATTAAAATATGTTTTAAATTTAATAATTTTTAAAATTGTAGGATCGAGTATTGGTGTTAAATGTGCTGTTATTGTTGGTGGTATGGATATGATGTCTCAATCACTAATGTTGGCCAAAAAACCTCATATTATTATTGCAACTCCAGGTCGTCTTGTTGATCATCTTGAAAACACTAAAGGATTTAGTTTACGAAATTTAAAAATACTTGTAAGTCATTACTTTAAAACACTTTAATTTTGTATGGCTCCTATTTTTTTAGTATTTTCTAGGTCATGGATGAAGCTGATCGAATTTTGAACATGGATTTTGAAGAAGAGGTAGACAAAATTTTAAAAGTCATACCTAGAGAAAGGAGAACATTCTTATTTTCTGCTACAATGACAAAAAAAGTACAAAAACTCCATCGAGCATCTTTAGTTGATCCAGTTAGAGTAGAAGTATCTACTAAATTCCAAACAGTCGAACAACTGCACCAATACTATATTTTCATTCCTGTCAAATACAAAGTAAGATTTCATACTGGTTTGGAATTAATGTATGATATATTTTTTCTTACCAAAGTTAGTATTTAATTAATAAAATATTTTTACAGGACGTATATTTGGTACATATATTGAATGAAATGGCTGGTAATTCATTTATGGTTTTTATGGCTACTTGTAATAGTACTATTCGTGTAGCTTTATTACTAAGAAATTTAGGGTTAGATGCTATACCATTACATGGACAAATGACTCAAAATAAGAGATTAGCTTCATTAAATAAATTTAAGTCAAAATCTAGATCAATACTTATATCAACTGATGTTTCCAGTAGGTTAGTATGTGTTTCATAATATTGTTATTATTAGTGTATATACCTAGTATAAAATGTAACATATTGAAATGTGAATATGCAAATATTGCATAACTTATCTATGATTCAATGATTATCTGGGAAATTTAACTATTTGTTTTTCCTTATATATACACCATATGTAATGTGCATTTTATATATACTATAGATTTTTGGCCAAATAGTTAAAAAATAATTACTATTTATCCATTCAATTATTATTTTCTATTATTAGATTAGTGTGACACAAAATACAATTTTTCCACTTATAAAGACCTAGGACCATTGACTTTTTAAAACCTTTGGCCTCACAATATAATTACTGGATCGCTATGATTTCATGTTTGGAAAGAGCCATTTTTATTATATTAAATTATAACTATGAATATAATTCTTAGTAAAACAATGGATCTGAAAATCTATCTACTTCTGTAATAAAAATGGTGGGAGGGGAAAAAACAGCTAAAAAACAGTTGTTTTACAACATTACATATTGCTTTAATTAAAAACATGTATAATATTTTATTTATTATTGTGAAAGTTTTAAATGAAGATTGTATTAAAGGTCTTTAATTACATGTGGATGCTGATTATTGTTATGAACTTGTGTTTTATGGCATTCTATTTTCAACTATGTACAGTGTAGTATTGTACATAACATTTAATATTTACATTTTTTTTCTTAATAATTCAGAGGTTTGGATATTCCACACGTTGATGTAGTAATCAATTTTGATATGCCTACACACAGTAAAGATTATATTCATCGAGTAGGACGAACAGCCAGAGCTGGAAGGTCAGGAAAAGCAATTACACTTGTCACTCAGGTAGTTTTTTTTATTAATTATACTCATTATATTTGTTTAAATCATAATAAATTCAGTTAAATTTAAAGATTTTAAAAAATAACGGCCATTCTAATTTCCTGGTTTCTTAATCTAGTTTAAACAATAAACTTTAATTATATTATTCTTTAACCATTAATGGTAAATAAACAGATATGGCTAGAAGTTAAAATAAAAAATTATAAAACAACAGAATGAATAAAATTCATCTTTCTAGTAACCAAATCAACAATTTCCTATTAAGTATTGATTATATATACTAGTGATTACAGATAGACAAACAAAATGAACATATAAACAATGTTAATTTTCTGTATCATATTTATGTAAAAAGCCATTTGGCAATAAATTCTATAATAAATAAATAAACATAGGTTTAGAAACCTAAAACTTAATAATAGTACTTTTGATGTTTATTAATTGAAATTAAAATGGCTTATAAAATTGTTTAAACTTTATGTTACTAAATTCTATATTACAAATTTTATTATTATTTCCAAATTAAATTTATTAATTATTGAATAATTGTATTGTATTCATGGCTTTAATATTTTTTAAAGTATGACATTGAATTATATCAAAGGATTGAACAACTTATTGGCAAAACATTGCCACTTTATCAAGTGGATGATGATGAAGTAATGTGTTTGCAGGAACGTGTATCTGAGGCACAACGACTGGCTAAAATGGTTAATACTTAATATTATTAATACTAATAATTGTATTTATTTAATTTTGTATTATTCACGATTCTAGAATATGAAAGATATGGGTGATAAAAAAGGAAAAAGAGGATTTGACGATGATGAAGAAGGTGCAATGGGTGTAAGAAAAAAGAACATTGGCAAAAAACATAATAAATCAAATAGATCAAAAAAGTTTAAAAAAAAATAAAACCCACTATATTATAATATTTATTATTAATAAATGGTTTTATCTCTGATTTAGTGTACTATATTCTTTTAAAAATACATCTCCAGCACTTAATATTTATTTTAACTGTTTTAATTTATTATAATTCATATAATAATTAAATAATTCTAGAATTATATGAAGAAATATTATGTGGGAAAAAATTATATTAATAATTTAACAAATTAGTCAGTTATAACTTATAAGCAGGGCTCGGTAGTTATAGCACTAATAAAGTATATTTCTAGTGCTATAATATGCACTCAAAAACACCACAATAAACACTAAAAATTAGAAAATATGCAAATTTAAATTTTACAAAATAATACACATGTATCAATTGAGAAAATATTATAACCAAATTATTTAACATAAGTTTTGAGCCGATTTGATAAACTTTGTTTTACTTTGGGAATTTTTAAATTGATATAAAAACACGAGAGTATAGCAGTATAGGTAGCACACTAGTTCACGATCAGTCACTCACGCAACACATTTAAATAACGGCAGAACACTAAAATCATTGTATATGTTCATAGGTAGGTAATAACGACGATAACATTGTGACCGATGTCTAAGAATTGCAGTACAATGTGTCTGACTCAATTTTAAAAATAACAAAATTATTGGAAACGAACGGTAGTTGTCCGATAAGATTGGCAATAACAACCGAATATTATGTACTATGTATTTGAAAATCAAAATGTTAATTTCCTTTATTATATAAAAATATGACTGTAAATTGCACTTAAAACTCTAAATTAGCAAAATAGCACTAAAACTAAATATGCAAAAATTAACAAAATAAAATTCTGTATACCGCATCAGGGATATGTGAAACAAATTTGTATCTTTCTTTGAATGCTCCAAGACTAATAACAAAAAATATGCATTTGCTCGAACTTCCAAGCCCTGCCTATTATTATAATATATTTCAATCCTTAATAATTTTATCATACTTTAATTGTTTAATATACATATTTAGTATGTATAAATTATG
Organism: Eriosoma lanigerum; assembly: GCA_013282895.1. Taxonomy (NCBI): domain Eukaryota; kingdom Metazoa; phylum Arthropoda; class Insecta; order Hemiptera; family Aphididae; genus Eriosoma; species Eriosoma lanigerum. The sequence continues at coordinate 50,389,027 of CM023359.1, forward strand.
TCGAAATTATAGAAGTATAAAACTTCATAGTATGAAAGTTTGGGACAAGGTTATAGAAATGAGAAAAAGAAGTCTGACTACTATCAAGGAATTAGTTTGAACTTTTGCTAAGAAAATGAACAGTGCAACCAATTTTTGTAAACGTTGATTATGGAGAAAAAAAGAAAACTGTTTAGTATTTATGAATTTAGAAAAGGCTATTAAGAGTTCAAGATTGATTTTAGATTTGATATTGAGGGAAAAAAAGTACTGAGGAACTATATTAAAGTAATAGAATACATTTATGAGGATAATGACGATAAAGAGCGTGTGTGGAGAAGCGAAATATTTTAATGTCAAAGTTAGTATGCACCAATGTTCAACTTTGATGAGATAACAAAAGATATACAAGGTAAAGTACCATGGTACATGATGTTTGCAGATAATGTAGTATTAGGAGAGGTCCAGATGAAGTAAATGAGCTTGAATAGTGTTTTAGGATAGAGGACTAAGTAGGAGTAAAACTGAGGCAATAGTGTACGATATTGAAGGAAGTGATCAAAAAATTCATAGAGTAAGGCAAATAATAAAGAGCAGTGATGATGTGGTGTGTGAGATGATAGATTCAAGTACTTAGGATCGGTAGTGCGAAAAAATGGTAGTTCTAAGGAAACATGAAAAATAATAAAGAGTGTAAATAGACCAAGTGGAGAAAAATGTCAAGTATTTTGTGTGACAAGATGCCGATAAGACTGAAAGGTATAAGGCAGTAGTGAAGCCATCAACATTGTCTGGATCAGTGTGTAAGGCGATGAACAAGCAAAATGGAACAAACAGTGATAAATATGCTTAGATGAATGTGTGAAGTAACTAGAACAGATAAAATAAGTAATGAATATATAAGTTGAAGTGTAGGAATTATATTAATTGTGGGAAAAATAAGAGAGAATAAGATGAGATTATTTGAGCACATTATAAGGAAAGATGATTCAGAGGCAGTAAGTTGTTCTTGTTATGAAAATTAATAAGGAAGACCAATGAACAGGTGAATAGATGGAATTGAGATGATGTGGATAGCTGGTGTGAATGGATGAGATGTAAGTGATCAAAATCTATGAAGGTGTAGGACCAGGATGGCAGACCATATATTGGGAAATAAGGTAAAGAAGAAGAAGACTTTCAAATGAAATTTAAATGATTAAAAAAAACATATTTTTATGGTTTTATTTTCAAATTATAAATAAAAAAAAAAAAGAAATATTTGTAAAAAAAAAATTTATTAATATTTTCTACAGACAATTTATTAATAGAAATACAATCAGAGTACCGTTTCTAAAAATGTAATTTGTTTATATGAAATTGTTGAACATTACTGATATAATTGAATGAGTTGAATAAAGTAACAAAATGTCACAGTAGAAACGGCATAATAAACGATACAAATAAATTGTATTTAAAAATGATTAATACAAACAAATTTACAAGACTACCCAACGCATAGCAGCTCTCAATCTATTGTAATCAAGTAATTGTTCTGTCGGACCAACTGCAGCAACAGCAGGACACCTATCGAATAGGTACTTCATAGAAATGTCATGTATGTTCTTAGCGGTGACATCCTGATAAAATGATTTTTTTTTAAGTGATATTAATAAGTAGATTAAATAATTATGAAAATATATATTTACATTAATTCGAGCTTCCAATTCATGAGGAGGGATACGTCTGTTGTAACATAATAATTGGCGTCCGATGTCTTCACACACTTGTGTAGATGTATCTAACTGTAATAACATATTAGTTTTTAAGACATTCTTAGCACGTTCCACTTCAGCTTCAGTTACAGAAGCACATAGCCTCATCCACTCTTCTTGTAAATGGTAAGTAAATTCCTAAATAATAATCATAATTGATAAAATGTTAGTTTTAATAAAGATTAAAGTTTAATTGTCTTGAAATTATGTGAGCATATAAAAATTAACTAACCATAATCTTCATTTTATCACACACGAAGTATGCCCCCCACAAACCAGTGTCTTTATAACAAGTGTTAAAAGATTGGAAAGAGTGGCATAAGTCTAATGAATCAGCAAAGCGAGCCAAACGGTTCGCATTGTTGTTACCACCTCCTTGAGAGCGATCCCATGCTCCGATAATAGTGTTGGCCACCATTAAAGGTATATTATCAGCATCAGCCCAGCCACAACTTTCAACTGCAATAGCAACATGTGCCAAGGGTAGAGAATCATCACGAGCTTTTATTTCAGAACCTAAATTTAAATAATTTTGTTTAATTATTTTTATTTTCTATTAAGTTAGTTTAAAACATAATAATCATATTTGACAAATATCTAAAACTTATACGAAAAAACATTTTTAGTAAATACCAGTAAATCTGCATTTAGAGTAATGTGGAACTTCAGCATCAAATTTCAAATCTGTTGGATTTTTAAATAATTTCTTGGCTAGACCAACCAATTCCTCATGATTTACTCCACCAGCACCGGCTAATACTAAACGAGCTGGTCTATAGAATATATCTACATAGTCTTTGAGTTCTTTTCGTTTCAATGAACTGAAAATAAATTATTATAAATTATGTTCAACAAATAATATTTATATTTTACTTTATATTTTCAGTTGGTCCTAGAATTGTCTGACCTAAAGGTGTTCCTTGGTACGCAGTAGCATGCAAATAATCGAATACAACTTCTTGTAAGTTAGTTTCAACTTCTTGCATTTCTCTTAAAATCACTCCACGTTCTCTTTCAATCTCATTTTCTCCTATAAACAAAACAATAATTTAGTATCATTTTTAAATAAACTAATTTATTTAAACATTAAAACAGATAAATAAAATAATTGTAATTTATTATTATAATATGAATTATATTAAATATTTACTGGGTAAAGTTAAATGTATGTAAAATACAATGGTGTTTAGCAATTTTTAAAAGGGAGTTCAGATTTTTTTAGAAACTTTCATGAAACTAACCCCCCCCCCCCTTCAATGATTGATACTATAAATAATTTAATTGCAAAAAAATGAAAATGAACATGTTCTGTATCTGTATGGATTATAATGTAAAATCTAAAACAGGTGGCAAAATAATATTATTAATAGCAATTTTGTTTTTTTTTTGTCATAAGGGAAGTTTAAATCCATAAATATGCCTCTGGTAAATTATAAACTGTTGTAAGAAATAAATAGAACATAATTATAAAAAGTTGTAAAGGATTATAAAATATTTAAAAAAAAATCTATTTAGTAAATAAATATAATTTAAACATTTGAAATTATAACATATAGGTACTTACCAAAATTTGAGTTTTGAATGATGTCAGACAAAATTTCAACGGCTTTAGGTACATCACTTTTTAAGGCTTTAGCGTAGAAAACAGTTTGTTCCCGGGATGTATATGCATTTAAATGTGCGCCAATGTTTTCAATTTCCAATTCAAGGGCAGTCTGTGATCTTGATGGAGTGCCCTAAAAAGGTTACTTTATATAGTATACAATATACAGGATAATTGATTAATTTGTAATAATCATTTGAATAAACTTACCTTAAATAGCATGTGTTCAACAAAATGTGCCACACCGTTATTGCTTGCTGTTTCCCACCTAGAACCAGCATCAATCCACAAACCAACAGTTGCTGTTTGCGAACCATTATCTTCGGTGGCTATTCTCATTCCATTCTCGAGTGTGGTGACTTTGGTTTCAGGAACATTGACTTCAGTGGCGCATGATGGAGCAGTGGACCTCCAACATTTAGGTAACTATACAATAATATATGTATTCAGATAAATAATTATTAAATGTGTGTGTATTTTACTTAATAATCTTACCTGGGTAATTCCCGATTTAAAAGTAAGTGCCTTCAAAGGGGTTTGTATGGTTAATAAACGTGATGCCATTTTGGAGAATATTATTAATTTACGTTCTTATTGTAAAATTTATAAAATAAAGATTAGACTCTCTTCAAGGACTCCTAGGTACAGTCAGTAGTCAGTATAGAGGAGAATTAGAAAATCTTTATCATAACTGAAACATATGATTACGAATTTAACATCGATACCAGTGTGATCAACTGAGTGAAATTTATGTTTGTTTAATGACACCGTTCAATTATTGTAAGCACTGAACTTAGTTCACTGATTGTAGAATCAGTAAATTCAAATTATAGAATCAAAGAAATTCTTGATCATATATGCCATATGGGCTATTTTCATATAATCTATGCTATGGATTCAATGGATGAACCACAGATTAAATAAAACTTATACTATCTTAGTTGTTACTTGTTAGTTATCTTCATTGAAACTTTCGGACTTCAAATTATAGAACATAGATAAGATATTGAGATGGTTCAAACTTCAAATATTTTAAAGTTTAAAATGTTGAAATTCAATGAGCAAGCTTATTCCTTAATGTATTAACTATTGATTATTTTATTCATGCTGTAAAAGTATGATAATAAACCAGTATCCTAAATAAATAGATATTTTTATGTTTTGTCAAAGAAATAAAATACTTTCTTTTAACATCCAAAAATCTCTAATAAAATTATAACAATAATAGGTATACACAGGGGTGGATTGATGTATCGGGAAGTTGGGAATTTTCCCAATGGGCTTAAGTTAAGTTAAGTTTTGTGCTTTATATTTTTTTATCTTCTGTACCAATGTAATATAATTGCGTATGTCTAAGTGTACCTAATGGAACAAATGGCCAAAAATATGATGTTATTAATATTATTATACATAAAAATAAAATAAATTATAGAATTTTATTGAAGTTATATCATTACAATAATTATAATCATGATGGTTATAACTAAAGTCCAGATTTATATGCACTAAAAAAGCATAAAATAATATGCAAACATGCATCAAAAAAATTTGAAATATGCAAATATATATTTTTTTTATAATTTATTTTATTTTTAAATCAAATGAAAAATGTAAATAAAATAAATACACTTAATTTATATAATATGCCATTTATTAGAAAAAAACTATATTTATATTGGTTTTATTCCTTTTTTTAAACTTCATTCAATCAAATAAAAATAATTTACTCAGCAAACAATACTCATGAAACTAATTAATAGGTAAAAAAAAAAATCTCCATGAAGTTACAGATTTATCAATCATGCATATTTTATATAAAAACATATTTTCACATTTATTAAAAAAAAATAAATAAAAAATTACTTTTTTACAAAAAGACATAAAATATGCTTAAATATGCAAAATTCTTCAAATATGACGTTATCCTTAAAATATAAATTTATATGCATTATAAACTTTTTCCTATGCGTTCATTGTAAAACAAATCATCCACATTTCTTACACCCCCAAACTACATACTCACAAAAAAAATATGCAATTGCATACAAATCCGGACTCTAGTTATAACTTAATGAATATGCATATGGAATATCAAATTCTAGTACAATAGGTAAATGTTCAGGCCATTAATAATGTATGAACTTAAATTGGAAGCTATGTTTTGTCTAAATGTACCAATTGAAGTTTTTTTTCATACATTATCCGTAGCCCAGACACTTGTAGGCTTGTGGCCAAACATAAATTGTATCGTGTGAAAAACGTTCTTCACAGATCAGATATGTTTAAGCATTGCACACAAGTAGAGTGAGTCTAGAGAGATGCAAGGTAAGCCTTGGCATGCTCAAGAAAAATAGAGATTATTTAAAATTTAAACTCGTATACCCAATACCCCCATTATAAAAAAAAATTGCATCCTTGAACTAGCTACGTCTATGATTGCTATTTGATATAATTGATCAATGGTAATATACAAATTTTAATTACTTATACTTCATATTATGATTTAATATATTGATATTATAACATTATAATATATTTTTATAAACAATGTGTTCAATATAATTAAATACTTATGAGTTGTAACATTAATATATAAAAAAAATTAATCGTAAAAATAAAAATAAAATTGGTAAATACTAAATAGTAAATACAAATAATAATATAGATAATAAACGACAAAATAAAATGTATTAAGATTGTGTAGTAGCAGTAATGTGTTTAAGTAGAGCTGCTCTTCTATCAGTATTTTGAAATAGTGCTTTTAATAAACTTTTTATTTGTTCCACTTTTAATTCATTGGCCAGAGGTCCTTTTCCATCAGCCCAACGGTTTTCAATATCTTTCATACTTGAACTTAATATATACACTAATTCATTTATCTGCCACCATTTAGGAATGTACCTATGAACTTCTTTGGGTTCCTAAAATCAATTGTACAAAATCAATAAATATTGAAATTCTTAACAAGTCATAAATGTAATATACCAAAAATAAGGTTGGAATATCTTTGATTAATTTGTTAAAGATTGATGAATATTGTTCAGCTGAAGTGGCTGATATGTCCTCTAATGTAAATAGTTTATTAACAATGCATTCAAATAATCCATTACATGAATATCCTAAAAACATACATTAAAGTGTAAGTATAATACATTATGTTCTAAACATATACAACTATTCAAAATAAGAGTACACCAGCAGATGAATAGGTACTAACTGCACATACTAAGAGATGATTAAAAGGACAAGTAATGTTCTTATTAACATCAATGATAGAACACTGTAATTCAAATTCATATAGAAAACCATTGTAGTCTTATTTTGAATAGAATATAGTTCAATATTATACATTTATATTTAAAACAGATTCATAAAATATTTACCTATAAATTTACAGTACACGGTAGATGGCAAAATATCTCTCCACAAATTACTTACACTTGATAAAATATTATAACACTGGGATATACTTTTTTCAACAGAGTAGCCTAAATTTGAGTCTACAGACATCAAAATAATATCTAAAAGAAAATATACCAATTTTTAAATTATTAATTAATAAAATGTATTATTATTTATTTATATTAAAAGTTTATTATGTAGTATTGCTAAATTTGAATATAATAATTATAAAATACTTTTATTATTTTAGCATATATTTTTTCACAACATATAGAATAGTTATAATATAATATTGCTAAATTAATGGATATAACATTGGAAACACATGTAATTTTTGGCATTTTTGTAACATGACTTTCTGATCATCATGTATATCAATATCAGAAATATAAATGTAATTTAAAAGTGTAACAATTCTTACCAGATTTATTAACAATTTTTTCTATTTGTACGATCTGTTGTTTACATTGAGAATGAAGTATTTCACTAGCTAAATTCTTCAACTTTTCTAGCAAATGAACAATGAGCAAATTTTTATAGGTTGGACTCATTTCAGCCAATTTACGTGTAAAATACATAATGTTATTGTAAAGAACAGCTAAATATTTGACCAAATATTATTAAAATTAAATTTTAAATAAACTTTAAAATTATTTAAAATTATTATAATAGATTATACCTGATTGCTGAGGATGTATTTCATGGGCTCTGCTATGCTGAAGTGGAACCATATCACAATACATAATTGTTATATTGTTTAAAATATCATGGTATCTCCATGCATTATTTTCTGGCAGTTTAGACATTTCTGAAGCTATTGTATCAATAAGATCCAGAAATTCAAGTAATGATTTGCTGAAATAATATATATATACATACAATATGTATATAACATATAATTATGTATATTATATGTACATTATTCTAGGACAAGATGATTATAATATTTTTACTCATTAACTTTTGTAAATAATAATTATTTTACAAACATTAATTTAAAGGACCATGAAAGAAAACAATATTGATTTTTCTTTTTTTTTTTTTAAATCAAATATTGCATTAAAAATTATAAATTTCCATAGTCTTTAAATTTAAAACCAATCATTTGTATTTAAATCATAAAATCAATATTTTCCTTTAATGTGTGACGTTACCTAACCGCTGTCACATTATGATAACAATGAATATTTATCTACCTGCTCGGGATTAGATGAAAATAATTTAAATGAATAATTATACAAAATGTTAATGAATTATTTGTGTATTATTATACAGTTATGTAAATTATTACGATATTTTTAAAACACTAAACAATAATTTCAAGATATTTTTACAATTTTATGTTTATTGATATAAATTCCAATTTCTAAAATTAACTGGTACACATATGAATATATCATAAAAGGTAACTATTTATTTACAAAGTAAATTAATTATTCATGGGAAAATCTGGAATTTTTGGTTTTAATTAAATCTTTAAACCTTGATTTTGGTTGAAGAGCTATTATTTGGCGAATTACCGGTACAACCTCAACTTCTATTAATCTTAAGAGTTTTTTCTTTTATTGTCTTTTCTATTTGTAGCATAATCATATTACGCCACACATAACTAATTTCATATTTTGTTTTTAAAATATAACGTCCAGCAGATTTTGAGTATACCATTTTTTCACCTATTTACTTTTTATTTAAATTATGTATGATACAAAATAGTAATTTTACTTCTCATGTGCAAACTTTAAATAAAATATTGTTAAAGGTATAATCTTACCAAGTATCTGAGGATCAGCTAAATATAAAACTTTTGGTATGTGATATATGGTTATTTCTACTTCTTGTATTTTATAAATAGTAAAAATATTTCATCATAGAGCAGTTTGGACACAATGGCAGTGTACCAGTAACATCACATGTAAAACAAAAATCTCAATCTCGATTTTATGGGGAACAAATGATCAGATTAGACTTAACTTCATTTCATTATAAAACAAATTGATTTTTATTTCATTCATGGTCCTTTAATTTCTGTTATTAAATATATTGCAATAAAATATTTAATTTGATTAAACATTTTTACTATAAAATATAAATATAGTATTTATGTTGGTACATTCATAAAGGAATGGAAATAAAAATTATGTGATTATAATGTTTCTATAACTTGTAATTAAAATGTGTATTATACCTGTCAACTATTATTAATAATTTATTAACACAAATTAATTCAATCAAAAAATTATATTATTAACTAGATCTTAAATAAAAAATACTAATTAATTATTTTACCTCACTTTACTTTGTGGATAAGCAAAAAAATGTTGACAAAAACCATTATCATCTTCAACATCAGTATTCTGTATATAATCCTATAATAAATTAAATGTATCTATACAATATACACGTATCTATGATATTAAAAAAAATGAATGGAACTTACATTGTGCACTTCAACCAAATCATTTAGATCTTTCTTTATAATAGTTCTCGCTTGATCGTAATATATTTGACTAATCTTGGTAAAAAATAAATTATCAATATTTTCTATATATTTCATTAGTTCATCATTTGATTCTCCAAAAAATCCTACGTAATCAAAGCATAATATAAATAATTAAATTAAAATTTTAAAAAAATGTACATTACCTAGTTCATTTAAATATGTGTTTAATTCAAGAACTTCATTGAGTTCATTTTGAAAATTATTGAGTTGATTATACTTAACGGGTACAGCATTAAATAATGCTATGTCTTTAAAAATGTTACAAAATGGCTGACTTACATAGGATCCTAAATAAGACATAATTTGTATTTTGTTATTATCAACAGGTAGAGTTGAATTTAAAAAATTGAAAACAATTTTTATTTTTTTCATTATGGTTGATAAAAATACATCTTCATTATTAGAATCTTTAAGAGTCATTGTCGAGACGTGCACTGTTTTTGTTATGTCAACTTGAAAGTTTTGGGTAATTATTGGTTTTATAATTAAATTGATTAGATTGTCAGCAAATTGTTTGATTTCAACATTTAGACAGTCAAAATATTGTAATGCAGATACACTATCACAAATATCTTCCTCGCACCCAGAAATTTTTAACACTAGTCTCCATGATTCCTGACTATTGGTATCATTTTCCAACCATTCTATTTGTTTTCTCCAAGTTGCAATACAGTTTGAGTGTAAAACATCATTTAATCTTTGGTATTCTTTCATTAAATGTTTGTACACATCTAATTTTGATAAACTTTCATTGTTTACTAAAATATCCTTAATAATTTGCAAATTTTGTATTCTATCAGACAATGATAATTTATCTTGATTGTCTTTTGTAAGATTTATGCTCACAGTCAGTACTTGTTCTATAATACTTAAACTATATTTATTTTTTTCCAGAGAGGATTTAAACATTTTTAAATCAGACATTGCATCTACTACCTCTCGCTTAGTCTGAAAAAAAAGTATTATTTAAAGGTTAAAATAATTAATAGGTTTAAACAAGGATTAAGATTTTAATTATTTATATAAGATATGAGAGAAGAAGAAATGATGAATTACAGAAATTGTATAAGAGACCAAAAATCTTAGCATGTATCAGAAATAAATAGCTAGAGTGATTTGGCCACACTTTGAGAGCAGATGGACAACTAATAAAAAAAGTACTCGTGGAAAAAATAAGCAAAACAAGACCCCTGCGAAGGCCTAGAATCCGGTGGATTGATATCCAATAGCCAGAGACTTGAAAGAGATAGTCCAGGCCTTTGTGACCTTTAAGTCGACATACAATAGAGATGGAAGGAGAGATTACTTGAAGGCAGCAATGATCCTTAATGAACCGGTAAGCTGAGTAGAGGATTTGAATAAGTTTATTTTATAATAAGCTTTAAAATAATAAATAAATGTAATAACTAAATAAATACTACATTGACATTGGATAGTTTATAAGTAAATATCAAAAAATTATATGGGCAGATAATTATTTGACATTACAAAGTGAACCTAGATATAAAAATGTAATATTTTCTTCTAAAAATACTGTGTTAGACGAGCAATAAATTACAATAAACTTAACAAATAATAATAAATCAAATATATGAAGAAAATCCAAGACCTGGTTATTAATTCGAGATAGTAAATTGTTTATCTGTTTCGAATAGGACTGGGTAGTATCCAACAACGAAGCTGCATCTCTGGACACCACGGAGTATTTCATGTACCGTTGTTCCATCGCATCCTTGATATCATATTCAAGGTTTGTGATTTTATGTTTAAGTTCGGATACGTTTCTATCCAAGTCTGTCATTTCTACCTCGCCTTCAACAACAATGAAAAAAAAATTTAACGAATAGTACTAATGCTAAAGTTTAAAACGTTACAAACAAAGATCATAATACTAAAGTTTAAAACGTTACAAAACAAAGCTCATTCCAATTTAAATACTGTCGGTCTGGGTAACACGTGAAAACAACAAATCGACGTACCTGCGGAGGCCAATACGGCAGCCAAAAAGCTCATGATTAGGATTTTCCCCGGTATAAGTTTATTAAAACTAAATAGAAATTAATAATCTTCAATAATCCGTAATCGCACACAAAAACACAACAGACAGCATACAATAATATTACAAATAATTATGATAACGTCTCGCGCGGCGTTTCAAAAATGTTATCTGAATGTTGTTATCAATAGTTGTTCAAAGTTTTAACATTTTATCACTCGACTCGCCTATGGGCTATCAGCTATAGTATATTTTAAAAATTAATTTGTTTTTGCTTATTAATTCAAGTCGTACCTAATGAACTGTAAAAATTTTACAATAGAATAAGATATTTACTACCTACTTAGTTTAAATCATTTAGAACTTAAATTTATTGTGATTTGTGGCAAATTAAACACTTATTAGGTACGTCATTTAATGAGTGGAACATTTTTGAGAATCTATCGTGGGATTTTCGTAAAATGTCATCTAACAAACAAAATTATAATTGTTATTTTCATATTTTAAATAAATATACGTTCATTGTCAGATGATATTTTACAATAAGCCTACAAGAGGGATACTCGAAAATGTTCCACTCTTTAAATTAGGTAAGAAATATTTGATCTTCTAGTATAACACAAGTGCCAAAATTTTAATTGTACGTACCTAGCTGTAATTTTGCTACATTTTCCGTTGGATAGACGAAGATAGCTATTTAAAGCAAAATATACGGGTCCTGTAGCGCAAGGCCGTACTCACTGGTGGGGAGAGGGTTTCCGTATTCAAACCCCTCCTGAAAATTTTACGACATATTAAATAATACATATTTTAAGGAACAACAATATTTTAATTTTAATATATATAATTAACATCTTCATAAACCCCCCCCCCTTGAAAATGAATGTTGAATACGGCCACGCTATAGCGTCCTCTTCATTATTAATCTTAATTAGACTTAACTAAACTTAATAAGAGACTAGAAGTAGTGCCGACTTTGGGCAATGACCCAAAAGCAGGCACTTTTGTCTGAAGTTTTGTTCTTATGTTAAAAATTTTGGGCTTCGCAATGATAATATAAATTATATTAAAATATTCTTTAGAAATGATCGAGGCTTAAAGTGATACTAAAACTAGATTAGTGAAAAGTATATGTAGATACCTATTTATATAAGATTAAAATTGAATAGATTCCTATATAATATAAATTTAAGAAAAAATTGTTTCAAACATTGACTGTGAAGAAATAATACATTTATTAGCAAAGTATGAAGAAAAAAAAGCGGGAAAGTCGATTCCGGACGTTCCTCCTTCTTCTCTTCGGTCCTCGGAGAAATTAGTGATTTATATTATAATTAAGATTTGAACACTTTTCGTATTCAAAAATATGATTCTGAGCGAAACTGCCGAAACTCATTATAATATTATACTGATTAACTGTTTGAACATTTTACCACATGTGTAAACTATAGGAACACTCAAAACAATTTACAAGTCCCTACGTTTAAAATTGCATTAGCTAAAATAAAGTAACAACTAGATTTTTTATCGAAAGCATACCCTACTCGTGGTAATCAGACCATGCAAAAAAATGTTTTTGACATAAAAAAAAAAACATATTTGTAAAACCATAATATGTTGTTTCTCACTTCGCTCAGAATCTAAAAAATAATGAACACGAAAAGGTAAGCATTAAACTCAAAACTGTTCTTCGCTATAATATATAACTTATTAACTCTGGAAGTCCGGACACGGTTATTTTTCTTTTTGTGTAAGATTTATCAAGGGAATAACATTTTATACAGGGGCGTCATTTGGGTAGGGGGAACAGGGTAGGCCGCGGCTCCCCTATTTTTTTTATGTATTTTATTGCGCCGATATCATAATATGCAAACGCCACCTTTATGATCTACAATAACATGGACTTATTGTACTTTTGTATCAGTGCTGCAACTACACCAATTTGGGCCCGTGTGTAAATAAAATTAATGCCCCCCCCCTCTTGAAAATTGAAATATTAACTATTGAAAGTTAATTTTTACAAACTTGAAAATATCCTTTGGAATTTTGAGTTTTTACTCATATATATTATGTATTACGTAATAAGGTTAACATAATTAAAACACATACAGGTATGTATTTACAAATAAATAAATGTAAAAATTTATAACCTTTTTATTCATTTTAAATATAAATAATTATTAAATAAAAAATAAATTGAACACACTGTACATTAACATTAACAGTCAATAAAAAAATCAAAAAAAAATAATATTATGGTCACTTTAAAACATTATTTTTTCTTGCCTTTTTGTTGGCAAAATTGTTAATTATATTTCCTATAAAAATATTGAAATGGCGCCTCTGCTTTTATACCTACCCATTTTATACAACGTAAAATGATATATTTTGAGCAACATCAATTAACAGAAACAGAATTGCAATTTGCAATAATTATATGGTATCCGATTTCCGATGTATACGTTTTGTGGCGTAACTATAAATTTGGTCACCGAGGCTGTATCAAATGTTGGTTTATATTATGCTAAAAAAATTTAAAAATATATATATATATTATTTATTATAGTTTATTAATATTAGGTATATAAGAGTACAAAACTATAAACTATCTATTAAAATTTTTTTTTTCTAGCTTTCAGTTCGGAAAATGTTTTTATTAATTATTTTATGTCCATTTTCTCTGCTTCAATTTTTTTTAATGCACCTATTTACGATGGTTAAGGGCTCCGAGGCATTGCCGTGTCTTGCTATCCCATAGTTACGCCACTGGTTTTGTATTAAATTATAACAGTATGTGCTATATACATACAGCTGCAGTTATAGTTTCGTAGTCAAAGGGTATAAGGGTTCAACCTCTCCCCTTGCTTTTTATATAGTTATAATAAGCTAACAATATTTTAGTGAACACTGTTTTGTTTTACATTGAATGTAGAAAATCTACAAAATGTAAAATTATTGGATTTGGATGTCATGTGTTTAAATCATTTTTATTTTATTAACAATCAAATATTTTAGTTCAGATAACTATTCAATAAGGTGCTAAATAGTCAGATAGACCATTATAGACATTATATTATAAATACCTAATCTTACCCTATACTTAAATCGAAGGTCTGTGTAATGGACTAAAAACTTAAATAATGTCTTGCAATTATTTGTTTATTATTAAGACAGGGAAAATAAGCAATTATTTAATTAAATGTGTGTATTAAAATAACAACTGTTAGATCATCGAATAATCTAATAAATTAAAATATATTATTTACATTTTAAATGTTAATACTTTCATAGAATTTATCTAGTTCTTGGTAATAAACGAATGCACTATTTATGGCTAAGATGATATTTTGGCAATTAGTTAATCGATATTAAATAAAAAATAGATAGTAAAAAAAAAGTCAATAAATATTCAATGAAAAAATACCTATGTATTTAACTAGTTATTGAAAATTAACATTTCTTCTACAATAGTTATATGAAATAAGTTAAGCAAATAATAAATTATTATCTATACCTATTCTATATACAGGCACATACGTATATAAGGGTTGTGGTCTTTAAGGGTTCAAATCCCCTTCCGAAATTTATTCGAAAATGTTAGTAGTACTTTATAAAATATTGATATTTACAATACATTTTGTAGATAAGTCACTTAATGTTACTTACGAATCCACATCAGTTTTCTTTTTTGTACGTAACTTTATAGACTGTAATATATATTTTATATAATTATAACACCAAACTTTTAATTGACCTAAATATTTTATTATTTAAATATCTATTTTAATTATACATAAAATGTGATTTTATCAGCAACATATTTCGTGAAAATTCACCTATACAGTCATATAAACAGACACACCTGATAAATATATAATAATATATATATACACCTATATGGACATCAAAGAGCGTCAACCGCGTCTTGTTAGAATATGTATAAAATATGTAAATTTATACGCGTATAATATATTATTTTTACACTGTCGTATAAAATCGCTTCCTGTTTGGATAAATAATAATATAAATATAATATACTGACAATTTCTAACATTTTTATAATTTGATTTTCTGATCACCCTGTATATATTATTATACATTAATTCATAATAAGATAATATGATTTATTAAATATAGTACACATTCTGAAATCTAAAATAATACGTATTCAAACTTTACTTGTGGTTCAATAATATTATGTTTGCCACTTATAAAAAAAAAAAAAAACAGTAGTAATAATTTCGTATATAAATGTGAGTATCTACAATAAAACGTGTAGGTATCCCATATATATTATATATATATTGCTTTATAATATCTGGATATTTATATATATATATATATATATATTATATTAATATACCCACAAGCCACAGGTTACAATACGTATTGTACTAGTTTTAAATAAAAGTTCAGAACTGATGATGTTAAAATTATTACCGTAATATTTTATTATTTATTAATTACGGTAATTAGTACAATAATGGTGTAAAACAACTAAACACTATTATAAGACTAGACGATATTGTTATATTATTATAAATAACGTTTTGTAACATAGTGTGTATCTACTATCGTATACGAGTTATATGTGTATATAAGTTCGTGGGTACACATACTTTTTATGTAAGATAATACACTATAATATCTATATTATATAGGTATATATTATCATGAAATCTTCTCAGGGTCACAATTATAGTTCATCACACATCAAATTTGTTTTTTTGTTTTTTTTTTGTGTTCCGTAAACAAATTATTTTATACGAAAGGATACAGGTATATACTAGTCACACTAGAAACATATTATAAAGCTATATCATATATGCTTATCCAGGTACACATAAAACTATTAATATTTCACACCAACACCAAAATATCTGATTTCATTCGTGTCCGTGTGCTTTAACAACGATCGGTATTCTCATACGATAATATATATTATATATATTATAATAACGTTTTACGCGTATAATACTTATATCCATTCTTTTATTTGTCCTTGTTCAGTAAAAACAAAAATACATGTCATATTATTATAAATACACAACGAAGAAATGTATATATTTTATATTTTTTTGGCGATGACCATTGGATTAATATTTCGTGTTGTTCTATATAATACATTAATATATATTATAAATAAAAGTACTCCCGGAATTCTTTGTATTCACCAATGAATTTCGTGCTCTTTAAAATTTTCCAATCGTTTTAGAAAGTTTATTTAATATAGTAAAATGTTAGTGACATACAAATCTGTCGGAACATACTGTTTACTATATAATTGCATATAATTTTCTGTAATGTCATAACAACAAAAACTTTGGAACTGTACTAAAAGAGTTTAATATTTGAAGAGAAAAACCTTTTCGATGTTCTCTAGTGATTTTTTTTTAATATATTATCTGACAACGAAAGTATTATATATTATGTTTTTAATTTGTTTTTCTATTTAAAATAAGCAATATCACTGATTATAGAATAGACTATTATAATAGTCTATTCTATAATCAATGGCAATACTTAACGTTAACTTCATTGTCAAATGACATTTATTTATACAAAAGCTGACAACAGAATATCAGAATTGTTTCTATCATTAAAATTTAATAATTAGTTTTTGAATTGAAACTCTAAGTTCAATAATTTAAATGTTCTGTAGTCATATTATATTTCACGTTAGATATACGAGACAACAAATGATGGTGTATAATTTCTTTCATCGCTATAATACATTACCTATTATACGAATATACAAGATATATAGTTATTGTATATTTAACGATCAGTGCTTTGGTGTTCTTACGTCTAAACGAGGAATAATAATATTTGTATTCACATAATATAGTGTAATGAATGATTTTTGTTTTATCTTCTTAAACTATTTTTTTTATTATTAAATTGTCAATTACTTTAATAATTATATAATAATAAATTATTATTTAAAACACATATATAAGTATAATGACCAAGAAAATTAGTACAGTTACAAAAAAAAAAAAATAATAATAATAATAATAATAATAAAATAAAATAATGATTAATATGTATATGGTTATAATTTTTTTACCTTGCTTTAGTACCTAATGTGTTTTTTAGATGTAGAGTGTGATCATAATTTCAAGTAACCAAAATTGTGTGAAATTGCGGGAATCACAAATACGTTTTCAATGTTAACTTCATTAATTTTGTTACATAATATGCTGATCACCCTGTAGGTATATATATATATATAAGTACATACTAGTTCATCAATAGCATTATAATATTATGTTATAGTAGGTACCTATATAAACTCGAGTTCAGGGCTTGGATAACCATTTATAGTTTAAAATATTACTAACCGATATTTTTGTTTCGTATAAAAAATTATAAAATGTTCGTCGTTTATTTAATATATGTATGTCTACAAATAGCAATTACATTAGGTACGTATACTTATACGGTCGGTTTATTAAAAAATTGTAAGTGGTATAATATTCTCTTCTGTAGCAACGTGAAGAATTACTTAAGATCGACCATGTTGGGTTCAGTGACTTGAGAATAATTAATATTTTAAAAAAAGGCTGCACATATTATATAGTCATCTATATATAATAGAATATATTTAAAATTATAATTATTATTAATAGGTACGAATTAAATTGATATAATTACTATCATCGACCCTCCTATCTCAATGTTTGTTATATTTGTTTTAGTATACGCAATTGAGAATTCGCAATTTGTAAATAGATAATAGTTATATAAGTATAGGTATACCTATACTATTATTTTAATCTAACCATCATACATGTATAATAATTATTTACAATATATTAGTCATAATGATAAATTATACCTATTATACTATTTAATATATACCTAAAACGAATACAGGTTATACATAAACACTTAAGTACTTCATTAAATTAATTTTCTATTGAATTATTTATGTATATATATGCATATAATCATAATGGATACATATGATACACATTATTTTTGATTAGTGTGCATGATTTAAACATAATAAATTATATACCTATCAGTCTATGATAATAATAATAATAATATTGTTTGTTACAGATCTACAATATGTTATTATATTAATATAATAATATAAATCACATAACATAATTATTTATTAATATTATGCAGAAGATTTAAGATGTTTTCAATTTTTTTTGCATAGATAAGTTATTAAGATGTATTTTTTTTGTGTATTTAGGAAAACCTATAATCATATTCATACAATAAAATGTCCGCGTTTGGATTTAGGACTTTGGGGGAAGAAAATATTAAATTATGGACGTTAAATTAAACTTTATATGTGCCTACGGAGATTATTAAATGTCCATTGTCTCAATAAAAAAAAACAAAACAAAACATTAATATATTTTATTATCATTTATTATATTTAATGGCACGTGTCGTTTTTCTAAATAATCGTGCTCCGTTGCTGCACTAAACTGTCGGTACGCGAAAATAGAAACAATACTGCAGATGTTTGATGGCGTGGTTAATCGAAAATTTGATGACTTTTCTCGGAACAATATAATAATATATACATGTAAATGGAAATATTCATAATCACCATCATGATCATATAACGTGCAAAAATCATTCCTTTATGATAAAACGAATTAAAGTTTACATTGTTATATTTATTTATTTTATTATTCCACAAACAATTTTAAAGTAATTAAACAATATAATATAATTAGGTATGTATGATATAACGAGTAAGAATTAAACTATAGTTAATTATACGTTCAAATTATAAGTAAACTAGTCTAAAAAGTGATCTCAGAAACTAAACGATCCATAAGTATGCGCAACATGTGGTGATTGGTGAATAGAATGATTGTGTCTATATTACTATTAAGTAGTAATTATAGGTTATGATATAAAGTAAAATCATAAGAACTCAAAATTATTCAAAAAAGAAAATACTAAATAATCCTGCATAAAAATAAAATATTACTTTTACTTTTACTTTTTTTTCTATTCGGATTTCAAATTACCAAGACTATGCTATAGACTACAGGATAACAATACATTTAAAATTATATTATAATATGCATGATATAATGCTATATATATAATATACCCATATCATCTATATATAATATAGTTAATATGATATTTTACATTTAAAAATTATATTCCCGTGTTTCTGAAGTAGAGGTATATTTCCTCCTACAGTCAGTTTTATTAATGTTTAGTCTAGATTCATGTTTATTAATGTCTACTCTATATAATTTTTTTAACAATCGATTCATATTTTTTACTTAAAAAAAATTATTTATTTCTAATCGATATCGTTTATTTAAAAAATATTTTTACTCGATTCAGATAGTAATAGTTTCGCTTGTGAAAATTCCACAATAATAATAATAATAAGTCATGTATAATAATATATAATATACATTAATTGAGATTCACTAAAAAGTGAAAGATGTCTATATGTTAAGTCATGTATCTTCACACAGAATCTAAAGTATATAAGTACCAATTAAGAATATTTACTTTTTTAAAAATATAATAGTTTTAATAAAATTTATAATAAATTAAATATTTAAATGTTCATTATTATTGTTGTTGCCTAAAAATTGACAAGATACTTTATAATACTGTAGATAGATAATTACTGAATAAATGTTTAATATTGAATATTTGAATATTTTGAACATCTTGAATATTACGTTTGAGAATAATTAAAAACTCGCATCGTTTACATAAATTACCTTTTTTTATAATTACTCTTTTCATAATATTTTTTATTAAGTGAGGAATATAATATTATAAAATTATACTACTTACATGTTTAGCTTTTATACATTACTTGTAAACTTGTTCGTTGTATTATTAGTTTAGTTATTTTATTATTTATAAGAATTAGTAAATCCAATATATTTTGTTATAGACATACAATATTTTTGTTTACCGTTAAAATTAAAAACTAATAATGCATTTATATATTTTTATTGTTCAACACTTTATGTACAAAATAATCTTTATAATAGTATCCTTACAAAAATAAATAAAATTTCCTGATTGAGCTAAGTAAATGTTTAATTATAAATATAGTAATTGTCAATTGAGAACGATCGGAGAAGCCATCCGTTGATGACAACAGAAAATAAACTGCACAATAGTTGTTGCAATACGAACTGTACGTGGCTGTACCAAGTGTACTACTATTATGTGGAATATATATTAATTAATAATCCCTTCTCCGTGCTTCAACAATTATATAACGTTATACATATGTAAAATATACCAAATACCTTATACCTGGTATATAGTTTTCTTTCCATCCTGTTTGCCGTTCTAAATACTACAATGATCTCATTGACGCCCGATTAACACAACTGTTGCTATAGGAGGGACGAGGGAAGCTTTAAATACTTTAGATGGTTTACTCGAATTTAAATTCTTCAAAGATTAGAAATTTGTTTAAAATATTATCATCATGTTCGTAATAATTGAGTTAGTTAGTTTATAAAGTTTAAACCTGACTTTTAAATTTATATATTATCTACAAAGTATGATATAAAATTTGGACCTTATTTTGTAAAATTCACGATGAGATTTATAACTTACAATGAAAATAAAATTCTAATCCTAATATAGGTAATTTCTTGAATATATTTACATACTTTTACACTAATATAAAACGAGTGTTTTAAATATTTTAAAATATCACGAAATTTAATAACTTTAAAATTAAATACTTGAATAATTTAAAAAATATTTGAAGAAATGAGAAATTAAAAAAAAAAAAATCGTCAAACCGTATTTCGTAAGTATATAAAACCAATACACTGATAATTTGGCAAAAATGAAGTCTAAATAGTAAATATTTATATTTACTCTAACATTCTTTTAACTTACTTATTATTAGAATAATTTAAAATATTGATTAAATGATCAACTATTGCAAACCACGATAGAAAATTGTTTTTAAAACAAACATTTTTTTTTATGAATAAATTAAAGTGATAAGTCAGTAGGTACTTAATCAATTATTCCTTGTTAGCTTTTATTAATACTAAATTCTAATGAAATATTGGAATTAACTGGTTAATGTGATAAAAATAGTGGAAACACCTTCCTCAAATTTGATTGTAATAAATTTAATTTATTACTGCAGTTATGCATGCATAACATTATACGAACGGGATTTGTTTCTTCAATAATATGATAAATGTCCATATTATGACATATTGTTTTGTACTCTTGTGCGTGTTTCCAGGCGTTGGTGTAACGCAACACAATAGTCTCGTTTGAATATAATACCACTCCTACACTACACTTGAAACGTTAAGGAGTTTAAAGATAGATAATGTGTTGGTAAAAAAATAATTGACTACAAAACAAAATATAATATTTTCAAAACACTTTTATTTCATGTTTTTATATACAAAAAATAAATAATAATATACGGAGTAGATTAATTATATAAAAAAAAACATCATTCCTCAGACCATACATTATTGGAATTGGAAAAACAAACAATTTATTCATTTATTTTTAATCGAAGTCCAGGGATAAGTCAGTCTTTTAAGCCTACGTATTATTACGCGTGATATATTTTTTTTCCGTTTTAATGTGTTCAAAATGTTCGCTGTTAATGATTTCGATGAATACAAAACAAATATTATTATATATAACATTATAAATTATGTTAAATTTCTGCTTTAGAAACGTACGAAACAAAAAAAAAAATTAATTATTTATTATTATATTATATCGTTCAGAAATTACATTAGATTGATATTAACGTATTTTAGTGTTGTTTTAGTTTACGTATCAATTTAATTAAATCGGATGTGATTTGTGAATGATATTTGAACAATTATATTTCAACCGCTTGTTGTGTTTTCATATAATAATATAGTTATTAGTATTATATGTATGAGAAAAAAAAAAATAATAAATACACAAACCCTATTCCACAGGGACTATGATCAGCTATATTGCTATGTAGATTAATACAGATGTCCATATTCCCTATGAAACTTCATGTGAACCCAGATGATAATAATAATAATAATAATAATAAAAAATAATAATAATAAAAATAAAAAAATAATAATAATAATAATAATAAAAATGAGGAGGAAATGAAAATCTTAAAAAAAAAAAAACAGAAAAAATTTAACAATATAACTATTTTGAGATTTTAAATAGTTTAAAAAATAATAATATTCTGTTGCGGACATATAATATTATGCATTATTTTGTCGTTGTCCTCCTCCTCGCGACCAAAGAGGTAGGTACTATACGTATATTGTGTGTATTACATAATTGAACAGAATCCATCGTCTTCATTCGAACACTTGTTTCCAGCGAACTGTCGTTTGAGGCCAATACGGATGCCTACTGATTGTGCCGTGATAGAAGTTGTTTGCTTTCGGGGTAGTGGTTTTGGAATGCATGTTGTTTTTTTGTAAACCTGTAATCAAAATGGGATAAAAACTTTCGTAATTCGTACTCAAACAACTATATTGACACATATTGAAATCGGTATATCGGTCGACTATTTATAGTCATCGTACGGAGTATATACGTGACAATTGATATGTTATACTATCAATTAATGCGCGTTTTTTTTCTTTTTCGGAATTTAAATGTTTATCGTAGTGTAAAAACAGAAACGATTGCACTCGCACAATATTATTTAGACGCATTTTTTCCCCCCGTACACTTTTATCATATAATAATCGTGATGCATATTCAATTCATTTTTACAATTCATCACCGAAAGTGTATAATAATATAATAATAATATTATTATTATTATTATATTGAGAACGAAGATCTTTTCATTGTGGAAAATAATGTTTCATTTTTTTTTTTTCGGCGGACTCGCCTACGCCGGCCGATCATTTCTCGGCCCACGGACTTCCTGCGCGAATATGCGTCCAAAACACACCTTTCGGGACCCCACGGTTCCGTGTAAATTACCGAACGTGAGATTTTTTTTCAATCGCGATTTCCCAGGTTAAAGAACTCTATGCAACCGCTGCTGTTTTCCGGTCCGAGAATATTAACCTACTCCAGGAGTACCTGCGCGCGTTCGGGCGCACGATCATCGGGGTATTCTCGTCGCGATTTCAACGACTGCAGTGGAATGGCACAGAAAAACGCGTATTCGTTTTTATATTTTCTTCGAAAACTTTAAACCGTATGAAAATAATATAATAACGTTTGAATATTCGATATCCGTCCAATATCCATTTACACTATTAAAATGTATAAATTTGTGTCCGGACACGCGTAATAATAATAATAATAAAAAACGACGCTCACCTGGGTTATACATTATTTTTTGTAGTGTTTCGTTTTGGCTCTTCTACGGTGATTAGTAGAGTCCAGTTGGGTCGAGTTTCGGTCCTCCTCCGCACATGATGATTGATTTTCGTTGTAAGAGACGAAAAGTCGAATCGATATTTTTAATTTACTGCTCGTTTTCGGTTTTCGGTTTCCTCGTGACCGGTGCAAAAGTTTTGCGTTGTGTGTGCGTGTTATATATATATATATATATATGATTTATATATAATATACAATGCACAATGTCGATCGATCAGCGTCTCGCGTTCAGTAAAGTCCAGTCGGATCCAAACCCATCGTTGCTTCGGTGCGGGATTGGTGACGGACGAGTGAAAATATGAACAATTATTTTTGAAAAAATAAAAAATTTACGTTTCTTTTTATTTAAATATTCAAAAACGTCTAACACTTTTATAATAATTCTCTATTTGATTTCTATTTTCGGCCCGGCGGTTTGAGACGAATTATATTTAATTAAAAATATTTTATTGTTATTTGTTTGAATATAATATTTTATTTAATATAGACGATCCGCTCTCGTCGTCTGTTCTGCTATTGCCGCTGCTGCCGTGTCGTGTCGGACGAAAAGCCGGTCGGATACTGAATACTGTCGAACGCGTGCACCCCGTATTTATAATGGCCCGGTTTTTAAAAGCCCGGGAAAAACGCACACGGGTTACTGGTACCGCGGTGGTAGTGATACTAGCAGTAGTAGTAGTAGTAGTAGTAATAATAGCAGTAGTAGTAGTAGTAGTTGTAGTTGTAGTGGTAGCAGTAGTAGTAGTAGTAGTAGTTATAACAGTAGTAGTGCTATATATATATATACTATTGTTAGGTATATAAATGTATTATTATCACACGACTGCAGGGACGACACTGAACGGTCGGTCAAGGAACTACTAGTAATAATAATAATTGTAAAAAGGAGAAAAAAGAAGAGAGAAAAAATAAACCAAAACAACAA
Organism: Eriosoma lanigerum; assembly: GCA_013282895.1. Lineage (NCBI taxonomy): Eukaryota > Metazoa > Arthropoda > Insecta > Hemiptera > Aphididae > Eriosoma > Eriosoma lanigerum. The sequence goes on from CM023359.1 coordinate 50,413,546, forward strand.
CAACCGAATGCGTACCGATGACTTGCGCCGTCGCCGTGTGTGTGCTTTTCGGTGTGTGTCGGCACCGTCGTCTGTCGCCGCGAGATTTGAAAAGAAGGTGTATATATCTCTGTCGGGGAACACTGATGCGCTCGTACGCGCAAACGCGCGCGCGCGCGCCAACACAGCCGGAACGGGGGGCGGTGGCGCTCCCACAGGGCTTTTTTACCGGAGCGCATGCGCAATGACCAGATTTTCCACCACCGCTCCGGCGCCGCCGCGGACCAAGCCCCGCGCGTATAATAATCATAATAATATAGGTATTATCGGTAATATAGCTGGTGGTATACAGAGTGTTCCGATTGTCAAAAATCGTACACGAGACCTATTTAATAATAATACACTGTTGTACTCGTCTATTATACGTACGTCTGAGCGTCGACCAAAGTTTCGCGTTCGAATTGTATTTGATTTTTTTCGATTTTATTCGATTTTTCACAAAGTTTTGGTGCCCTAAAACAATAACGTTGTGAATTGTATGCCCAAATCGTTTAATACGCCTTATGAAAGAAATAATAATGTTTGCTTAATAATTAATTTTATTAAAATGTATTGTTTGTATTGTTGTATGTATTATGGCGGCGAAACGTTCGAGTTTTTTATATTTCATTGTATGCAAATTCATGAACGTTCGTAAGCAGACGATAAAAAAAAATAAAACGAAAATTTGGATCGAACAGATTAACTTTTTACTATTATTTACTATATTATGATATATTATAATAGTATTGAATACAATCAAAATTGTGTTTAACGAGTTTTCCAAAATCTACTCGCCCATTAAAATTTTATATTTAATTTCAATCCGCATTTATCGTCTTCGAGATCTAATATCACGTAGGTATATAATATAATCAATAGGTAATCATTAAACATTAATCAATGTGTTTGTAGTTTGGTAGTGTAGCGTGTTGGGAACACTTTTTCAAAAGAGCGATTTCTTCTCAAAATAGGTGGTTTAGTTTGTATTATGAGTATAGGTTTATATTGATATTTTATATGACATTATGCTAGATTAAAAGTTTTGGTGGTTTATACAAAACCACCTAAAATTAATATCTGCTTCTCATCAAAAAATAGCTCAACTGCTGCAGGTTTGTTACATATATTAATTCATTACTCATTGGTATACATATTTAACACTCAAATAACATATTTTATATAAATATTGTGATTTTTATAACATTTTAAACAAACAAAACCGCGATAACATTGTATGGGTTATTGGGTATAAGCACTAAGTATTGCAGGGTTATAGTAATTCCTCTAAATTATAAAGTTGAAAAACTGTTTAACTGTACACCACAAATAAATAATATAGGTATCTACACTATACATAATTATGATTGAATTATTGACAATCGTAGTTGTGCAGTATCGATGTTGTATATGTACATACAGGTTATACGTTTTTTTATTATTATTATTTTTTTTATCAATATTTTAATATTTCGTATTTTATACAAAAAAAAAAAAATAAAAAATATATTTCCATTATAATATACGGCATACGAATTAATGAAATGCATATCTAATTGAATTTTTATCAAATCCACAATAGGTATATTATATTATAATACAATATTATTAATCGACGACACAACGAACGGATTATATTAATATTACTGATCAAACTCATTAAATTATAAATATTATTATATAATACTTGTACGCGGCGGCTCGTATAATAACCATAATATCATGCGAACTACTCTGTATATGCACAATTAAATATATATATATATATATATATACTCGTGCTGGATTTTAATTGCGTGTGGTGGGGTTCGGTGGCGGGAGAGTAGGGGGGGTCCGTAATCGAGTCAGCTGTTCGTCAGCAAAGTCGTTAACCTACGTCAACGCGGAACACTGCAACTGACCCCTTCCGTCGTTCGCGGCGGCGGCACTCGCTCGCTCGACTCGCACGAGATCTTCACCGCCGTCGTTCCATGCTCCCGATCAATGTAATATAACATGTGCCCGCCGACAATATAATGTATACAACTGTAGATATATAGGTATTATTATTATGAGATATATTACGCATGATACCAGTTACCGGGTCATCGCGTCACAGCGACGTAACTAAACGTACATCTATATATATCGTATTTCGAAGATATATCTAGGGCTAGAAAAATCTAAATTTTAATTTGTCAATAAGCATAAAAAAAAAAAATGTATAAAAGTACACATATTTAAGTTCTGACCTGTAAAATTTTAATAGATCACATATGCAATAATATGTAAAAGCTATAATACTTTATTTATCAATTTACCGCAGAAATGTACTCGTATATACCTAAATGAAAAGATTGATTCTAACGATAAACCGCTAGGTGCTTTGAATTTTGTTACAACATATGACCAGTGTTGAATTCAGACATTTTTTTCAGGGGGCGTTTTATAACAAAAAAAAAACAGTCAGTTGTTATTTAAATAAATATATCGTATAAATAACCTAACCTTGTATATTATATTTCGGGGGGCAATAGCCCGCCTGAAGTATACCTGGCTTTAACACTGTTTATGACCGAATACCGATATCCACTAACTAACAATTATAATTTTAAAAAACTAACAGCTGTATAATTAAAAAAATCATAACTATCATAATAATATATTATGTATTTTGTTTGCCTGGCCTATAATAGGAGCTATATATAATATGATATGAATAAAAAAACACACTTTTTTGGATGGTATGTAGTCATGTAAAAGACTGATGAAAATGTCTATATTCGAATATCTATTGGTTTGACTATGATATATACTGTAGGCAAATAAATATAATGATTTTATTTTATTCAATGTTGCCCACACACAAATTCTTTAACTCGCGATATCTAACCCTTTCGCACAGTTCCGGTCCATGAACGGTTGTGTAAGACACTAAGACCCACAGACGGATTTGCCCGTGATGAGTAATAATAAAATAATATACGCACTTATATTCTGTATTCATATTATTCATATGTATATTATATTTTATGCGTGTGTGAGAATTGGGTTACTTGTGCAATGTTTTTTTCCTCGTTCGTTTTTTTTCTATACGAACTTGTTTAAAACGATAACTTCTAACTTGTTTACCTTACATCGTACGTTGTATATATAATAATAAATATATTATTTTTGTTATTGTCAAATATATCTACTTACGATCGGTCAAAAATGTTTAATGTGTCAACTGTCAATTTAATATAATGTATTACGTCCGGAGACCGGAATTGCATAACGGTTGTCTGCGAATAAACAATGACTAATAATAATTTTTAATATTATTGGTGACGCACGCATAAACATATTTAAATGGATGATAGCTTAATATATAGAAAGTCCATTTTTATTGGAATTTTTTTACATTTTTTTTTTTTTTTTTTTAGTATAATAATATATATAAGTACGTGTGTAATGTTTTATACGTTGAAACAATGATAAGCAAACAATAGTACACACATTTTAAAAAATAAGAATTTTATCGTATAAAATTTAAGTGTATAGTATATTTTTAAAAAAAAAAAATATCCGTAAACTATGGTTACAAGGGCGGCATGGTTAATAAGGAGGTGTCCGCTTTAAATTAAAATATACAATTAAAATTTTAAGTATAAAAAATTAATTTACTTAATGACTCACACGGTCATATTAATATGTATGGTAATTTATTTTATAGTTTTCTATTTTGTAAAATATTCATATAGCAGTTTTCTATATTACTTTATTAAAACAAAATCAATGTCTAACCTTATTGTACCTACTTCAATTATTATTTAATTCAATAGAATAATAAATCATAGTAAATATATTTCGATCAATTCGATTTTTAACATTTTAAATGATAAAAAAATAATTATACGTAAAATATTTGTTAACGTCACTTAATAAACTGCAAATAAATATCAATTTAATGTATTATATATTTTAAGAAAAATATATTTTTAAATTTAACCAAAGAGAAAATAGCAAAATCACGAACTACCCATCAGGTCACATTATTAATGATTATATATTCTTTACTAACGACATAACTAATTGAACTAATGTATAACTGACATTTTGCTCGTGGGTATTATATTATAATTTGTACTTACGAACTAATCGACTAATTATTGTCAATAGATTTTATGGTGATCGTTGTAACGACTTACCTACTTAAGCTTCTAACAACCTATATTATAATTACATAGATCGCCGATGCTTTATTATTATTTTTTTTTAAACATCAAAATTCAGAATATATAATTTGTTATTAATAAATTATGATTTGTAAGATCGCACTTCGTTTCACATTAGTTGTATTTTTTTACTTATATATTATTGAAAATTTTAAATATAATTCGGTAATGTAAACGATAATAGTAATATAATGTTAAAAATAAAAGTATAAGTATTATGTATATAATATGAATAATCTGGAAAGAATAAATGAGTTAACATATACTGATATAGGCATGTATAAAAAGTATATTGATGAATAAATTATATATTTATTTGAATAATTTTCTAATATTATTAATTATTATATTGATTATGCAAATGTTAATAGAGAAAAATGTTATTTAGTTACCAATCGAACTTTTATATATGTGTACCTTAGCTAAAACTATTATATGATACTTGGTATTTATTATACCTGCAGCGTATTATAATAATTTATTAATATACTATTCAACTTTAAGATTTCACTATTATAAATTATATTACATTATATGTCTATAGGTAGGTATATAATAGTATATCGTATATTATACCTATACAATAATATTTAAAATATTAGAAATCAAATTAAATTTGCTAAAATTAATATTTTACGATATAATATAAATTTAATACTTATAATGCATATTATATCAATTTTGCATAAATAAAAAATATTATTTTGAAATGTAGTATGTTTATATAATATTATATAAACATGCTGATGCTATACAAAAATGGTAGGGATTGCTTATACGTTTTCAATGTTATTTTCATGTAGGTAACGAAATATTCTGATATAGTACCTAATATATTAAATTCCTTAAAAATGATAAGTTTTCATAAAAACTAAAATTCATTAAGTTTTTTTTTATTATTAATAACTCAACTGTTAGTATCGTAAAAAAACTATTTATGTGCATGTAATATTAAGATAACGCTGTAATATTATTTTATTTTAAATGAATATTTATTCCGACTGTAATTTTGATAATTTAAATTTGAGCAACATCAGTTATACATCGTATATGCACAATATTATATATTATTAATTTATTAATTTTGTTTACCTCGGAATAATAAAATAATATAATTAAAGATGTATCATATAGTATTTAAATAATATAGTGTTTGAGAAATTAAACAATAAAACCTATCATATATTTATTTCAATTTATTAAATATTTTCATTACTAAATGTAATTTCAGTTGATAGTTTATTAGTATGACTGTTATGCAGTTAAAATAATATTGATGATATTATATATTTATTTGTATAATATATTAATATATAGCTAACTCTTTCCAAATTGCCAGATAATTGATATTTTATTTCGAATAGGTCATTAATTAGTGCCTATATCATCAGTATTACCTACATTCGTAGGTACCATATAAGAATACCATATTCAAATACCATATAAGAAAATTGTATTATTTTATAATTATTACAAATTATAATAATAATACAAGTTTTATAAAGCTAATTATAAAGTATTTTACTTTTTTGGAGTATCAGTACCTTAAACATACGAAAACAATTATTTAAAAATATATGTCATCCACGCGTGCACTTAGTTTTGGTGTACAATACTTGTGTCTATAAATATAAAGTGTATTGAAAACAAAATTAAATATGCAAATTTATGTACCAGCCAAATTAGCGATTGCAACTATAGTGCCAAGTGCGCGTATATATTGTATTATGCGAATACCATCACGTCAATACGTGTGTGTGTGTTGAATCTTTCACCAGACGTAAAATAAAAAAATTAAATACAATTTGCATAGAAATTTCAGACCTAATTACGACAATAATGGATGTGTTTTCTTTTTATACTAACACTATAGCATTTGCCTAAATGTACACATATAACAAAATAATGAAAAAAAATTGCCAGTGTGCGATAAAAAACCAAAACATAATTAAAAAAAAAATTAAACCTTAAATATAATACGCATTAGTTTCATTAACATTGCGGATATTGCAATATTTTGTAATAAATTATACAAAAGTAAGGGAATACTATTTTTTAGAATTTCTAGCACTCATATTTATATACCTAACACAAATAAAAATTTTCCCTGAAAAACGTTACAATAATCACCGATGTCATATAAGAATTTTTCAGGGCGGTATACGTATTTATAAAATACAAAGACATTTTATGAGATGTAATATATAACGCAGAACATTTCTTTGATTTATACATTTCCGAGAAATTAGGAAAGCGAATAATAATAACACATACAATATAATATGCGGTATAGTCTTTATTGGAAGTACAATATGGTATTATTTCCAATGAGCCCTTTTATTTATTGATTCGATATACCCTCAGTCCTAAGTATAACATTCCGTTTCAAACTAACTTTTCATTCTTGTTTGACGTACCGCACGCCTCTCTGGTTACACATATTGACCATATCGGAATACCTGTGTCACCTATAATGTACACTCGATCACGTCACACAATTCGGGTGAAATTTTGGATTTAGCCATTATCCGGATGTAACGCCTTTGATCTCCACGGGTTACTACGACCTCGCTGTAAGGACCTTTTTTTCTTCTTGTTTTCTTCTTTTTAAATTTAATACTATAAATCGAACGGTATTTATATTATATTACGCACACACTCAATAGACACAAACGCAGTATATAATATAGTGTGTTGACTGTGTCAAGCCCATTGCCCATTATTGTATAATATAATATATAGACGACATAATATTTTATATAAAAAAATAAAAGAAATAGATAAGTCAATGCGGTGTTATTGTGATCCGGGGTCAAATTTCTTCCAAAAAGGATAATATTATTATCAAAAATCAATGGGCACAATAGAAATACAACTTATTCTTTTCGGGGTAAAAATGTATTTGGGACGTTATACCGCCTGTGAATGTGTGTTTGTGTATATTATATAATATATACTATATAGACGTATAACGTATAAGTGATAAATCTATAGACATCGTGCTTGTATATATTGGCACTTGAGTTTATTTATTATTTTTTTATAATGTCCTTTCCAAAAGGTCTTGTATTGCACACAAATACCTGTGTATAAATATTTGATTTGCGCCACCATTAACCGTGTTGATTTACGATTATCTCGCAGTGTCATCCTAATTTGTGGTTGATTCAGAAAATGTTGCACCGTACTCCGTCCTTTTTTTTCTTCATCGTCACTTTCTGCTCCGGGTCCACGAATCCGTTACTTTTATACCTGGTAGGCGGTATGCCTTTTTCTTCTTTCTGCCATATCACGCGACGTGAATAACATAGCGTATACGAGAATACCTGTGTACAATACGTACATACGTACATACGGATAATAATAATATAATCGAGGGCGGATGTATACCGATTTTTTCACATCCGTTTAAATTTATGAAGTTTTCTTCGTGTGTGTTTTTACACCAATAAAATTGACGTATTTATGGCTGTCCGATAAAACGATAATCTACATTGTATATTACATTATGTTTAAAACCGAAAAAAAAGATACGCATTCATTTAACAAAATACTCGGTCTTTAGTCGCTTTTCACTCTTTCACGGATACAATTGAATAAATTCCGACAATTATATGTCAGAAATAGAGGGTATATTTCTTCAAATAAAATTCTAATAATATGTGTATGTGTACATATAATATAATATATTACCTAATATTTCGAATGATAAATACGCATTACTTTAAAAATAAATAATGTCTGATTTAAGTAAAAATTTGATACCCGAGGGGTTATGTCCTGCATACAGCGGTATATATAATATAAATAATATTATCGACAATCAAAAAAAAAAATATTAAAAGTTCACTGAGCGTCAGATATTTGACAATTTACAACGGACTTAAATCAGGTACTCAGAATTGTAAAATTAATTATTTAAATTGTATGTGTCCTTGAATGGAAAATTCTGGCCGTAACGCTGTGATAAAAATAAATTGAAAATTCATGGTCAATATTATACGACTTTGCTGGTGTATTCGCCAAAAATAGCATTTTACAATAATTATATTTAGTATCGGTATACTAGGTATAGGTACTAAAAACGTAACAACCATAATATTATTACGACGATTGACGAGACAAATGTTATTTAAGATTTTTAGTCAACAATTATTATCGAATAAAATTTAAACAGTTTTCAGTGTGTTAACCCCGGTATACGTTTAATATTTCGGAATAATTTCATTGATGGTATAGCCCATAAATTTTATGAACTATTAAAAACCGATATAAAATACGAATACAATTAAATATTATTGTGCATGCATAATACTATATAATGCAACAGGTGTCCTGCGCGAGGGCTAAAGACCTTATGATTTAAAATGACGGGATTGCGGATTTATTACTCAACAGCTGTTTTAAATCACCAAGTTATTTGATAATTTTGCGACGTATGTTAATATAAATATACGGGAAACAAAAAAAACTGTATACATTTTTTTTTTTTTTTAAAATACTTCCATAACAATATACAATAAATATTATTAATTATTTTTACAACAAGATACAACATAGGCATACGGTCGAACGTTTGTGTATTGCATTATATGCAATGCGTGTTAAACTAATACATTTTATAATAGAGCCTAATTAAATAATAATAATAATAATAATGTCGTCCTACCTATATATATATTGTGATTTAATTTAAAATCAGTATGTAACTCCATTGGGTGCACTCCTACATCATGTCATTCAGTGCGTTATTTGTTAATATTCAGTATTGTTTTCATACTGATGCCCATACTTGTTGTGCATATTTTTATATTATCGTTTATCTCTTTAATTTTAATATATATGTATATAATTTTATACAATTAGTGAATTGATAAAATATTATTTTTTTTTTTTTTTAAATATTGTTATTAATATTTTTATATAGACATATAGTAACGACTACTCGATAAATATTAGATGCAAGATATCGGTTTATCATTGCGTAGGTATATTATTTTAATAAACAATAATCGTATATAATACGCGTGCCTATAATTTATTATATTATATAATTTATAATGTTTCGATAGTTTTCTGGGAATCATTAAACGAAACCGTATAGAATCAATAAATAAAAAAATAAAAAATTGTAAAAATCAAATTGAGTTATCGCGATAGTTGCGGCGTAAAAACTCAAGCGTGTAATATATGTGTTATTGCAGCGTATATAGGTACATACCGTGCTCGCGTCAGCGCTGAATCAATCGAAATTTGCGATTGTAAGAGCACTGACTCACGAGAGTACAATACCGCGAGAGACGGGAAGACGGAAGACATTCTCTTGTAGGTCGGTCAATCACCGCGCGCGCGTTATAGGTACTATAACACATATATAATATTATATATTATATACATACAGGGCGATAAATATTATATTACAAATTGTTCGTTTTATGTTGCAAGTTGGAGAAAAACGTACGGGTATATACATCCCAATCACAAAAACATATAAAATTACAGGTTAAGTTATTTCAATAAATAAACTTGGTATTGATATATTCGGGTTTTTGACGTTTAATGTATTTTTAAAAAAGATAATTAAATCTCAGCTTACTGTAAAATGATATTCCGATCACCGTGTATATATTATACACGAACGTATTATTATACGAACTCAATGCATATACATTCATTCCTTTTCCCATTATGTTCCTCTATTATACCAGACTACACATCATAATATCACATATTATTATTATTAGACGAACCAATTATGTGAGATGTGTTTTGCAGCACTAGTACACTTCCGATGTAATTTTCATTTTTTATGACGTTCAAATACACGTTTATACTATATTATAATAATATAATATAACATCATAATATATATGTGTATAATATTATAATATTATGGTAACTTACTGATATAATATAAAACCAATTATATTTTATGTACTCGTTATTATTATTACCTCCGAAGAAGACTGGAGGCATAACTCAATCAGTTTTTTTTGACTCGTCAGAAAGAGTAATATAAATTGTAAGTATAAAAAGAGGAATTAAATAAACTCGGTGTTGTCGAAAAGATAAATTATATTAGATATATAAATATTATTATAATATTTAGTTGGTAATAGTTAAATTATTTTAAATTAAACAAATATTATCTCTTAATAATTTATATTAGATTGTATAATTCGATTTATGTAACAATAATTAATCGGAAAATAACTCAGTATTTTATAGATTTAAAGTAAAATGGATAGTACCTAATTAAAGTAACTTGTTATATACCTCAGTAAAATTATAATAAAATAAAATAATATTATTCATTTAAGTAGGTACTTAAACGATTTTGTTCTTATTAATTCATTTTTAACGATATTTACGAGATAACGCGATCAAAAAGTTGTTATTTATCTAAATAATTTGTCATGTTATAAATATTCATTAAAATATAATATAACGTTTTAGTTTCTTTTTTCGAGTTTGTAATTTTAGGTTCTGAGCAAAGCGAGGAATGTATTGGTATTACAATGTTGGTATTTTTATGAAAGCATGATAACGGGTAGAAATAATGGTCCGATTAACTACGAATAGATTATGTTTTCGGTAGCAAATTGCATTTAGTTGGTACTTTATTTAGCTAATTTTTTGAATTTCACAAAAGTTTTTCTTTGGGAGAAGAAAAACTACCAACAAATAGCGGAAATCAGCAAAATTCACGAAAATCGTAATTTTGGTACAATTGATTTTAGATTTTCATAATAACTAAAGCAATTTTGAATTTATGGACTTGTACATTATTTTGAGTATTCTTATAGGTAATTTACGGATTATCAGTTTATTTTATTGTATTTTATTGAGTTTCGCTCAGAATCGTATTTTCGAATGCAATATCATTGTATTAAAATCTTAATATTATAATAAACCACTAATTTTTCCGAGGACCGAAGGGGTGAAGAAAGAACGTCCGGAATCGATCTTCCCGCATTTTTAAAATCGTATCTATATACTTATATAATATAAAATGCTATAAATGTCATAAAATTCTGTTCAAATTTGTAATTGTTCTTATTTCTCAACATTGATCATTATAGAAAAATCAATATCAATCTATTTAGGAATATTTTTTAAAATGAATTCAATTGTTTTGAATTAAATAATTGTCTATTTGACTTTATTTTCTATTTTTGCATAATATATATTAAGTATATTTATATACTTGTCAGACGATAATAAAATTGTATACTACACCAATAAATTTTCACTGGATAATTCCTAATGTATAGTAGAGATAGTCTTACCCTTATATTTTATCCTTATAATTTCAACTAGAGCGGGTTTGAATTTCAGCAGCCCTTAAAGAGGATGCTACCCACATGATCTGGCGTTGAGTTTTACTTTAAAACTAGTCATGTTTTAAAAAAAAAAAGTTATTAAACTAGGTAGGTACTTAATTTGTTTAAAAATAAAAATATTAAATAAAACTCAACGCTAGAGCACATTTTATATTATCCTCTACAAATTTGATAATAGGTAAGTTTACTGTAATATTATTAATTATAAATAAATTTTACAAAGACTTGGTGGTACGTAGATTTTCTATATTTTATACATAATATTATGTAAGGCAGAGGACACAAAAATGTGGTTTAATGTATATATTGTATATTATTAGTCGAAGAGTCGCGAGTCGATTTCGCGGGAGAGTCAAAGGCGGTGTAGCGGAGCGAAGACGTCGGCGTTACCGCATCGCAATAATAATAAGTGATAAATTATACGATGACAATATACGTGATGCGTTATTATTATAACGTTATAACAGATAACGGTGTGGGGCGAGATTGTCCGTGTTTGAACTTCGTCGGCTCTTATAAAAATAAATAATAAATATATATATAATAATAGATGGTCGAAAAGCATAATATTGTAACGCTCCGGAGGCGTGTCGATCGGTCTTTTGTACATATACACGCGTAAACGAAAAACGAGGAGAGTTATATGGTGAGGGGGGGGGAACACACACACCGACGTCGAGTCTGAGAGACCGTCTTTTCTCCGCCGCCCCCCACCATTTTTCGCCCGGCGTTTGGTGAGCCTCCCCCTCCCATTCACCATTCGCACAGCTTCTTGTTCTCTACCCCGCGACACCGCGTTTACCCCTCTGAACCCCGCCAGGCCATCACCGCCTTCCCCTACCTATATATACTGATGCCGTCGCGAACGGGTGATGTACAACGTGAACGGTATATAATATAATATACCAATCTTCCCTCACCACATTCTCCTGCAACACAACACTCTCCTCTCCGCCATCACCCCTACTGACGGTCTGCCACTCCTTCCCCGCTTTCGGATTGTACACACATACCGACAATAACATGTCTTCGGATGTATATATACTATTTATATACAACTAATAATAATAAGTGGTTCCAACTTATATGTGTATTATATATTTTCGGAGTTCGTTAACCCCTTTTGCCTTTCGAGCTGACCATAACTGGCCTCTGCCCCGCCGCCCACCCACCCCCAGTCCACGGACCAGCCGTTGAACCATTATTACGCGCACCGACAACGAATTATATACATACGCGCGGCGTTCACACAAACAAACACAAACGCACACACATACACACAAGTATATATATTATGTATATGTGCATAATATTATAATTATGTAGTACCATACATAGATATGTAGCCCTGTGAACCATTTTTCGTGTTTCCCCTTCGAGGAAAATTTTATATTTTACTTAATTTCCTTATAGGATATTATATGTATATACCTCATTACTTGTACACGTCGCCACATCCATCCAGTACATCGACATCTTATATAAGTTCTATAAATAAATATATGCTTAATGTGTGAATTTATTTAATACAAACTAAAAAGATGAAAACTAATAACATTTTCTTTAATACGGTCATAATATGAATTACAATTTATAAATTAAAAGAAGTTACATTTATGTCTTAAATATCATAATACAATATTGTGATTTTCTTACTGTTCTAACTATTTCAAACCTCTCGATTTATCTTTCGCATTACCTAAAATACGTCTTTTTAACGTAGGTATTATAGTATTCGGGATTTTAATCTTTTATCATTTTAATGATAAATTATATTACTTTGCTATATTTACTATATATGTATTAGTATTATAACCAGGCTTAAGAACTTATTTTTATTGCTCTAAAAAACACCTAAATATGAACATGGGCATGCTCATGGGAGGCGAGGGGTAATGGGGTTTGAACCCGCCCTAAAAACCTATGAACATTTTAGAGTAATAGTAGTTCGTAATTCGAAGTAGAAAAACTTCATATTTATTCCACCCCCCTCTTCTGTGTACCTATCAAAAAATTTTAGCTGAAACCCCCATAAAAAAATCATAAGCACGCCTCTAAATATGAATGTAAATGTGCCCTAAAAAAGTAAAAAATTTCAAATATACACTAAAAATTACCAAGAGTACCAAGATTAATAATGCCTAAACTCATTAAATGTTTTAAATTATTTTTAATTCAATTGGAAAAGTTGTACCTACCTATTTTAGAACAATATTGTCAATTTACGTAGACTATACAATATAATATAATAGAACGTACATATTATACAATACAATAAATCATATAAATGACAGATCGTGTGCTGTTATTGGAATGGAGAAATATAGATATATTTTAAAAAAGCAGTGAAATTATTATTTTTAAACACTGTGTATAGGCTAACTATAATATACACTGTGTCTGTGTATTCCGTGATTATTCAAGAATATTTGAGAACATGGGCTCCTTCATTCGCTCCGACAAGGGTAGTAGAGAATATTAACATGTGATGGCGGTACATTATTATTATTATTTTTTTAAAATAGTTAAATAAAAGCACTAAAATGCTAAATAATGCATAAATATGCCCAAATAACCAAAAGTCTTAAAAGATGCAAAAATAATAACATTTTGTATAATTATAGTTTCCCTATACCTTGAATGAGATTTTAGTTTGACTTTGCTAGTTATATAACTATTAACCAAAAATAATATGCAAATGCTAGAAGTCCCTAAGCCTAATTATAACATTTATAACAGGCTTACATATTTTCGGAATACATTCAATAATATTGCACTGCATATTTACAAGAATACTGAAACTATATTGAAGTACGAAGTGTATTAATATAAATATAATATGGTATAGTGTTTTAATACTTTATATTTTTCGACTTAACACATCTTATTTGTATTTCCATCAAAGTATTATTCAAATATTATAATATATTTTGATACTCTAATAAGTTAATAGTTTAAATTGACAGGCACATGAGAGTGATAGAGAAAGAGAGGAAGAGAGAATGTGTGAGAGAGAGTGGGAGAGAAAAAGACGGTGAGAGAGAGCAGTGAGTGATGAACTGATGATTGATGACTATTAAAAACATTAAACAACAATATGTGCAGGCACGTTATGTAATAACTAAAATTATGAGATTACTCACTATAGTCGCATATCTTTCACTTTGAAATTGGAGAAACATTATTAACATTATAATACTATAAATAATAACAGATTTTACTGAATTTTAAAATAAAATAATTATATTTGAACAATATTGAATATATTATTATAAATTATAAAATAATTGTATAATATAATAAACCTGATATATTATTATTCTCATTATATACATTTCTATACCCACAATTTACTGGTCACAAAATTATATAATAATATTTAATATATAAGTAGTATGTTAGTGACGTATCCAGAGAGGAGCTGATGGGGCTGCATCTCTCCCCAAAATTTTCGGAAAATTTGTATTTCAAAAATATCTACTTATACGTTTAGGTCAATTTGAGTAAAATATTTGTTCATAATAACAGCTGAGACAATTAATCAATAATATTATAATTATCATTGAATCAATTATAAACGTTGACCATCCTCGTTATCACATTTTGAATTATATTTACCCAAAGGTTATTTCTAATTATCGAAATTCATAACCGTGAATCGTCCATACAAATATTCATTTTAATTATACACTAATTAATTTGATATTTACTATTTAATATAAACATAAAAAAAAATATAATATATAAAAGTGTTATTTTTATTTTGTATTTATATATTATAAAAGTATATTATTCGTCTTTATTTTTAACTTATTTTATTCTTAAAATCTTAAAAATTGAAATTCATCCCCTCCCACAAAAGAAAAAACCTGGATCGCCACTGATACCTATTTAGGTGTTTCACGTTAAATTGTATTAATTTAATATAGATACATTTGTATTGCAGGGTTCAGATGCTCATTATTATCAAATTTGCTGACCCAAAGGTTCAACCTTCGTTAAACTGTTAAAGAATGAAATAATGTTCGTCCTGAATACAAAAGACTTATCATTTTCGTTTTATTTGTATATTATACACTATAAGAACTAACGAGAAAACAACCGCCTACAATATACTTTCAGGCATTTTTACGAAAATTCGTTACGGTCCTTAAAACATATAACAATGTACTTTCATTACACAACATTCAAATGATGCACGCCCACCCCCTCTACCCGGATACGTGACGATTAAGTAATTTTTTTTCGTACGCGAAATTAAGTGCGAATTTACACCAGGTATCATATTATTTATTACGCGGACAAAGGGGTCAAATTCACAAAAACCTTAGGCATGTTAAAGATGTGTGTTTCGAATTGAATTTGACATAGAAACCGGTCCTTGACCCCCTGTTCCCCGCACGGTCGTCGGCAGCTCCTTATTACCAAGAGTGCGTATTTTTGACGTTTCGCATATGACCTCGCGAACGGAATGGTGAAGAGTTCAAATTTTCACGAAGCACATCACATAACAATATAAAAATATTCGCTTGTCAGTACGTATAATATCGGCATATAGGTACTGGTACGTTATTGATTATAGTAATTTCCCCTTAAACGAGTTACTGGAAATTATGCATCGACTGCAAATAAATCTAATAACTGCAAATATTTTGTATAGGTATCTGCAAGCGAGTACATATTATTTATGTGTATGTTGCATTTAAAAAGTGACTCGCGTAGCGTATTTATATTGTGTAACGTTTTCGTTATTTACTGTTTATATATACGAATATATCTATTTGTCCTTAAAAAAAAAAAAATAAATAAAATAACAAATTAAAGTTAGGTTTAGCGGAGTAGCAGAATTGCCTCATGATAGTGGTTTACATGAATTTGAACAACGAAATGTACAAAAAAAAAAAAATAATAATCCGTGACATATAACATTTGAAATCAATTATAATTATTCAAATATTCAAAAAAGTCTAGAGTTTAACGTTATTATAATTTATAAAATAATTATAATTTAACCCGTAAGTAAGTAAACGATGACAATAATTATTTTCAAAATACACTAATATAACAGAATAACCTAACTGGATGATTACGACAATTAACTGAACAAATTTTATTTAAAAAATTTAAAATAATTAATGTATATTTAATCTATATTAAAAGTTGTATACAAATATAATATTACATAATTAGGCATAATAATTATAGATAAGTTAAAATGTCAACTTTTTAACTGACATATTATATTCAACACTTCTCTGATGTTATTCTTCATTGGGTATAGTATTAAAACGTGTAACGTACCTATTTTAAATAATATATACATTCTTGCAATACTCACTACTCAGTATATTTCAAAAACATATTATGATGTACTCATATGTTACAATAATATATGAATTTGGAGAGTCAGTGTTTTTGTCAATTGATATTGGGTTGTGTTTTGAATGTTTTTATAAACATAAGTATATATACTTACACCAATATTATAACTATGGCACTATACAATAATGTAGTTGGTGTACTTATCTCTCTATAAATCGAAAACTATATATATATATAGTAAAAAATTAAAAAACCTACGTCAAGTTTTAAGAAATGTTCATTGGTTTGAGAGGAATTATGATTATTACTGCAGCTGACATTCCTAAACATAATGTAATGTACTACTAAAAATGCATACGTATTATACTTATAATAATACATTAATACCATAATATAATTTTAAGTATATTCGTTACACCTCAAAAACGTAAGTGATTTTTATCAGCATTCAGCAGACAAAAAGATAATACGAAAATATATTAGGTGATAATGGCAACAACAAAATTTAAGTGTAGGTACCTAAACTCTGAAAATTACAATATTGTTGTATTCCGATTTATAATCAAAATCATTTTTAATATTTATAATGATTCTTCCTTGACCCATTCTATAAAATCATAAAATAACTATATAGTGTTTAAAAATAAACATTCAATGTTATTTTTCAATGTAGGTATCGAGTGTATTTGTATATATATAATATACTTACTGACAATTTGCCAACGCCTCAACAGGTATACGCGCATATATTGAATTTGGCACGGTGTCAAATAAATAAATATATATTGTTTACACGTAAAATATTTAAAAACGCAATTTTAACTAAAAAATTAGCTTGACCTTAGTTTTTTTAGTTTTATTAAAATAATATTATTAACACAAAATAATAAAATACGAGACCAGCTGTATCCTGCAGTATACGGTTATACGCCTATAATATATAGGTACCCGCGAAATCGAATGTTTTTTTCCTTTACAATACTAGACAATGTTATTGGATCGATAAAAATAAGTATAATAGGAATAGTAGTTATATATAGTAGATGGTATTTAGAAAAAGACAATAAATCGTTTAAATTCCGAACACTATACACAATAGATAAAACATTAAATTTATTATCCGACACAATATATTATGTAGGTATATAATTTCTTCCATTAACCCATATGACATTTTAAACAAACAAATAAATAATATTTTACTTCATAAAAAATGTGTTTTTTACACGGTAAAAAGTATAGGTATCTACACCACGGTTCGTATGGATTATTATACGACGCAATCATATTTTTATATTGTACATAATATTATACTGGTTTTTCTTCTCATATTAAATAAATACCTCTTTTGTACAGCGTGTTATTGTCAGTATATTATAGGTAGTAGGTACGTATTATAATATTATATATTATATTATGTATACTATTATTGTTTGTCATGAGGCATCTATCTAGTTGTTATAATTGCTACCTATAATAATTGAATATTGAAATATTTGCCTAAACGATCCAAAGTCGTAGAATATCAGATCAAACCGAGATTCCAACAAGTTTAACGAAATCATTTTTGTTTTTATTTAATCGTAAAATTATAGTTTAACTATAGATTAATATTCGTGAATGCGAAAGGATTACTTTAAATATTATTATTATGTAAATTCATAAAAAAATTAAATAACAGAATAAATCGTTTGTTGAAAATAAAAATGTTCTAAATCAAATTTTTATTAAATCAACTTTTTATTTATATCATTTTTTAAATATTTTTCTTTATATCGGTATTTTATCGCGTTTTAGTCAAATGCAAGTTTTAAAAATATCCACTATAAAAAAAAAAAAAAATGGGTTCAAATAAATTACAACATACACTTAATATGGATTCAATTTTTAAAAATCGTTTTCAAAATATAGAAATATTAATTTTTTTTATTCGTTTTATACCCGTTCGGCCGTACAAACGATCAATTTGCCTTCACTGAGCTATGTTAAGTAACAAATTAATTAGGTATGTAAAAGGTATAATTTTCAAGCATATCTATAGAAAAACGTTGAACACAGTGATTATAATATTTTGTTTGCGTTCGTTCTTAAAACTAACGACTAAAGAACGCGCATATTAAAACAACCCCGATAGCTATAGTGATAGCCACATTTATATATTATTATTGTATATTTAAAACTTTAAAAGATCACCTCGAAAACATTGAACATTTCCTAATTTTATCTAAAAGTTATAATAAATTTTAATATACGAATATTGATATTTTACGAATTATTATTATTATTTTAACATTCCAATTATTATAAAATGTTGGCTTACGATTAATTGCGCGAATAACCGTCTTTCACTTTTGTCGATTTCAAACACGCGTGGGAATGAAACGTAATATATTACAATGTGGATGACAATAATAATATCATAATAATAATACTTTTTATACATCGTATCTTAGGTAAGTGTATGCAATAAAATTTATTTATTTGTTCACTATTTATAGGTACCTAAAATAATTATAATATTATTTTGTACATTTGTTATAAACATTGAAATCTTATTTGGAATTCCTATGTGATATGATTAGTAAACACTGTGATGTATTATCAAATATACAATCGTAATGCATATTAAACGACTATAGATGTCATTTTATAATAACACAATACAATATTATTGTATATTATTATGTTGAAAATGTATTTTTTTATAATCGATTTTTTTCAAACAAATTTTGTTTAATCAAAGAAGTTTTTGGTATAAATTAAGATTAACTATTATAATAATATAGAAACGAGCATAATGTATGTAAATATATATTATGCAATGCGAATAAATTACATTTTGATTTTTTTATGCATAAAATATATAATACCTATCTATGCACGAAGAATGTAAAAGATAAAATAAATATGCGGTTAATTATATTATATTGTATAATTATAAGAAGAAGAAAAAAATTCGCTAATCGAAAAAAATAAAAATACAAGTATAATCATTTTAATTCCGGACCGACCTAACCACTGGAGTTCGGTTACAACTATATACTTAACATGGTCGTTACAATATTATTACACGATGAATATTGATATAATAATATAGTACTTAATAACATAACTCCATTACATTACGGTGTGTATAATAGTAGCGAAAAATCGAGTTAAGAAATTATCGAAATATCGTTCTCCGGCGGCGGCGGTTTGGTGCGTACGTGTGCACGATCGCATCGATGTATCAGTGGTGCTCGTCGTTGTCGAACGGTCGAGCCATGTGCCGCGTGCGAGCGAGAACCGAGACGACGAAGACGCGAAGAGACCCACGCGAATTTTTGCATCGCTCCGCTCGACCACCCACTTCCCGCCGTTGACGGGTCCGCGGCCCGAGCGGGAGACACCGCTCTAATGTTTTTTTTTCGGGTCCGGTCACCTTTTCGTCCGCCGCCACCGTATTGTAGCGACGTAATCCTCTCTGTCTCGAGAGTATAATGTATACTTTAAAACGACGACGGGCTGGAGGCGGCGGGTATACCTCCGCGAGCGCGCGTGAGTATACGCGGCGAGGAAGTAGGTCGAACGCGGCTATTGACCGTGCCTCCCAACCCACCCGCCGCCGTACAGCGTCGTCCGAAGCAATGTCCCCACCTCACCCGTACTCACCGGCAAGACTTCCACGAGCGCGCCCCTCACCGCACCGGTTTACACCACGTTCACCACCCGCCCTCGATGCCTTCGCCACCGGTCACACACTGACTGTCGACCGTGATGTACTCCCGTCCGCCCGTCCGCTGACCCGCGAACGTGTCTTCCCGGACCACGAACACACGAATATGGCGAGCACGGTGTACAGCAGCAGCAGCCATCGCCAGCCGCTGCCCGGGAGATAGGTTCTGCTCGGTTATTATTTTATTGTTGGTATTATAATAAGACAAATATGAAACAAACAAAAAAAAAACAAAAAAACAATGTGGGCTATAGTGAAAATTATTATAATATTACGTTATCTAGCACGTCATATTGTTTTGATCTCATTGTACGTATATGCGCACAATGATATTCGTTCGCGCGTCGCATAGTTCAGATAACAAATAAATAATAATATTATATAGGCTTCCGCGCGGTGGCAATCATCGGGTATAATAAAAACGACGAGAAGAAAAAAAAACCGATTCGCCGTCTAGAGTTCGTTCGCTGTGTTATAATAACACACATAATAATAATAATAATAATAATAATAATAATAATAATAGTAATAATATAATCGTCGTAACGACGACGACGACGACGTCGTCGATGCGGTCGCGCGACGCTTTTCCCCGTCGCCATATACCGCCCGCGCTCGCTGGTGACGTCACGACCGGCGCGCGAGCGAGTGCCTGCCGCGACACCCTTTCACCGACGCACCGTCGACGGTGACGTATCCGTCGCGCGCCCGACGACCAATCGCTTCCGGTCTCGCAACGGCCACTTGCACTCGTATGTATAATATAACACATACCTAATAATAATATTATGTATATTATTAACCGTGCGCGCGCGCCGTGCCCACCCGCCCAATCGGGCCACCGACGACGGCACGGAATTCCGTCCTTGATACGGCCGTTACACACACACACACACACACACACACACACACACACACACACACATTCAATATAACTCTTGAACACTTCGGACACTCAACACACGAGAAACATGTAATATGTGTAATAAACAGGAGGATGACCGAGAGATGAGTAGAACTATATATAATCCACCCGCCGGCCAACGCGCTGCGCACGTGTATAATATTATATTATGTAGGCTCGTTACGACCAGTACGCGCGGCTTATGACGGTCAGCGGGGGAACCGTATAGGCTGGAACTTTATCGGCTCCTTGGAGGATTTATTACAGTACACATCATCGCCACATATTAGACGCTAAATGAAACGCACCAAGGTCGTCATCGTTTGTGCGTGTGTATTGTGACCATAATAATAATAATAATATTGTCTCGTATTTAGCTGCATATATATATATATATATATATACAGGGTGATACAAAAAAGAAAAAGAAGAATAAGGTGCATAAGTTTTTTATCAATGCTATTCGTACATCACGAAGTTCTGATCATTCTGTATATTATTGTAACAATGTAACGAGCGCGAGTATCCGTAATAATGTGTACATAATTCGTAATAATTAGTACCCAAAAGTAATATTTTATTATATTTCCATATAATAGGAAATAGGAAGTATACTACAGAAAAAAATAACCAACGTTAATATAGATGATGAGACGAATATAATAGAGACAAAACATCAAAAATTATTCTGATGTTAAAAAAAAAAAAAACAAATGTTTATATAACATTTTATTTAGCTACAATGTTTTTGTTATATTTTAATATGCCTATATGGTCTGCATAGACCGTATAATAAATTTGAGTTTTTATTACATTATTTTTTTACAAAATATGTTATTCTTATTTTATATTCTAATCCGAATAAATTAATTTACTACCTATACAGATCAAATATTAATAATAATAATAATAGGTAATGAGTATTAAGTTTTATATTATCAGTTTATCTCGTACCTAGTTTTTCAGATATATCGGTAAAATTATAATCAAGATTTGAAACATCAGAGTCAACGTTTAAAACAAGGTCTATCGTATACAATGAGACGATTTTCTAACGTCGTAATTATTTTTTTTCTATGTATAAATATCTGAAAATAATAATATAAATTAGTTGAACTTTTAAGACAGTAAATATATAAGTTATTAACATTTTTGGTTCTCCCACGTGAAAAATATTTCTTGTGTTTCTATTTTCATATAATAATTTGAAACAAAAATGTCTTAAGCCTAACCTTAGCGCCATTTCGTCGTAACGAATTCCATGTAAATCGTTAACTGTTTTACACTTTAAGAGTTTAAATGCCGATGTTAAGATAAAAAAAAAATATGTCGATTTTGTCGTAATAAAATTATTTAAAAATTATGTATTTATTTATAGCTCAATGACTTGTTTATATATTATATCGTAATAACCGTTATAAATTATAATAAAAAATGTATTATACAAATCAATATAAGTTACAACGATATAATATATACTTATACGAATATAAACGAGTATATACGATGTGTTAACAGTTTTAGTGCATCAATTAATTTTAAAGTTATTATGAACATAAAATAGTTTAGGTTATGAATTTTGTATGAGAGAATAATAATATGGTCATATATTAATATGATCGTGTTTAAGTGTCAATGATTAAATAAAATATCAATCATTTAATATTTGACGTTAGTGACTGTGGAAAGACAATCATCGATGCCTTTAAATTGTCATTGTTTGGGCTATAGACTACATATTACTATAGTTTTTTTTTCGTTATTTTTATTTAGTCAGCCCTGAATTTTGTTCATGAGTCGAATTATATATTACAGTTAGAACTTAGAATGTATCTATACAGAGAAACGAATAATTTTCAGAACATTTTACCAAAACAAATGCGACATAATGACGACATGTATAACGAATTGTATTAAGTAAATAATACAATTCTTTTTAAATTTTTAACCACTATTGTGGACGACTATTCAATTTTCTAGGTTTGTATTCATACATGCAATTTGGATACTATTCGTGCTGAACCTACTCATAATTTATGATATTTTATGTAAAGAGTAATATATAGTTGTAAAAAGAAACATATAAATATATTTAATATATTGTATAATGTCTGATAAAAGGATAATGTATCATAAAATGATAAAAAGTGATATTGGCACATTGGTATTCATGTATTTTAGTTGACTATTGTGGTAGAGATATGAAAGGAAATTTGTGTGCAAAACAAGTGTAAGATATATAATAAATTCGGACGTAATCTGTCCAGCGGTATAGAAAGTAAAATGCGGTATATCTTCTTATCTGTGAATTAATATCGATTAAATTTTATAAACGATGTTTAAACTGAATCGGTTCGTATTTATTGATAATCTATTATTATAAATAATTTACTGTTTGATTGTTAATTGGTTTCATCACTGTGTTGATTATGTGGCCTACACGTCAGGCATGTATACGTTGAAATATATCATGTAATACATCTTTGTTATATTTTATAAGTTTTATTATTATTATTATTATTATTATTATTTTTTTTATCTAAACCATGATAATGTTTTATATGAAAATAAGGAATTCCGAGGAATCTTGTTGAATATAATTGACTGAATGGCGTGGAGAAAAAACTGGTTCCGCGTTTTCATGGAGTTTGCGAAGAAAATCGGATGTTGTGCCCGTAACCCGTTATTTCCATTGAATAACTGCCTTTTTTTTCTCTTCCCTACTAGCCGTCTCCTGGTCACGTTCCTTCGCAAAAAAAAAAAAAAAAAGATCGCAATAATAGTTTTTCCAAT
This sequence comes from Eriosoma lanigerum, assembly GCA_013282895.1. Classification (NCBI taxonomy): domain Eukaryota; kingdom Metazoa; phylum Arthropoda; class Insecta; order Hemiptera; family Aphididae; genus Eriosoma; species Eriosoma lanigerum. Next base: position 50,437,837 of record CM023359.1, read on the forward strand.
TGGATTTTGTTAAAGTATTTTATCAAAAAGCATATTAAAATACCTATATTATTTTTATGTATAAAAAATAAAACATTTCTTGAACAGGAATATGAAAAAAAAATTGTAAGTAATTAAAAAAAATGGTATTTTTGTTAATTAACTTTATTTAAGTATAATACGCATTGAAATAACAATAACATGTATGCTCGTAGACAATATGTGTAATTATGCATTTTTATAAAAAAAATATTCTCAAAAAATAAATAGAATATTACATAATAATATGTAATATGTAATATTATCATTATTATTTATTACTTGTATCTATGATTTTATTACGCTCATAGGTTAGAACAAAGTCACGATTATGATCAATATGTTGATGTTAGTTATTACACGGCGAATAGGTTATACTTATTAGTTATTAATTAAATGTTAGAATTTGTTACCTATTTTTTTTTAATTGGAATATCTGTAATAATTTTATACTGTTGGCGGTTATAGGAGTGTATATTTATTTTGGTTATCGATATCACCAAGAAATCACATACTGTTCTTAATATTGAGATAAAACTGACCTATACAAGTGATGAACTCAATTGGGAACTTAATAAAATATAATATTATAAATATAATGATATACAGGAAAAAGTATAAAGACGCGGAGAGAGGTATAATTATATTGTATCATTATCATTTATTGATACATAGTCTTCGAACATCATATTAATATTAATAATAATAATAATAATAATAATATTACAAAAAAAAAAGTCACCTTACAACAAGAGATCACATAGGTATAAACGATATTATCTGCAAGCCCGTGGCACCATCGAGATTTGAGAGTATTCATTAAAATTGAACAATGAAGATACCAATGTGCAGTCTATTGATAATAAAACATCACTTCAAATTAATCGGTTTAAAAACCAGTTTTGGCCGATGGTGATGATTTGGATTGAGTATCTACAATCTAAAAACAATAATCGTGTGAAACATTATTTATTTCGTTGTATATGGTTCTCGTTTTGGGTCATATACACAACAGCAATAATAATGCACAGATAGTATAGTGCCGCGAAATTATCTCATTTTGTCATTTTATAATACAACGATTAATTTAACGAAAATATCAGAATTCTATTTAACCTGCAAAATGATTAAAAATTCAGTCTTCGGAAAAAAAAAAATGTAAAATAAATACTATATTATACAGTGTTGCATATTAAATATAAATACTTGCAAGTTATTATTGTTATACCATTGATTTTGTAATATTTTGCAATACGATACAAAATTGACGATTGTTAAAATCTAAAATACTTACATCGATTACAAGTATAATTATATTATACTATATATTATATTATCTATTATACGCTTAATATAATTTTAGGTTCAAAATACTTCTAAGATATAACACTCAACGGAAAAACAAACGTATTTGATAATATAAACTAAATGTCAAAACAAATAGTACATTTACCTATACATTATTTCATGTATTAACGGGAAATATTGACAAGTATTTTATATACTATTATGTCTATAAATTATTTTATAATTTTAAATTATATAATCTTTATAAAGTTAGGTAAAATACAATAGGAATAACAAATAATAATAATCGACAATTATATGAGTATTGTGTATGTACATATATAAACAAAGATTTTTAAGAATTAAGAAGTATCATTTTCATTTATTTAATTTAATTGATAAAATAAAAAAACTTAATATTTACAATGATATTTTCTAATTTTATCAATAATTTATTAAGTTATAGGTATTTTATTGATTTTGTATTTATCTTAAAGAGGTTATGTTATATTGGATCAATTTTTATGGCTAATGAGAAACTATATATAGAATCATTGGTTATGATTTGTGAGAATTCACGAATTGTAAAAGAATCCAATATAAATAATATGCAGCACAAGCGTGCCCATGGGATAAAATCCCATCCGGAACAAGATCATATAATTATTTAAAGAACAAAGTGATATAATATTTATTATATATTCGACAATTCGTTATTAATTGTCACAGGTTACAGAACAAAAAAACTCATTTTTAAAAAAAAATATGTATAATAAAAATTTGTTATTCAAAAATACATAAAATTTAACACAGTATTTATTTTTTTGCCATAAGCAAATACTATATAAGAATTCCAGGTGGGCAATTTCTCCCTTCTTGTGTGCCTGATACAGCTGTAAAATTAAATTAAATGTATCAACTAATTTGATAACAAGTATATTAATCAATAGAATTACGGTAAAAACAAATATATTCAAAATGTATATAACCCTAAATTTGTGTTATCGTTACAATAAATAATATTATGTTATAATGATGTAATAAAGTCATAAAAAATGTATGTTTATATAATAAGTGATCTAATATTTTGAAATTACCTCATTGAAAATATTATGTTTAACATGCAGATGGTCGCGGTTCAGAATGAAGTGGAATGGAGGGTTTATGGCTTTTGTTTTATGTCCGTCAGCGTGGCTTTTTTTTATTTTGGACCTTGACCTCTGTTTTTTTTCTTTCGGGGCTGCATCAAAAACCACTAGTTGATTGAATTTATCATTATATATATATAAACCGGTTCCAACAAAGCCATATTCAGAAAAGTTATTTAACATAGATGACCTATACACTCTTATCTATTATCGAACCATTATCTGTGAGAAAATTCTTCCTCGAGTTTCTTCTTGAGAAACTATTACGTAATAATTGAAAATTTAAAATCGTAACGATTGATTGCCGTTTTTGCGAGAAAAATAAATAACTTTTTTAAATATAAAAACAAAAATAGTTCGATTTAAAATGTCGTATCGTTTCTTTAATTTCAAATGATTACACGTTTCAGTCTCGCTAAACAGCAAACGTATTTTATATTATTCATTATTATTATAATCAGCACACGCATTCGATATTTGTGGTAATATCTTTTTCCATATTGTGTTCAATATCATTTATAATCATAAATAATTAATATGCGCATTACATATTACATCAATGTGTATCACCGTACGATTATTATCGGTAATTTCATTCGATTTTCTATATATTATACAATTAATTCGCTCTCGTTGCAGTAGGTACCAATGTATAACGTGATTATACCTTTTTACTGTCTACGTAATATTTTATAATTAATTGCTTGTCGATTAATAACTATAATACGGATAATAAAAAAAATATATAATGGTGACTATATACCATGCATTTTGCATTGCACGTGCGAGGCGTATACACAAAATGTAGGGTAAAAAAAAAATACACAACATTCTGTTGTCGGGGAAATATTTCTCGTTATTACGCGATGGCGTCGTAGAAAATTCGATAATAGAAAAATCTTTCTTCGTCTATATATACTCTCTTCTTCCGTTCTTTTCCCGTCTTTCTCTTTCTTCCTTCGCGTCCGTGACTGTAATATTATCGAGTTAACGTAACCGAATAACGGTACACGCCCACATGCACTTTATTATTATTATTTTTTAGTATAATATTATTACCGTCGTCATCGTCATCATCATCATCATCATCATCATCATCATCATCACCGCTTATACGGTCAGCGGTGCATGTAGCGGAAAAGCGAGTGACCCGGTAACGGTAAAAATGTACCCCTACCCACCCCGTACTCACCTTTAACGTCGTATTGTATTTACTATTACGAAGGTCTCGACGGTTCCCACTGTATATATATATATAGGTATTATGTACCATTTATTTTGTCGTGCGCGTGCGCACAACGCGCAATGACGATTTTATATTATATATACACCAATAACAAATGTATAATATAACATGTATATATATATATAATATATTATCATATTATTATTATTATTATTATGTTATAACGGTCACGGCAATTATAATAATATATTCTAGTTGTGGACGTGCGCATGCGCGTGCGTGTAGTCGAGCGCGTGGCGCGTGCAGTGTCACCGAAGTCCATCACAAGCTGCGCCCGGCCCGTCCGTTTTTCAAGTTGGGCGAGCGCAACCGGTTTTCCGCCGGGCGATCGATCCGGTGGGACGGCGACGACGGGATGCACACGACCGGGGGGAATCGGGCATCGGGCAGCGTACGAATGACCTATATCGGCGCGGCAGTTTTTTCGTTTTTTTTTTTTTTTTGTTTGTACGCGACCGTCCGATCGAAGGACACATTATTATTGTATATATATATATATATATATCGACGACGATGACCGCCGCCGTATCCTACGGACACTGCACACACACGATCGACGCGTAACGGTATATAATCGATTGATTCGACCGTGCGCGTGTGTGACATCGGTCATCTTCGCGCGCGTAGTCTGTACAAACAAAACGAGAATGAATCGACCGTGGTAAAATGTAATTATATTTTAAAAATAGTTTTTTCAATCCCTATGGCACGGTTTTTAAGCATAATATTTTTCGTTTTTTAACGATAAACATTGAATAATCATTGCCGGAGTGTTTTCTCGGACGATATTGACATTTATAATGTTTTTAAAAGGTTTTACAATAATCGCTTGATATCAATTATTAGAACGATTGTTTGGATGAGATTATTTTTCAATTTGTCTTTAACGAACTTATGCCATTTGACATCATATCGTATTATCTTGACAATCTGAGAAAATATTACAATTATGAGAAACAGGGAATCGTACCCGAAACCATATACGCCGAAAAGTCTATTATGATCATTATGATCAGAATCACCCTTCCCCGAAATGATTTTTTACATCAATTAAGTTAACAAACACTGGGCCATTCTAATCCTCTCTAAAAGTTGCAATTGCGATTTGTTGTGATTCCAATAACACCGGTAATAGTCATCGTCGTATTAATACGCGTATACACAACTCCTGCTGGCTTATGCCAACAAGTTTATCAAATTTTTTTCCAAATTAAATTGTACAACATCGACAATTTTCGACATTTATTATTGATATTCTAATATAAAGTAATATATATATATATATATACCAATTATTAGAGTTATAGAGTAGTGACTAAAATTGAACTAGAAATCAATTTTGATTTCAAAATCTGTTTATATTACTAATCGTAATCGCAATATTTGCGGTCATAGTGATTAAATATATTTTAATCTAAGATGGTGAGCTATTGTAATCATTAAACACTCGCTATATTGTAAAATATAAATTATATAAAGAGAACTTAATTATAAAAAAAAAAATAATAATAATAATAATATTTATTTGAATTTTACGTTATTTTACTTTTATAACACTAGTATATATTATAGCATTAATATAGTAAAAAACGAAATGTAAAGTATACTGTGTACTGCGAAATAGTAAAGTTGTATAGTTTACCAAGTAACAGTAGGTACAATTATATTATGACAAATATGAAATAACTATTATTAATGTTAATTAAACAGGTCAAATTGAGTTAATATTACCTGGAATACAAAGACCTAAACAAAACTTTGAGTGTCTTAAAATAAAACCAAATTAAGAATATTCTTAATGATTAAAAAAACAGAAGCATACCTACTTAATTTTTTAAGAATTTACATTATTAATAATCGTTATTATAAAATTTTTAAAAATTAATTTGAAATAAAATAATATTTTTTTAAATAATATATCAATTATCTTTTGCTTTTATTTTTTATTTTGCAATAAGAAAAATGACCAAAAAATAGTTGTAAAACTGTAAAGTTCACTGAAACTGTGATTTTGATGAATTTGAATTTAAAAATTTTTTAATACTTAACTAATGCAATTTTGAATGTAGGGACTTGATAATTGTTTTGTGAATTCTTATAAGAAGTCTAACAATGTGGAAAAATTTTGAAATGGATTATCAGTATAATATATTGTATATGGTATATCTAACTGTATTTCACTCAGAATCGTAATTTAGAATGCAATATCATTGCATTCATACTTTAATTATAATAAACCACTATTTTCTCTGAGGATCGAGGGACAAAGGAGGAACTCCTAGAATTGACTTTTCGGCTTTTTTTATTTGACATTATTTATCGGCCTCGGGTATACTGGGTGACCATTAAAAAAATTTGGTTATATGTCTGTCTTATCTGTATTTTTTCTTTCGGGCCAATTATCAATATTTGTCGTCCCTTTATACCACACCAGTTTAAAACGTATATTGTACTATTATTTAAAATATTTGAAGGGCTACTGAATTTTTTATTTTTCCATATACGTGTAACTAATAATAATCCCATCGATGAAATGCTTTATTGTTTGAAACAGACGCGTTTGAACCAAAAATAAAATAAAATAGTATTAAATTAAGATGACCTCATACACGTACCTATATTATTACATGGATATATAGTATATCGAAATTAATTCGCTCGAAAATCTTGCACGATGTATTCACCGAAAAACGTAATGATAGAATACGTTCACAGAAAATTGCAAATGCGCGGAATGAGTATTATTCGCACCTATATACAATTTATTATTATTTTCGAGAAATACGGTAAATTCAACAAATATACCTACATAATATTGTTATATATAAACTCAATAGCCTCATATTCAATACTGTATAGCTACTACAATAATTTTGATACGGTCATATCTTGGATAAGTATAGTACCTACGAGTAATACGAGTATATTCTTATAATTATGCAATAGGTACGACCAAATATATTATAAAAAATATCGTTGAACTCGAACGTAATATGTACTGTATATAATGCATTAATACTGTATTAGAAACTGATAAAATTATAAATTATAAAAAATTATTTTTTTCAGAGTATTTAAGGGGTCGTTCTTAAATTGTTGAGTGGTATAAACGTTTATAAGCGTTTTCACGTCTACCAAATGTGATTCGCGCTATGGCCGATCACCGACGTCTCGAGACGGGAATTGTCCACAATAATAAAATTGTAAAATTCCGGAATGTGTTAAATCACCGATTATTCGATTATAAATCATCGAATTAAAAATTCGAAATATTAATTATTTAGAATTCGGACTGTAATATTCCGGAATCTAGACAAGAACAATGGGTTTAAAAAAATATCCATTATGCACCTATATCAATTTTAATTTATTGAGTTCAGTATTTAAATATAATAATCATAAGCTATGAGTCTATGACATCCCTTCCTAGAACATGCCCATGATAGGATAGTATCTATTTGGTAGGTACAAGTTTGAAAAACGATATTATACTACAAATATTAGAATATCCCAATAAAAAATTATGTTCAATTGTATTATAATAAATTATTAAGTATATAAGTATAGATACCTACTCAAATATTGTGATGGTTTAGGAACCGATTTGGTTTTTTTTAGATTTTCACGGTTCGGGATAAAAAGTCCGGAATTTTATATTCCGAGATATTACAGATCCGGAGTATTGCAGTCCGTAATCTTATAATCCGGAATAATAATTTACAGAACATTACAGTCCGGACTTTACCATTCGGTTAATTATGTTTCGTATAATTATACCCTCTTCCATCATCAAAACTATGATATGTCGTCTCACGTATATAAGATATGTCCTAAAAAAAAGTACGCAGTAATCGAAAGTTAGTAGTTTGTATAGTGGCAAGTGAAATAGTATTATAAAAATTAAGTTTTATCATAAATTATTTATAAATGAGAAAAGTTGATATAAACTTTGTCTGAAAACACCTGATATTGAAACAAAAAGAAAATCGCGTAATGATATGTTAATTCGTACATTTTAAGCAGATAAAAACCCAGTGGTTTTTCACCTATACTATATTCTCCTAATCTTGTACCCTGTGAGACCGTTTTCTATTTTCAAAACTAAAAACTACACTTAAAGTTAAAATATTTCAAGATGTGGATGAGATAAAGGAAAATGCAAGAAAACAACGCTATAACTTTGGAGCAGTTTCGAAGTATCTTTAAAAAATGGAAGACTCGTTGGGAATTTTGTCGAGAGGAGAGTATTTAGTAGGTGCAGATAACTTTCAATAGTATATAACTTAAGTATTTTATCTAAAAGCAATAAAATACCGGAACTTTTTAACAGATCTCGTATGTAGTCATTTTTAGTCATCATGCAAAGATCATTCATTTCTCATTATGAGTATAATTAAATAATAATTAGGAAGTAATATTGTTACTTATATATTATTATTATACCTAACGACCGGCATATCTATATAATACGTATATTAATTTATATTTACGGAAGTGTAAAAAATTATGTTCACAAAATCAATAAATATATCTTACAAGGAAATAAAAAAAATGTATTAACTAAAATCGTAAAAATCTTCAATAGGTACATTAGTATCAAAATATGTCAATAACTCAGTATGTTACAATATTGTGTAAATCGGCCAATGTATGCGTTTTTTATGTTATAATATATGACGTCTATAATGTACAATAGTGTCTGCAAGAATGAATTTATTCGTATAATCATATATTAATACCACACCTAACTATAACAAGTGCAATATAATATATATTTACGTTTGTATAGGCTCGACTATTTATGTTGTATATTTTATTTTATGAAAAGCCTCAATTATCTACGGATATCGATGAAATGTTTTATCTTTATTATATTACCTATTTATATACAATGTGTTTTTTTATTAACTCGGCATTTCCGATATAACAGTTAACACAAATGTGTGAAACAGACACCTCTTTATTGTATATCATCTCATGAATGACCCTTAACGGCGGCGGCGGTCTCATTGATGTTTAGTTACTTTCTAGAAATATTTCCTAAAGGTGCAAAATCAGCCTATTGGGCCAAAAATTACCTGCAGTCCGAGTATCTGCAGCATCAATGGAGAATTATTTTAAGGGTAACCTACCCACAGAAGTTGGCCATTTTCATTGTTGATCGAATATATACGACCAAAATAAATAAATGACGTTGCCCGAAATACATAAAAGAATAGTATAACTGTGTACGTGTAGACATATAGTTTTTACTAAAAACTATTAAAACACAATGCTCTATATGATTGACCTTACCAGAAAGAATTGCACGACCGACATATGGCCTGTCCATAAACATCAGTTTTTTTTTTACTCCTACTTTCAATTAAATAATAAATTGTTAAATAACCAAAGTCTATAATATCAGTATATGTATAATGTATAGATCGTATAGGTATTGTTATTGTTCGCCTTTCATTTTTTTTTATATTTTCCCGACAGGTTTGTCAATTCGTTACACTATTGATGATATTACATCAGATCTGTCCATACTCTACATCTACATCATACCGCATATTCGAAACACAATATATTTATATTATAATCGACAAAAAGCCAAGTGTCCATCATAAATTCATAATATTGTATAGGCCATATAAAAATATACTTATATTCAAAAATTTATAAAAAAAAAACCTATTGATAATGAGTTATTTAATTAATTACGCTGCATATACATTTTGTCAAATTTTTATGTAGCTTAAAAAATATAATTGATTAAGCGTGCTGTGATTTTTTTTAAATAACATAATAAAAAATATAATCGAGAAGTAAATGTAAAATTTCTATATTTCTATAATAGTTTTAGCCTACCAAATAAATTAAATTTTTACACAGAATTATATTTTTACAATAAGTATTATCATACAAAAAAAGTATGAAATACATTAAATGGTTATATTTCACTACTTTGTATACCAATATATTGTATGCAATACGATAATCAGACTAAATATGAGGTAATACCTATATTGTTACTCGATATTTACTTCTGTGTATAACTTAACATACAATTTAGTACTTTTTATGTATTTTCAATTTTAATTTAATTCTATAATACATAATGTGCATATTATATTAATTTAATAATTGTACTACATTACAATAAATTAATATAGTGCATATTGGAATAATATAAATTATATCAACATATTTTGTTTCTTAAACAAAAGAAGAAAAAAAAGGGGTAACCTTTATTCTATATTCTATATATTTAACATTTACATACTATTATAGTATTAATGAATTCATTTAGATTATAAGCACCATTAAAAATTAATTCTAAATTCTAAATTTTAAAATTTTAAATTGAGAGAGATACTCTGTTTGGATGTATTGATTTTTGTTATAGTATTATAGTTTTTTAAATACAAAGTGTGAAAAGTGAAGCTCAAATACTATGCATTTAACATTATATTATTGTTTTGTTTTTGTGTAGAACTTTATGACATTACCAATTATTATAAGCCAGAAAAATAAAAATTAATGGTCTAGTAGTCTAGTTTCATGTTCCTTAAATAAAATTAAAAAATATGCATATGGTACCTAAGTATAAAATGTTCCCTGTTTTTGTGGATACGCGATTTATTACATACCTATATATATATAATACGATAATCATTACAGATTAATAATAATTCAAGGTAAGGAAGTTGTATAAGTAGTATGTACCACTAAAAATGTATTTATTTAATTCACTCGTATGCCCTTAAAAAACAATAAATATATGCTATAAATCTAGAACAATATCCATTATATATAAGTATAATCGAAATATATCGTATATTTAAAAGTTAGACCAAAATCGAAAAACAAGTTATATATAATATTATAAAAACATTTTACTTGTATATTAGTCGGGATGTAATAATTTATGATTAAACTCACAATAAGAAACATAAATTACTAGTATATATACATAGTTTAATACCTATCTAAATATATTATTACATGTATACATTATATTTTGTTATTTTTGTTATATAAAGATGTTTTTAATACAGTACAAAAAGTATAATACTTTTTCATTTTATTTAATATTTATGGTTATGATCAGAGTTTGAAATAAAATATAGTTAAAATAAATGATTACTATTTTTTTTTTTTTAATTTTAATTCGAATATTATTAATTAGGTAATCTAAAAATAAAATATTTTCATTAAAATGGTCACTTGTTAATTCTCAGAATTTTGCATAGAAAAATATGTGTAAATAAATGATTAAATGTTCAGTTTTTTGACTCTACGAAAAACCGCAAACAAATTTGTAGCTTAATTGGATACTAAATGTCTTAGTATTTGTTTATGTATTTGATTTTATGTGTACACGTGTAGACAATGATTGTATTAGTAATTACGAAAAATTATTTGCAAACTACTTTATACTTGTTAAACTTTTAATTATTCGTATTACTATTTTTATATAAATTATTATTAATGTATAATCAAAATATGACATAATTATACAATTAAATTTTTTCTCAAAATTGGAAATAGGAATTAGTAAATAATTTTGTATATTTAAAAATACAAATTTTACAATATTACAATAATATAGTCTATTTAAAATGTTTAATTATTATCATTTTATTATAACATTTATAAATTTTTAAGTTTACTTGTTATTCTTTGTTTGTTATCTATAAGCATTCATGTACGTAATCGTAAAAGTATGTTTGTTGTTTTATCGGTTTTGACGTTTAAACACAATAGGTAGTTATTATTGTAATTTTCTTAATTATACATTTAATAATTTAAAATAATATTTTATTTTATAAATACAACCATACAGGTATGCCATTAATTATTGGTTCACATAAATTTACATCGTTAACAAATTACAAATATTGTTTTAATAAGTATAACTATAAAGTTATTTATTATAAAGAAATATTATATTATAACTATATTTCTCGTGAGTTATTTAAAATATTATTTCCAATCAAATATCGATTTATAAATTATAATTTATATACGACATACGTACAATGCAAATCTACCTATAGTAGCTGCGGCGCATTGGCCACGGGAAAATTCTCTGTGGGCCGAATAATATGTTATAACTTTGAGCCGATATTCATTTACGTAATTAATAAGTATTAGGTGTGGTTAGAACATTTAATCGAATTAAAATTACAGCCACAGCTTGTCACAGAATGAAATATATTTTATATTATATATAATGTAGCCTGACTGGCCCACCCTGTATGATTTCAAAGTAGTCGTTATTAGCGATTTTTGTTACGCCACTGGCAAACCCTCCAAATCAGTGGCTCCAGTCTGGCCCTCTCGGACAAAAAGTTCTGGTGCCACCACTGAATATAGCTATAGCAGTAATATTGTTGCCCTTACTATTCTAAAAACAATTTCCAACAAAATTTTTCGAAATATTAACTTAATTGAACAATGTTATTTTCCTCATTAAATATAGAGATTAGCTACTTATATGATATTAAATACTAATTACAAATAAAAATTGTGATTAATTTTGAGTCGTAGTTTTGTCAAATAATGACCAAACCTAACCATCCACCCACCCCTTTTTATCATGAAGATGCTTCATAGGAACCCCCATGTCGCCACCGACATGTGATAGTGTATAATTTAATATAATATTAATATAATGCTTATATTTTAAAACTGTTCATATTATTATTATTAACGTTAAATACGCGTTGTTTTTTACAGACCTTTATTAACATTTATTTAAATCGTTATATCCTATTGTCACACAAAAATATTTTTTAAAAAAATTAGTGAATAATAAGTAAGTATTAATATTAACTTAAAAGTTAAATTTAGTATCATAATTATTGTATTATTTATAATAATTCATTAATATATACAATATTATGTCAAATAAAAAAAATACGCATGGGTCGACTTTGTCGTAAATTCACAAGCCGAAATTTGTAATCTATCCGCCGTTGTATAGTAGTATAATATTATCTATAGATTTTACACGTTCAATTATTAATATAATGTACATACTCTATAGCTTCTATAGCACTAATCAATTAAATATTTATCATTAGACGTTTTTCTTTTCTTACTGTTAAATTTTAATTATTATAACCGTGTAGGATTACTAAAAAAAAAAATTTTCTAATAATTCAAGACCAAATGTGTTTTGTGTATAAAAAAATGTATTTACATATAATGTATAATATATATTGTGTAATACAACATAATACATATGCCTACGACGTTTTTCGGCCAGACAAAACGTTTTAAAAATACTAAGTTCAACAATGAATGCGATCACTATTGAGTATTCCATAGGCGCAGCGCCCGCAAAAATGTTAATAAGTGGGCAAAAATCCTTCCAACCTATATAATATATAACGTGGGTATATCATAACATACTATATACTCATATATACTTGGTTTGATACGAAGAAAAAAAAAATGAATAAAATATTAAACCCGGTGGGCATAATATAATATAATATTATAATAATAGTCGGTTTTAAGTTTGTTGAACTCATCGCGCGGTCGTATAATGCGCGAATACTATACACACACACATACATTATATATATATTATGTATATATATATATATATATATTATGTATATAATATATAATAGTATGGACCTGGCCTATCTTCCGACTTGGTCATCACGGTCATCCACCTTTGGTCCAAATTTCGTGTCGTTCCGATGAATTATTCACAACGTAGTGAATATTATTTTCCCGCGCCGACTATTTTTCGCGCACACACACGCGCAATAATAATAATAAAATACCTATACCGTAATGCTGCGTTACAAAATTCAAGTTGATTTAAAATTTTCTCATCCATATTTTAACTCAGTATGTCTATAGTTACTATAGTACTAGTAAATAACTATATAGTTACATTTCGTTTATGAAAGTTTAAAACTTAAAATAATTTCGACGAAAATTAAAAATTATTTTTAATTTTATCATTATTTTGTGTTGAAACCACAATAAAAACTTTGACACTCGCGTCAATTTAATTATATATTTGAAAACAGTTATTAACTAATAATAAGATATTTCGTTTTTTTTTAATTTCAATATTTAATTGACTTTTTCAGTTTAATCAATTTAGTCGATCTAAAAAATATCAGTAATTTTGACTACCTATATATAATATTGTAAATTATTACATTATCCTAATAATGGTAATAATCAAAGAATACGTTGATGATATAATATGTTTATTAGTATTAGTATAATATTATATGGTAATAAATAATAATGTCCAGCATAAATGAGTTTAAAAAAAAGTTTTTTTCGTAAAATAAAGTTAAATAATGTATTTTTTAAATTGAATTTAACTTATAACAATAGCAACAGTTTTATGTTTTAATAATTTTATATTTGTCAATATTTTTATTAAATGTATTATCTTAAAAAAAAATATGATAAAAATTGAAGGTATTACATTTTTTTTAAAAATTAATATTTAAAATTTTTTAATTAATAATTAATTTACTTTTATTTACAATAATCGTTAATTATTAACGTTTAGCTTATTTAAGTTTCCTATAATTAAAATTAACTTTTAATTTTTAATTGAACTTAACATTTGTAAAATAACATAATTTGCTGAGTGAAAAAATTAGTTATCTTACTAAGCCTTGATAATAATTAATAATTAATAATGGTTGTAAATTTGTAATAGTACACATATAATGTAAAACATCTGATTTTATTGCTACAGCCCGAATCGTCATTTATGATTGCGAAATATTACGTCTTCGTATTTTATATATTGCCTATTATTATATAGTAATAACACACCACACAATATCGTGCTTATGCCTGAGCAGCACTGCGCGCTGCAACTAGGACATCGGTCATGATGCTCATAATATAATAATATATATTGCTCATTGTGGGCTTAAGTAGGGAGGGTCATTGAATCACAACGGGAACCCCGGTATATAACACTCCCCTACCATCACCGTGGTATGAGTTGTACCCATCGAAAATACCAATTTTCAGATCTCGCGCATATAATTTTCCAGTATGCGTTATTCTACGCCAGCGGGTTTTAAAAATTTACCAGGACTAAGCCATAACATGAAAATATCCCAAAACTATATTAATTGTTATTTTATTAGTTTTTATTTTCAAATATATTGAATATGATTGTAAAATGTTTATTCATACCTCGACTATAATATTATCAATCGTTTTAGACGTATCGAAAAGTATAAAAATTTTAAAAATTAATTTACAAATTAACAACCAAAGTGGTATTGTAATCGATAAAATTTACAATTGTTATTTAAAATACCTACTTTAATAATCACCTTGAATTCAAATTCGAGAACAGTATAAAATGTCTATATTACAATAATTCCTATGGTAAGAATATACAAAAATAGAAATAATAATTATATTATATTGCATATAATTTTTATACAGACGAACGTGAAAATTATACAAATTAATGAATTAAAATCTAATGTAAATATTATACCAAATATTTAATAATTTATTATGTATGCAATTTTCGTATTACACATTAATTTATTTTTAAAACGAAAAAAATCTTCGCTGTATACGTTGATAATTTTAACTGTATATTTTCCCATGCATATTTCGATCATCTTTAGTGCGCAACAAGTTCAGAACTCTGCTTACGACTCTTCCCAAAAGGACCTTTCTGACAAAAACCACGTACTGTAGTCGTCTACGCGTTACCATATTAGGCAGTAACGGACGTATCTCGGAAAGACTTAAAACAGATTATATTATAATAATAATACGTAAATGTGTACATATTTTGGGTACAGCATCGTCCGGCTTGTTGGTCATATATTATACATAATAATATAAACGACACGACGATGTGTAGCATCTATGTACAGTATAAAAACTTGGAATACTTTTGGACGGTTTTTTGCCGGTCGGACGACATTATTATTGCAGTACGATGTAGATAGTGTACACCTATAATACCTATATAATATGCATAGAAAGTACAATAATGTATGACTAAAGAAAAAAAAAAAATATGAAAAAATTTCGTCGATGGCATTTTTTGTTCCTAAAATTCTTTTCACTCTCTCTCTCTCTCTCTCTCTCTCTACGCTCGTACTTTTTCCACCATACAGCACAATATAATATACCTTTACGGCCGTGCATATATATTTATAAATATATATATTATAAACGTATATTATTATTGTTGTACCTATACCCGTTTTGTTTTTCAATCATTTTTTTCTCGTTATTTTTTTTTTCCGTGCGTGCGTTTGATGTGATTTTATACGTAGGTATACGATGGGTCTACGCGCCGCGCCGCCGCCGCCGACCCGAAAATAATATTCCGGGTTATGTAACTTCCTGGTCGTCGATGTTTACCGTGGTCGTGGTGGTGAAAAAAACAAAAACCCGTGCGCCTCCGCTGCACATTATTATATTATTATTATTATGCACCCGAAGTGGGGACGACGTGTGTGCATTGCCGTCTTCTTCGTCGTCGGCCCGCGGGTCCAAACGGCCGCCTATATACAATACATAAAATACAAGTACCGTTATGTGTTTCGTATAATATGTGGCGTGTACAGGGTGATCGGGAATTCTCGTTACAAAACTGCAGTGGCGATTACGCGTTACATTTCCAATATTTTTACCATTAAGTTTGTAACACGACACTCTGATCACCCTGTATACAGTACCTTCGGACAAGTGTGTGTGTGTGTGTGCATCTGGCCTCCGTCCGTGGTTTTTTTTAAAACAATTTTTTTTTTTTCGTGCCGCTATTGTGTTACACCGACCGTATATTATATTATGTGTGCACTATATATTCTTCCTTGAACCCTATATATATATATATATTTCGAGCGCATAATACGTTTGTATTCCGATCAATTTGGTTTGGTTCGGTTTTAATTTTTGTTTTTTCACTACTGAAATATCGCCTCTTTTTTTCTTCTTCTTCTTCTTCTTTTTCTTTTTTTTTTACCTCATCGTAAATTAATAATGGACGTACAAGTAAACGCAATATAATAATAATATATCAATAATAAAATATATTAAGTAATATATTATACGAGAATATATCTATATATTATAGTCTCGCGTTATCCGTATAATAATGGCTGAAACCCGAATTGTAAATATAACGGTGACTTCGCGGTGAAGTGTAATATTATTATCTCACCGTTAATTGTATCAAATCGGTTGTTTTATGGATTAACCTGTATTTTACCACAGGTTTAATTTAACTGTGTACATAAAAACCTACATTAAAAACAAATTTAAAAAAATATATATATATAAAATTTAACCAAATTGAAATCGTTTAAGTAAGATATACTTATATTAGATAATATAATTATTGATATTGTCTATATTATATTAAAATATAATATACTCGTAAACGGTGAAATATTTCAATTTTATAATTATAATGATAATAATTATTCAGGATAGGTTATATAATAGATAATAAGTTTATGATGTTTATGATATTTAGTATTTTACATTATACCTAATAAGTAATAATTATTAGCAAATGTTGGATTTTATTTGGTTTTCATTACTTATTTTAAGGTTATCGGTACAAAATGGTAAAAATAAAAAACAGTAATTTTAAATTGTATTAAGTGAATCAGAATCTGAGTTTGTATTTAATATGTTATATTATATAAAATAATTATTTATTTATTTTATTCATAATTCTATATAAGAAATACCTACAGGTATTCAAATAGAATGATCGATAGAGATATTTAATTTCAGTAAATTACATAAAATTTGAAATGAATTTTTTCCAATTTTTCGTGCATATTTAACGATGGGCGATTTAGCTTGTTTATAGTGCACGAACATTCCAATTAACCCTAATGATAATACAAAGACTACCCATCATATAATTAATTCTATGCGATTAATAAAGAAACGTTTTATTGATAATAAGCACAAACTAAAGTGCAGTACAACCGGACGAAAGTTCACATTACACAAAGGTATTAGGTATTAGGCACCTATAATAATCTAGTTAAATTCATTATGTTTGTATACGTTTAACCGTTTTGTTTTGGTCAGTTTGTTGAACACAATACAATTTTGATCCAATGCTATTTATTATAAATAATACGATCGCGAACTACTGCATTAGCGATACCGCTAGTAATAAACTGATACTAGTTTATTGTCGGTATACCTAGTTAGAGTAGTTATGTACGTGTATAACCAATGCATTCGTGCGGTTATCATTTGTATTCGCAATCGCGGGTTCCGCGAGAAGTGGTAATAATTGCACTTGTTCCGATGATCGATACGACGTGTACGATACAGTGCAATCTTTCGTGTCGGTTTATATTTATATATATATATATATATATATATATATATAGGTATTACTATTACATGCATTTTTACTTTACTATGTATACGTAGCGTTTCAAATATATTTTTATGTTACAGCGGATTTTTCTCGTTCTTATATTCGAAATACGGAACAACAATAATTAAAATCAAATATAATTTAAAACTATTCGCAAATTAAAACGATGCTGTTTTAGAGGATTTTCCGAAATCAAACGTTTAAAAATCAAATCGTTTCGCTTTGTAACATAATGATTTCAGATCACCCTGTATGTGGGTAACCATATTAGGATTAGAAAAAGGAAATCCGTTCTGAACAACATTTAATGGATTATTATTTATTATTACGTGTTTTTAACCTATGTCCTAAACGATGTATATTTTATGTATTCTAAAAACTTCCGAAACATTTATCTCTCACAATCGAGTATCGCATATGTTTTATCAACAATATTTACAATTATTATAATCGTGGTCGATCTGTGATAATTAGTACTAGGCAATTCAATACTTATAAATGATGCATATTTTTACATTTTTAAAGGCAATAAACTTTCGAGCCCTACTCATAATAATTACTTATAATTATATTATTAATAAAATAAAAATCGCAATATATTAGAATTTGTGTTTGTTGAATATCATGATATTCAGCTTAAATGATAATATTACTTTAAATTTTTACTGTGTTATTTTTATTATTTTTTTTTTTTAATCATACATTTAGTATTACCTACTAAAAATGTTGATGTTTACAATTTACGTACTATATTGAACAAATTTAACTATAAGAACATAATTAATATTTATTTGATACTAATTTAGCATAGATTTTGTGTAAAAAGAAAAGTAGGTACCTATCCTATATTATGTTTATTATTTATAATATAATTACTTACATTATACATATTTAATTATTTTACAATATATATATATATATATATTGTATAAACATTATTATAATTATATTTTAAATTAACCTAAAAATATAATATAGAGCACACACCTATATGACAGTAAACTAATACCTAAGCAATATTAGCTACAATTTATAACATTTAATATTATTTATTTATTAAAATCGAATTGTTTATGAAAGTATCAAACTGTAAAACTCAACAACAAATATTAATTAAATATTTAAATTTACTAGCGATTTTGAACGTTAAGCTGATTAGTTTATTACACCTTTATAATATTAGTAAATTTCTTAATGAATAAAATTACAAATTTTAAATTATTTTTTTTTACAAATGCATAATTATTGATTTAACTTGTTGATTATAGTTGCTTGAATTAATTAAAATACATTTAGTTTTTTGTAATATATTCAATACTTTCAAAAAATTTATAAAGAATAATAACGTTAGACAAATAATAAAATAACAACAAACACATAAACTAGATAAAAAATAAAATAAAAACGTGCCAAAAATTCGGCGGCGCTATAAAAAAAAACTGCACCAAAAGAAAATAAACAAAAGCAAGTAAAAAGAAAGTGATTTTGACCTACAACTCCTTTCACCTGGCCAGAATGAAGTAAAAGTGCCCCCTCGTGTAATTGTAGTGACATTGGGTAGGTATACACAAATACACAGCTCTGCAGTGACGCCCCAGATGAATGAGTCCGTCTTGGATGCCTTTCTTTCGCTGGGGGAATTTTAGATGAGGAGAAAGTATGATAAAATCTAATGTTATATATTACAGAAGCTTTTACTTTCATCTGTCTAAAACCACGGTCACGTGTCCCTTGTTAGTGTTGTTTATGTATTATCATCAACTATAACAAATAAATATACATGTAAAAAAACAAAACGTAAAAATGTTCTTCCATATCATCTCCAGCATAAACGAAAAATAATTTTTTCCCTGACCAACACACTTGACCCGAATTTTACTTTTTGACCTTGTCGATGTAACTGAGGTCCGAGGCTATTCGAAAATGATGACACGACCTTCAACTTTGGTCAGTTCACGTTCAAGGTCAACTTTATAACAGTTAAATATTTTATATATCATCACTAAAATATGTTAAGGTCAAATGTTGGAAAAAAAAATCATTAATAAGAACCTATATCGTATAAAACTATAATATACACCTATATAAACACGGAAAGTATATAAGTATCTTAGAACACGTAATATGAAAAACAAAAATTTTAGATCAGATTAATTGATAACTTTTTAACGTACATAATATTTAAAAAATATAATATTAAAATGGAACACTATAACCCGTATATTTTATAACTATATATATATTCATTTTTACATATTATTATCTATATGTATAATTTTGTTTAAAGAAATATAATATGATATTTAAATTGAATAAATTATTTCAATTATATTTTAATAAAAATAATTGTATGGACATAATTTGATTATATAGTCAAAATGATTTGTTTTATAAAAAACAATAAACAGTGTCTATAAACTAATATCAGACTAAATCCTACAAATCTACAAAAATACATTATATTGTTTAATTTTCCATATACAAATTATAAAACAATAATTTATTAGTAAAACATAGAAATAATGTTATTAAATATTTGGAAAAGTCTGTATTTTGTAAACACTTTATTAATAATTGTATGGAATAGATTTCCAAATTAATATCAATAATAATACATGTATTATAGATTTCTATAATAATATATGTCATATATATAATTTGTAAAATCATATATTATACTACATCTTAATGTAGAAAGTATTTGAGTTATTTTAATAATATACCAATTACCAATATGATTGTTATATTTATGACTAATAGTAATGACAATAAAGTATAACCGTATCTTATAAATTATATTATTTTATGAAAATTTAATGTTTTTTTCTGATAAATAAAATATATTATCATATAGATATAATCGTGTTTTGTCGATATACTAATTATTAAGTTTATCATAATGGTCTAATAGCGCATTTTTAATTATTTTAACTATTATGATACTTTTAATTTTATATTGTCCCTCCAAAATGTAAATTAGGTATGTGATAATGCGTATATATATTAGATACAAACATTAAACTGATATTTAAACAGTTTTATTGCTCTCCTGTATATAATTTAACATTTTTAGACACGTGGCATTGTCATTAGTATAACATTATAAAATCTAAAATCAGAATACTTAAAAAGTATACATTGTTTTAAATTAGAATACTGTGTAAATAATCTATTAACTCAATTAAACATCTAGTAAAATATTAATTTATTTTCAATAATTATAATATGATATAATATAGTTAATATGTGTAATATTATATTATTTAACCTTTAAAAGGGAATATTGGTTTATATTTTTAGTAAAAAATTATAGTGATAACATTTTTTTTAAAATGTATTCTATTAGACAATTTTCAAAAGCCCTCTAGTTACAGATACTTATTAAAATGTACGAAATCTGATTTTGAAATAAAATTCGTATGCTAAATTTATATTTGTTAGTTTTTTACTTTTATTACTTCTATTGAATTTAAATATAAGTACTAAATTAGTGTTTATATAATAATATATTATGAATTTATGAAAAATGATTTATATCATAATAATAATTTATATTACTTCCTAATTTCCTGAATATAAATGTGTGTATAAAAATTAAAAACTGAAGCTTAATTAAACCATAATTTTAATAAATTATTATAAATTAGATTTAGATTTACTTGTGTAGATATATAAAGTGTACATTTTCGTTAAAACGTATTATGTTATGAATATATGTTTAACACAAGTTATAAGTTTAAAAAATAAATAGAAGTTATACGTAGATTATCAATTTATCGGTATATATACTACTGCGTACAATAAATAGTTGACACGTTTTAGATAGGTAGTATAAAAAAGCGTTTCGAATTTTTAGCGACAAACATATCGTTAATTCCGTGTGATTTTACTTTTATCATTTCACTTTCGTATATGCTATCACTTTCTAAATTAAATAACATTTTAAATATATCGTTTTCACTAATCGATTAACACTTTCTTCTGCAGAACTTTCTCTGACTTGAGTAAAAAAAACATGACCAAGATTCATAAAAAATAATACACATCTAGTGTAATATTTTGTGTAATTGTGAACTAGTGTACCTACATATTATATTGTAAACGTCATACATACATATGAATGTATGGACAGTAAACACATTCACGTCCTGTGTCCTTAACCCATTTTACCGGAATTTGTTAATAATACATCCTGTATGTGCAGTCTATAGATATACAAATATATTCACACTGACGAATAACACGTGTCGGAAATTATACTTATATTAGAGAAATTCAATAATTATATGCTTTAAACAATAATATTATTTATAGGATCGAAACAAAAATTTAAAAAAAAACAAAATACATATTTTAATAGATACACCTGTATAAGTAATAAAAATATAACCATGCGAAATTCTTATTTGTGCAAATTGATCAACGCGATAAACCGCGAATGATTTCTTATCATTAATAATTTATGGTATAGGTACGACTATTGATTATTTTGTTTCTATGAACATAATTATTATAGTTTTTATTTGCAAATTTGATCGATCATAGTCCCCAGGTTGTCGTCACTTTACATATAATTTATAATATACGTATATCGTTGGCACATGAGATTTCAAAGGCAGATGGACAGACGAAATCAGATACATCCAAACAATAATAATGGCCCTTTCAGCTGTTAGTTAATATATATTTTTTTTTTGTATGTATAATATGTGTGTGTGTTGTCTATTTCTTCTGTCGTAAAACTGCTTCATCAATAGGCACGATACGTATTATTATTGGGTTGTATGCGTATATAAATGTATAATAATATATGCGCGTGTGTGTGTGTATGTGTACATTTTTTGAGCCGGGTGGCTTTGGTTTATAAGAAGCCCCTTAAAAAACCGGTGTGGGAAAGGAAACGAAATGCATAAAAAACGTAATGTGTTCTCTCTGTTTCGGACCACGGATTTTTTTTTTTTTTTTTTACTATTCATTATCCACGATTGTGTGCGTATGTACGTATATGTGTGTGCGTGGGTGAAAAAAAATGCGCCTCCGAACCGGTTGTGTTATTATTATTATTCCATGTGTACAAGGGTGGCTTCCTGGTTCATCGCATGCCGAGCCGCAGAGGGTTTACCTCGCGTATACGCTGCGCAGCAATGTGCCGCCTGTTGCACTATAGGTTTTTTATACATTTTTTTACTGCTATAATAGTCCTATGCAAACCTTATTGACAGAAAAGGTACGAGGGAAATCGAAATATATTATTAGCATCGCAGTATTATGACGTATATGCGGAAATGTTTAAAGAAAATAGCTGTTTGTTATTATACATTTTTAAAACATATTGATAATTATTATATTACCTATATCGATCTAATACTATAGTTATGTTTAATTAATTAGATAACAAATGGATTAACTTTTGTATTGAATAGATACTTCTGTATCATATCGAACACATTATTATTTAATTCAAATGATACAACAAATGAACAAAGTTTAAACTGTTGCCAAGTAGGTTGGTAATTTATAACTATATAGTAATATAAATATGTAATATTAATATATTGGACGTTTAGTGGACGATGGACATCAGTTAAGACTAGTTTATAGCTAATAGCTATATTACTAAATATATGTCTTTAATTATTTATATTGGTTATTAAACAAGTATTAAACTATTTATATATAATGACTATATGAAATAAATTTATATTCAATATATATTTAATTAAATAATTTCAAATTAATTTTAATTACATTTTAAGATAAATATTTTTAGATACTATCTAATTATATGCATTATCATACATTTTTATTATGTTTATAAATATTTTATATATATTTTTTTAATAAATATCTATAAATAATAAGTTATAATTAATTATAAATTTATAAAAATATTAAACGACACATTGACAAATTAATCAACAACAACACTATAATAATAAACACACTAATGTTGATATATTTTTTTATATGTTTTATGTATTCTATTATCACTAAATATTTTATATTTCTATCAAATAACAATAAACGATATGAGTATATGATAATTTTTGTTTAAAAATAAAATTATAAGAAAATTAAATCACATGTATAACGTATAAAATTAAAAATAGTAATAATAATTTTTTAAAAACGAATAAGTTTAATATATATTATTAAACATAAACATAAACTTTTTTATACCTATACTATTAACGTATATTATATTTGTATAAAATTAATTTTAAAATAATTAAAATATATTTCTATTATTATTGTAAAAAATATCAATATTTACAATATATACAATAGGATAGTTTTTAAAATAGTATATAATATAATATAATTTATTTTTTATGTTGCAAGTGTTAAAAGTAATCGGAATTTTAAATTGGTTTATAAATAACAAAATACTTATTATGTAATATAAACATACAGTATGCAGTTAGAAATTAAAATCTCAAATAATTTGAAATATTTGTTTAATAATACCGTGTAAGTAATGTATTTTCGTTTATAATTATTTACATCTATAATATATAAAATGATGTGCTCACCTATACTACTATATAAACGGGTTACGAAATCTCAGACGAAAATAATACTAAAACATAATAAATGTGTTATTGAAAATTAAAAATTCGTCAAGTCATAAAATACATACTATATTAATATAACAAAGAACAAATATGATAATTCTAGTTAAATTTTAGCAATCGTAAATTTCAACGGTCGCTATAACATTATGTACGATAATATATTACACCTATACCTATATGGGTACACCCATTGCGTATTTTTTTAATTTTTTTTTTTCTATGAACGATACCGTTGTTACCATCTGTTCACATGCAAACCTAAAACCTTTATATAAATAAATACGAGGAAGTAACTAGATATAATAATAATAATTTCTGATCCCATTATCAGAGTGTAAAAAAATACACGTAGGAAAAAAACAGGTGTTCAACGAAGACCATTAAAGAAAAACTCGGTTTTTTCCCTTCTCTTTTGATCGTGCAGTATAACATTATACATGCGTGCGGGGGTGTGGCGGGGTCGCATGATTAAATGAGACGATGGTCTACCGGTAGGTATACGCACGCACGCTGTTCCCACGATGAAAGGGAACGCGGAAGTTTGACGTCTCCCCCGAGATTACGGGATCTCGACGCAGGTATACCTACTATACATCGCACACACTGCAAATGGCACGCACGCATACCTGCGAACCCGACGTCCCTTATTGCAGACGTGGGGAAAATTATATTAACCCTTTACCTGTTTGTCTCTAATTTTTTATTCGTTTCAACCCTATCGTTGCACCCTCCGCATGAGAAATGTTAACGACGACGTTGCGGGTGTACCTATGCGCCCGCGCGCGCGCGCGTGTGTGTGTGTGTGTACAGAGCGATCGGAATATAATTTTTAAAAAATTATCGAGATAACATAATATAAAGTTCTACGCGATTCCCGTCGTTTTTGTAACGTGAAATTTTTATGATCACCCTGTGTATAACACGAGATAATGTATATTATACTATACTCTACCAGACGATGAATCAGCTACATTATGGGATGGTTATATTTTATTATTATATGTACATGTATATATTTTACTATATAGGGATAAAAAAAAAAAAATGTAATTTAATCGTCGGAGCAGAAAAAGACATTTGCCAGTTGTTGCATGGGAATATAAAAAGCAGATCTGCTGTTTGAGAATAATATTCTAAATTCCAGTGGCAAAATATAATATACCAATATTAAAACTATAATATTAAATACAATGTACAGATTGATTTTCAACTTATTACTGTCGTATAACAAATTATTATTTTTAATTATCAAATAACTTTAATAGTATTTTAACGTACTAATTGAGGATATTAGTTTAATACTTCGCTTAATGTGAAAATAGTATTAGCACAAAATAAATTTATAAAATATATAATAGTCACAAAAATGTATAATATACATTAAGGTACTACTATATATTAATATTAATTATATAGTCCCAGATATAGTATTAAAATTGTGGTTTATTTATGAATAAAATAGTCAAGATCCAAATTATAACTTTACAAATGTATATTATAATTATATTTTTATAAAACATCCTAAGTACTTACAATTATGTGTATGCTTATATTACAATCCGTATAATGAAAATATTTGGTTGTTAAAATGCATACAATTCAATTATTATTATTTGTATATTTAATATTTATTACTCTTTTTTCATATTATTATGTATTATTAGTAATTTCTATATAATAATAATTACAAAAGTTACAACAAAACAAATGGTATATTACGTACATTATTCAGGCTATAATTGATATCTAATTGATAAAAGCAAATGCGATATTAGTGAACGCTGTGATTCAGTTTTCATTAATAGTTATTGAAAATTGTTCTTATACCTAAGGACGACACTGACACGTGTATATTTTTTTATCAAGAATTTGAAGTTGTTAGTTTGTAAATATTAATAATGTTTAAAAGTCGTTAAAACCATATTTTTAAAAAAAATAATTATGTATAACATTTAGAACAAACATCTAGCATAGAGATAACAAAATAACATAAATGTACAATACACGAAGATATTATAATATATGTATTATATTTAATACCTATACACTTACCTAACTTAACCTTTATGCTTTTATTTATAACTTAATTTCTATATATTTAAGAATATAATATGAAATCCTTAAAAAATAAAGTGTTTTAAATGTTTCGAATAATAATATGATAGGGAAAAAATTAAAAAATAAATAAATAAACACACCTATTTAATTGATTAAATATAAGGTAATATAATATTATCCTATACCTAACCTTTTTTTAAATTTATATTTAGTTATATAAATACGAACTTATCTACTTAACCTTTATGTCTTGGGTTATAAAATAATTTAACATGCTATAAATTAAATTAAATATACGAAGGGAAATCATAAAAGGGTTGGGTTGAATTATATTGGGTTACAATAGGTAATTAAGTGAAATTATTTATACCTATTATTTTAATCTACTATACACGGTAGGCACAACAGTCTCGAACATACACATAAATATAATATATTTTATATTTATAAATTTAAACACACCGGAACTTATTTACAATTATTTTATAAAAAGTTCAGAAGCAAATTTTTAACAAATTACAATTATTATTGTTACATAATAGAAGCTAGTCTATTATATATTTTAATGATGATGTAAATTATGTTATTATATTAAAATATTGTAAAATTATAAAAATATATGTCATAAATAAAAACAGTAGGTAAATAAGTTTAACTGGATTTCAACAACAATATTTGATTTGTTTCGTGTTTTATATATTAATGCTAACAAATTTATAGTATAAATATAATTCAATTTGATTGGTAATAATAATATTATATTTATAGCACATTAAACTTAATATTAAGATATACATTTTTAAATCTCTTAGTAGTATTAGTAATAATTTTTTTATATATATATATATTTTTTTTTTTTTTTAATTTTATTTTAAACAAGTTTTAAAGGTATTGATGTAATATCATCGCTGCTCAACCATTATTTAATATTTAACAGCGTAACATTTTAAATAGTTTTTAAAATTTTTAATAAATGAATTAGTAACTTCTAATCAAATTATTCATAACGTGTGGTTTAATAAAGAGAAGGTAAATAGTTAAAACCAAAAATTTGTTTTTAAAATACTTTTAAAAACATATTATGAGAATAATAAGAAGTTATAATACATAAATATAATATATTCAAATAAGTATTTAAATATAAGATATTTATACGAAACTGCTAATTGTATATTCAACTCAATTAAATTGCATAATCTTGATTTGAATCGACATTTACCGTTAACCCGTTTCTAGATATAGAAATACAGTATTCATAAAAATACAGTTTTATGTTTTTAAAAATATTCGTTACACGTCCAGACCACACAGCACCCATGAATTCTTTTATTCGACTTTTCAATATAATAAATTACTGCAGTAGGTATAAATAAATATATAAAATATTCGATTTGAATCGTAAAGCTAAATTCTTTAACTTCATTGACTCTTGTCTGTGTATATAATTATATAATATACTCGTATATTGCTGACCAATGTTGTCATATTGACAACTTGTAATGGAACTAAAATATAAGAGATAATTTATAATTTATTATCATTATAAATACATTATCGTTGTTATTTTACTTGTTATCATTTTTTACCTTTCATCCAATTTTATACTGCCCGTATACTTATATTACAAAAAAGATTTTGTATATAAACATAAATAACATCATAATTCAAAGTATGATAACTCTCTGCCGAATATCATTAACCAATGCGGCAATGCTCTGTTATACAAAATGATCAAAGTTTAGAGAAATGTTCTCGTTTCAATGTTAGCGAAATAGAGAAAATGTACAAGATGTAACAATATTAATATTAATAAATTTCAAACAACCTTTTGAATGGGTTTCTTGGGATGGCAACATTTTATGAACAAAATAAGTTACTCTTAAATTGTTTTCTTGTATAAAAATTAATTATTTCTGTGAATACCCTGTATGTTACTTTACTAATATACGATTATACGAATATCGTCTTCATTCCACCGTTACAATAGGTGTAGTAGGTTAAGTAAGTTCAGTTAAACATTTTGAGTTATATTACGATACGACTTTGATTCGGCGTGTGGGAAAAAACAAAAATGTCGTAAATGCCCCGTTTGTACTTTACATAAATATATATCTAATCTGTTTCAAAAAAAAATCTTAGATCCCTCTTCGTAATACATTTCATTACGTACCACGGTTATATCCACCTAACCCAGGTATAAGGGCCGTGGTATATTATTTTTACTACGACTGATAACGACGGGCCGAAAATTTCGGAAAATAGTAGCAGTCACTCGTCATCGATTCGTCCTAGACACGTTGACCCGTTGATACGGAATCGTGTCTGCGGGTTTATTAGAATATAATAATATAATGCATAATATTCATTATATTATTGTTGGCCAACGGACTATAACAACATTTATTACGCATTCACACACGGAACACGACAGCATAATAATAATATTTGTCAATTGATATTACGCTCGTAAGTATTATAATATATTAATTTTATTATATATAAGTCGGATTCCCGAAATTCTTTACTGACACACACAAAATGACAATAATAATATAAAAAAAAAAAAAAAAAAAATATAAAAAATAATAATAACGACGAGCGCGCGCGTATGCGGTAATACGAGTCGTCGTTGTCGCGCAGGATTATATACGACAAACGTATAATAAACGATAGCCGCGGAAGGGAGCCGGGCCGCCGCCGACGGTGTCGGACGGACAGGCACCGACGTCCGCGGGTTGGACTCCGGTGACGTCACGTGAGTCAACGGCCGGGCGGCCGCCGACCATCGTGCCTCTGTGACCTACTAGTCAGGTTGTTGGCCTCCGCCGTGGTCGTGTCGTCGTTGCCGCCGCCGAAGAGATGAAAAAGGCGGCGGCGGCGGCGGTCGACGTGTTCTCACACAACAATAATATATTCTATTATTGTTATCGTGATGATTATATCGGGCGGTATGTGCGCACGCACCCGCGCGCCGGATAGCCGAACGTTGAACGCGGGCTCGCGTCCTCCCTCGTCGACACTGGGTCACCGTAGCCGCCGCCGCCGCCATCCGGACCGGACTTATCCGGCGGGCCGCGGCTTTTCCTGGTTCGTGGAACTCTCGCGTACCTATATATATATATATACATATAATAGATAATATAATATTATTATTATTATTACACACTAGCCGTCTCCGCGAAACGCGTTTTTATTTTAAATATTTGTTTTGTTTTTTATTTTTTTTCGGCAACACAAACATTATAATAATATATTATACGACGGATGATGGTTCCTAAACGTATACATTATAATATTACACACAGTCGTTGAACCCCGTGTGGGTGACACACCAGGAAGTTGAGATTTGATATAATCTATAATAATATATTTCGTATTGGGAAAGAAACATTATTATTATTTGGCTGTTTTACATAATATTATTATTATATGTTCCGCGTTCAGGGCCGGATTTTAGTGCGGGCCACAATTTTGGCGTCCTTGATGATTTTCGGCACTAGCCGTCATTATACATGTAAAATACGTACACGCCATTTTATTTTTGTTGTTCCCGAAAATATCGTTTTAAACAACAACATGTCAATACCATTCTTCGATGTATTAAGTATATTATTATTTATTTACACCAAAAAAATAAAACCGGATTCGCAATTAATATTACGAGATGATATTGTTATGTTAAATACAATATATCACGAATTTGTTTTTAGAGTCAAATTTAGATTATTTTAAACGTAATTTAAAAACTATAATATAGACATTGATTAGACTTAAAAAACTGCAACAATAATGTTAATATTAAATAATATGCCCGCCGATGAGTGTGGTGCACATAACTTTTTTATACTTCATGTTTTTGTAAGGCGCAAAGTACAAGGAGAAGAATATTTCATATTTTATTAATACGTATTTTTAGTTAATTCTCTATTGAAAAATCCTTGGCAGCCAGTTTGAAAAATATACAACTATTCTATATATTATAGTTATTTTGTTCGAAACACATGTTAATCCAACAATATTTTGTTATACATTTTATCAAATCTGGGCAATTTAATGCAAATTTTTTTAATTAAATTTTTCTTTTTGTTAAGTTAAATTAATTAACTTGTATTGGAAGAAAATTACAATTAAAAGTTAATGTCATTTTGTATAAACTCCATTAAGTTAATAGTTAAGTATACATTAGTAAAGTTTATTTTTATTTGTATACAAAATTAAATAAAAACAAAATATATATTAATACGTTTAACTATTAAACACATATGAAATTTTGCAGAGGGAGTATGCGTTTAAAATAGTAAAAATTAATAAACTAACGTTAAAAATAAACAAAATATTAAAATTATTATTTGTTTTGTACCTAACTACCTGAATATACTGGCATACGATAAAATAAATACAAAACAAATTAAATTTTTGAAAATATTAATTTTACTATTAAAAATTATAGTCAATTAAATTTATTTTTACAATAATATTAACTAATAATTATATTAACTTAACTTGGTTTTTAAGAAAATTAACACGTTAATCGTTATTTATTAAGTTAATACGTAATAAAAAAAAAAATTAATTACAAGTAAAGTTAACAAATATTCAAATATTGAAAGTTAGGTAAAAAAGTTAATATTAATACTTAAAGTTTTTAACTAATTAATATCCGGCCTTAAATTATATTACCTACATATACGAGTATATATATATAATATTTATTTTACTTACATACATTTGTTATTCATTTGATGTTGGTAGAAATTTAAAAAATATTATTAACATAATAATATGTATTAATAACATTTAGTTTTAAAATAAATAATATTTAGTCTATAGAGGTTGTAGGTATTCACATATAGTTGTGGACATTTAAGCGATTTTAAAAGATTATCCGGATGTTTGTAGAAGCAAAAAGTTATATTATTCTTCAATTTGTTTTTTTCTAAGATTCATAGTCATCAGAACATCTCATGGAAATTAAGTTGTTTAGAAAACTAAAGTTTACAATAACTATCAACCTTATAGAGAATTAATAATAACGAATATAGTAAAATGTAAAATAAACAAATATTATTTTTAAATAAATTAATCGTGACTTTTATAAACAGATAAATTTTAAAATTGGATTTCAAAAGTTATTATAATTACATAAATCAGGACTTGAGATTTATAATGTCAGTAAAAAATCTATGAAATTTGTGTTATAATATTAATGTTAAAAAATAAATTTTCAACTAAAATTTTATACAAAAATGGCTTTTAAGTTATTTAAATATGAAATGTTTATCTTAAATATTTACGTATTTTATATAAACGTTTACGTATGCATTCACATAGAGGGGCATATACACCAAAAACTTTTGTAATTTAATTGCTTTTAGTTTAAAAACGGATTAATAGCTTCTACTTATAACTAACTTTTAAGATTTTTAACTTATAACTTTTGATATTCTATTGAAATATGCGAATGTTAGAACTAAAAGTCTTGATATTATCTATTTTTCATTTTTTTGTAAGAAATATTAACATACGTAAAGTATTGATAATATTACAAATGTCAACATTGTATTTCAAATGGTTTATTGTTCTTGTTCAAAAAAT
Organism: Eriosoma lanigerum; assembly: GCA_013282895.1. Lineage (NCBI taxonomy): Eukaryota > Metazoa > Arthropoda > Insecta > Hemiptera > Aphididae > Eriosoma > Eriosoma lanigerum. Next base: position 50,470,138 of record CM023359.1, read on the forward strand.
ATACGCAAGGCTATAGGCAAGTTAATTATTTAATTAAGTTATTTAAGAAATATTCAAGTTAAAGGATACTTCTAATTTTAGTTAACTCAAAAACGTTAAAAATTAAATATATTAATTTTTAAAAATGAACATAAAAGTAAGTACTATATAATAAAATTTAAATTTATATATATATATATTCGTTTTACTTTCAATTTGTATCGTATTGCTTAAGTCGATCAGAATATTTTATTAAAATATGAAACTGTTGTTGTTGCAAGTTAAATTAAATATAGACATATTTTATATTTTCTACAAAAGTAAGCACATTACTTTATTTTATTTGTATGAAAACAAAATAAATTACGGTATTTGGGAAAAATTTAACTTGTTAATTTAAAAGTTAATACTCAAAAAAAATAACCGAACTTTAACTTTTTAACTAGTTAATGCCCAGTCTTTTAAAATACTTAGATGTGAGGTAGTGTGACAGCTATGTAGGTATGTGTAAGTACATTAATCACTATATACGGAGAACGCGACACATGACAGTAAAGATTATACAGTGATCTTTATTATTATCGTAACCCATCGATATACTGATCACTCTGTATATTTTAATTCCTATATACGCAATATATAATATTATATGCAACAGACATTTTTTTTTCTATATTTCTTTTCCATTCGTTGTATTACTTATATAATATATATATATGTACCGTTCGACATACTCGTGTATTATTATTATTATGTATTATATTATATAGACGTTTATTCGTATGGGGCACAACTGTTGGATTTCAATGAAACGTCTCGAAGCAAAAAAAATAAATAAATAAATAATAGTCGTTTGCGCACATCAACAAACTTTTATATAATATATACCTAAACGTTGTTCCTGCGTACAACAATATAGTGTAACAATAATGTTTTTATTCGGAAGATGCGATAAAATATTACAAAAACATATGTATAATACGTGTCGTGTAGATCTCGCGTATTGTATTCTTGTAATATTTATCGCTCTCGAACCGACAAACATAATAACAATGTTGTCGTACACGATCTCTTTACACCCTCAACCCATTTAAAACGACGCAGTTCAACCCCTAATTTCTATTTTTGGTATTTACAACAAGAACTGTTACACTAAAATCAATTTAAATTGTATGTATAGATTAATTTAATTATAACATATTATTTTAATATATAATCGATTTCCAAACTCCAATTTTCTATTCCAAACAAAGTAATTACAGTGCAAAGGTTTTATTTTTTTTCAAAAATATTCTAAATACGTATTTTAAAACTTAAATGTCCAATGTTTTATTTATATTTATTTTTTTTATCTACTATATGATGTAAATTAATACACATTAACCAATAATCATATACTAATCAATTTTATTTATTTTATAGGTACTATCATAATTATTGAAATAAATTTCATTAAAACCAATTAAATTTTAATATAAATATGTACTTATATTTTTATTAGAATATGTTTTATTCTTACCGGTTTTTTAATAACATTTTATAAACGCTTATAATAAGGGTTTAATGAATTATAATTTATTAATGGCTATTTACAAAATATAATATGATTAATTGCATTTTTAAATAATGAATAAAAACCACATTTTGAATTTATTGTATATAAAGTATCCGCCTACTTCCATATATAGATTAATAGTAGCTTAAGCCTTGTACCCATTATACGCAACAACAAAAAACTATTGCAAAAAAAAAAAAAAAAAAAAATCATGAAGTTAATATCTTACAACTCTTCAATATAATTAATATTAATTGACGCTCAGATAAAATATTTAAATTATAGGTTTGCTCTATCCTATGATTGATTTTAATATCAACGACTCAGCCGTTAACCTATTCGTATCCAAATTCTTATAATCATATGTATCTCGTATTATCCCGCGGACAGAGTTCAAGAATTTATTATTGAATATTTCGTATTTCAAATTTACCGGACAAAATACGATTTATTTTTTCATCACCGCGGAAACTGTATTTAACATATGTCAAATACGAGTACAGTTAACAGCCTGTTAACCGAAAAGCAAAAATTATTTAAAATAGTGACCCAGTTGCATTTACTTCATTAGACCCACATTGTTTACAAATTCATTAAACTTCAGTTTAAGTGATACTGCAACAGTAAACAGACAAAGTGCGTATCGTTTGTTTTAAATTTATGTTAACTCAATATCGTTTAAATTGCAGGGAGACAAATGAAGTATTTCATATAGAGTATTATAATACAGTTTGTCATTATATTATTGTTTTAAATATACTATAGAATAATGTCTTCTTTCTTCCGGGGTAAAGTTAACAGTAATTTTCAATATATCGTAAACATCCATTTTATAAAGAATAACAGACAGTGACAGTTAAACAGAATTAGTATAGATACATACACCCGTTACTCATTAAGAAACGTACGTAAATCAATGTCCCATATTTTAAAATTTATTATCCTGCCTACCCATATGTTCATATAAATAAAATGTGTTGTCCTTAGGTACTCATAATCGATTTTAAACTATCACTGATGATATACATTTCGGTAAAAATTTTATAACGGCAGTCGAATTGATTATTTTTATAAAAATGTGAAACTTAAGTAGTGACCAAGTATAACACGTTATTATTGTATATTATATAATATATAGAGTACACCGACATATATGATTATTTATGTTATACCTATAATACAAATTTATCGTATACCTACTAAACATAAATCCTGTGAGCTTATGAAATAATTATTGGAATTATTTTTTGGTATTTTATTAACCAACTAATTCTGCATTGTGTTCTCTTAACTCCTTAATCTCCTTAACGTTTTATTATTATTTTTTAATGATATGTTATACTTGATAATATATAATAATAATAACCAAATTAGTATCGAATCTGGATATAAATTTGTATTATACTATATAATATACAGGTATACATATATAAATTCCAGGAACCGAATTGTATTATTGTAATTTTAAAAAAAAATGTTAATTAAATTTGAACTTTTTTCCATGTAATTTGTGGCAGATTTTTATTTAAGCAAATACAAATTAAAATATATACATTTAGTGAAATATAATATACAAATATAGGTACTTTTTGCGTAATATCATTCGCATAATTATTGTTTATTCTCAAATAAAATGAATACATCTATTAAATTACAATATATTGAGTAGGTTGATTAATCGTAATATATAATTTAAAATATGCTTTCCACAAAATGGCATTGTTTATGAAAACACAAACATTATTTGGTATTCCTAATTTGTACAGTGGTATCAGACGTAAAACATTATAGATTTATTTTTACAATCACATATATAATAATGTTGCGTACATATAAGGAAAACATAGCAAGATTACTAGCATGAGGGTAATGACACAAAACAATAGAACAGTGATATACACCTGTCGTTTTATGTAATTAAGAAAACATACAGTATGATGAATGAACATATTAAATACATTTTTCTTGAACTTGAAATTATCTTAGGCTCCAATATTATTTACTTGTTTACGCGTATACTTAGATGGGTACACATCGTGGTATTATTATTGTGTAAAATATACGATAATAAATACATTTTTACATTATAACTTTTAATCGTTAAATATAATATGCATGTTCAACGTTAATATGTTTTGATGTTCATGAATTGTTTCGTTGTTTTGATTTGTACTAACTATTAGAAGTTTGGAAATAATTACTGAAGGAGTTATACTTTAATATTATGTTTGAAAGAAATAATTGTTGAATATGTACACAACCTAATTTACTGAATATTTAATCTATTGATACCTACTGATTGCTCAATAAAAAAAAAATAGATTGATCTTGTAGTTATACCAAATTTTCCAATACTATTAGGTATATTATTTATAAATTTGTATTAATTAAAATATATAATCTATATAATCTGTTTAAATGAATTACCTTTTATATATATATAATATATCTCAAGAGCCTACTTTATTCAGGTTTATTATTTATGGGTATTGGGTAGGTATAACCTTTTTTGATATATTTAATAACCAATCATCAGACTCAACCAGAATACCCGCTGGCTCAATTAATGATGTGTATTACAGTTGAATCATGAATCGATTATAACATATAGGAATATAACATAATATAGAGACATAGATAAACATTATGAACTAAAATAATTAAATATGCTATATGACTATATTTAATATGCTAATATACCTATATGACAGACTTAAAGTAAATTCGTGCAAATATAAGAAACCGGCTTAACATGCAGTAGGTATGTTCTCAATTTATAATGAATGTTTAATAAAAAATTTTGACAATTAATACGTTACAATATAAATAAATTTAAAAAATAGAACGATAGATTCGTTCTTAGAATTATATATTTGACCTAAACAGATTTTATATCAATAAAAACTACGTATACATATCTATATTAACATTAAAATATGATGGTATTTTCAAAAGATTAATGATACAAATTTAAATACCTACATATAATAATACTATAATATAATAATTATAGCACACACAAACATAATGCGTCATAATGTTTTTTTTTAATCAAATAGAAAATATTCTTCGAAGACTTTAACGATCGTTATTTATAATGTATATAATTTATACAAATATCATATTTTATTGTTTTGATACACCTGATTTGACATACCTAAGTATGTGTGGCTACGTGCTGAGATGCAAAATATTAGTGTAATTATTATACAATATTATATAAGTAAGTCGAAACGCATGATATATTATAAATATTCATTTGTACCTATATTAAATGTTAAAAATATTACTATTAACATATTTTATGCGGTAAAATTATAATGGACACGTATATAATTATATAATGTAAACTTTATAGGTAGAACAGGTGCATATACATATATTAACTGATTAACTATATATATTATTAACAAAACAAAATTTCAAATTCAAAATAAATGCGCAGTAACGCACTTTTAATATACCTACCCATACATATTGTTGTATATACAATAAAGAGTCGAATAGAATTTACTAGAACGATAGTATAATAATAATAATCATATAATAACAATACTTTACGTGTCTTAATGGTATATAATAAGTATTAAAGAAACGCTATATAATAATATGATTATGCTTTAATCAGAGATTATATATAGAGGTCATGTGGCTGCGTTCATATTTAATTTTCAACTCTTACATTATACTATTATAATATAATATATTATTTGTGCGAAAATTGCGATTATATATTGCGTTTGTTCTTGTGAATATAATAATAATAATAAAAATAATAAGAATTTCGCGAGTTGTTCATCGACGTTGTCCTTGCCGCGGCCTCGGGGGCACTGCAGCGCGGCGTGCGTTTATTTGTGCCAAAAGAAAGCCAAAATAATTTCGTCCTGCACAATGGGAGACGCGGGTGCGGTTTCACGTCGATCGATGGAAATAAGAAATGAAGAGAGGAAAACAAAAAAAGAAAGAAAAATTTGTATAAATTGTCTTACGATACGAATTCGTAGATCGTAGTAATACTGTATAAGTATAATAATAACTAATAAATAATAATAATAATAATTATAATTATAATTACCTCTCGTGAACAATATATATATATATATGTATTATATTTACGCTGTTATATTATATCTTTCTTCGCAACATCGTACCATGAACATAATAATAATATATGTGCGTGCATTTTTAACTTCTATTCTATATTATTATTGTCATGCCCTGAAGGACAGTTTTAAAAAATATTAAAATACGTATGTATTATAGTTAATGTACACGAAATGAAAATAGAAAAATGTGCGCGAGCACCAAGCATAGTACCTATACCTGTATACAAACTATAAAGTGATAAGATAACAATAATAGGCAACACAAAACATAATGTCGTTCTAGCCAAGAAGAAGAATTAGAAGAATAAGAATAAAAAGAACTACAACGAGAGATAATAGAAAGAGAACTCGGAAGAACTAATAATATACCGAAAAAAAACAAGCCTTCCTCATCGCGTGTGATATTCATTGTACTTATATTATGTATAATAATATTCTCGTCCGACCGTCACACGAATATATTGTTGTATTATTATTATTATTATTATTTACGTGTATACAGGGTGGTCAACATTTTATGTTACAACAATTTTCTCGTTTTAATATGCGAAACATAATTTTTTATATATATTATAATTGGTAATCTAATGTGTAAGTTACTAAAACTATTTGAAGGGTTTTAAACTCATTTTCAAAAGAGTTTCGGAGAGCCCGCAACGTTCGGAAATCAAATGTGAACCTTTTTTATGTTTTCTTCATTTGAATTAAATTACTGATGTAACACAAAATCCTCATCATCCTGTATATTGTATATGTTATTTATATAATATTTATATAGGTATGATCAGAGTTTTGTGACGACAAGTGAGCACCGGCGACGGCTTCTGGCGTACATAATAATATAAAAATATATAATACGTATAGCCGGTCAACGAACCTCGCGTGACCCCCCGCAACAAGTGTATGAAGTATGCTGTACGCGCTTAATTTTTTTTTATTTCTTTCCTTCCACTTTTTTCCTTTTTTAATATAATATATGTTACACAGCACGTTCACACGCGGAAAACACGCGACAACGTCCCTTGTGACACACATTTTGTTATTATTATCATTATTATATATACGCATATAAACGCGCGATCGCGTAAACATAATATCACACGTTTAATTTAGTGGCCGTATTTATAGTGATAAAATCTTGGCAGTCTACAGCTTCTCATAAAATTACATTAACACAATTGTCTACCGAAATTATTCGCGTTTTCTTTAACCAAATTTCATTATTTAATTAAAATGTCATCTGTTTTTACTCAGGACGTATACACAAAATATCTACATTTATCTATTTCATATTTGCAAATTAATTGAATAATTTTGTTAGAGTTGAGTTCCTTTCGTTTCGCTCGTGTGTGTTAAGGATTTCGATTTTAGGGCAAAATAACTTATTTCAACGTGTCATCTGCTATTTTAGGTATTATTCAATACATACCTACTTTATAACATTTAATTATTATACAAAAATTTGCCATTATAATTGTGTATATAATATATTATCTTTCTCATAGTAAAACAAATAGTGTAAACAAATTAAAATTATTTTAAAAATACAATATAAGAAGAAATTTAGTTTTCGTCAGAACTGATATGAAAATATAAATTAAATATCTATTTATGTATAATGTATATGTTACATGCATGCATGCATACATGTGTTAAATATTATAATATTATGTAATACATTATGTTAAATAATATTAAAACATGTTGTATATCAGGAAAAAATTTATATTCTTTACGGTAACATCGTGACTAACGGTAGTAAAATTTATTTATATTAATAATTATTATAATTTAAAGATATATAAAAACTATTATTTTTATGTTTACTGGCTGACTTACGTACCTATATGATTTATTTATACAAATATATAAAACGCAAAAATACTGAAGTATATGTTTACACGTGCTGCCTATTAATTAATATATAGAAATATACAAAATTAAATTTTATTTAAGAGTAAAAAATTTGCATTATTTATGTTATTTTTTAAAAATATTATTATATTCAATAAATTTGATACCTATCTATCAAATAATAGTAACTTAATCGTCGACGATATTAATCTATGGAAAATAATATTCAAATTGCACTATAGTACTCAAAAATTATTTTAGAAAAAAAACATAATTTACTAAAAAATTAAGATATAGAACTCGTAATAGTACGCAGATTTTATGGTCTGAATGCATGCATAATGTGGCGTCTTGGTATTCCATCTTATACCGACACCAAAGGTGAGTGACCACAAAGTTTAACCGTCATAACTATATAATCACAACCGTTATCTAAATGTATAGGTACGTATGAGCAATTTTACAGTTGTACGCAACTTGTTCGTTTTTTATACGTAATAATGGACGTTTCTAAATAGGCATTGTTTTGTGCAATAAATAATAATAAAAATTATTCATAAACTAGAACAAAATATCATGAGAAATTTAAAAGTTAACATAATAATAATGTACCTACTTAATAATGAGCTTTGCGTTAAATAACGGTACCTAATGCCTACATAATGAAAAAATTTTAATTACGTTTTTTACATTTTTACACTGTTAACACACATTGATTACAATAATGTTGTTCAAAGTTTTATACTTTTATATTTAACGATCGAAATTGCCAACTTCTGTTAATAATACGATATATGACACGTTATAATAATAATAATGTTTTGTAGGTATAAAATATTTGTACCTATATATTGGTTATTAAAATATAATTAGTTAGTATTTATTTATTTTATTTTACTATACTTATATTCTTTATTGGTCTATATTTTTTTGAAATATTTCAAATAATATTGTTCTAAAATTTTCTCAGCGATATATATACACATATTTATGAAAATGTACCTAAAACATCTTAAATTACTTATTTTAAATTTTAATATAAGAGGAAAACTTACAATAACTACCTATAAAAGTATAACTATAAATAATCACTGTCTGTTATTTTTGATAAAATCGTATTAAAAATCACACAATGTTTTATTCAACACGATATATAGTAATAATTTAATATGATTTGTATAATGAAATATAAATTAATCAAATATTTAATGTACTTACATAAATAAATATGGATTTTTTTTTATGGTCGAAAAAGTTATTTTATACAAAAATAATTAAAAATATGATAAGATTTTCTGTAGTATTTTGTATACATTTATAATGCAGTTAGATAATTATCAATATTTTTGCAAGAATGCACGTGTGCTAAATTATAAATAAAAATGCAATATCTTAAAAAATATTGTAGTGTGGCCTGGTGATTACATAATAATAAAAAAAAACTCAACCGTATATTATACACCCTAAATAAAATTCCAATGTTCCGAAATAAAATCATTCTTTATTCTTAAAATCCAGTGCAACCGGTTGAATTCAGGATCCTAAAAACTGGAAGTCGAGACTCGGGACAGGATTTTTAGTTTTTTTTTTTTTTTGTCTAAAGAAGTTCAAAATATTTACCAAAATATAAAACGAATATATTTATTTTTCATCTTTATGTAATTTCTTCAACAATGATTGGTTCAATTATTTTAAACGTTTATAATTGCGTATAGGTAGTTTATAATGACGTAAATATAAATTATAATACAAAGACGATTTTAATTTTTAAAACCCGATTTAGTTTATACTTGCCACGATTTTTTTTATTTAAAAGTTAGGTTAGGTTATAATGAGATGACAATCTATCGGTAGGTATTATAAAATATAAAATTATAAATTAGTTGCTAATAAATAATAATAACAGATTCACACGAATACACAATAATACTGTACGATAGTAACTGCAGTAACTAGTGTAAGTACATACAATTCATATTATATTCATATATACTCGTATTATATTCAACTTATAGATGAGTAATGATTATTAATGATTATTATCATCTTAAACCCATATAGTTTATAGATTTAAGCTGTTTTTGCTTTATTCAAATTATTTATCGTAATGTGTGACAACAGTTAATTATCTAACGTCATTAAAATAAAATTTATTGGCACCTAAGTAAGTTTATAAAAATTTAAAATATAAAAAAAATATTTCTATAATCATAACCTAACCTGTCCTAACCAAACCTGCGTTAGACTTTAGAGCATTCAGCATAATATATTATCTAAAACGTATATCACGATTCACGATCATCTCTGTATCTTCTGATATTTTATTTTCTCAATATAATATATATATATATATATATATATATGTATTATGTTTAATATAAATTGTTTTTTTTTTTTTATTAGAATTTGTATGTATGGAACTAATTTTTCACGTAACCGGAGAAATTAAAAAAAAAGAAAAATGAACGTTAATCTATTAATTAAAAATAACTCTTCAGTTTATATAGTAGTAGTATAGTTTAAGTAGTATATAACGAATCAAACATAGCTGATTTAAATAAAAATAAGTCAACGCAATAATAATCTGTGCTAACGTATTGTAATATTTCACAATTAATTTTTTAGTTATTACAAGTAAAATTAGTAAATATGAATACAATACTATAAAATATTAAATAGGTAAAATTGGATCTGAATATTTCAACTTTATTGTTTTAATATTATTATAAAAAATATAGGAAAATGTATAATATGTAAAAATCATAATTCTCCATTAATAATTTAAAATTATTTTGAAATTTAATACTTTATTCAAACGCTCTTTTATGGTAATTTTAGAGAGATCAACATTTTAAAATCAAATATATTTGATAACATACAATTCAGATTGTATCTTTATTTGAGTTCACCTAAGGTAAATAGAATCAGCTGAATATCTTCTAAAAGTTAATACGTACAAAAAATATAATAATATTCCAAAAATGAATTAACTACACAATATACGGTTATTAAAATATAATTTAAAAAACGTGCGTGATGTGAGTATAATTATACTATATTATATGATTTTAACAGTTAATAATTTATATTTAGGAGTAAACGCTATGAAATCACATCTGTAAACGATGAGTCTATTTAGTTATCGCTGTCAATCACCATCAACACGCAATGGTTATACCTAAAGCTGTGTCATGTCGTCGACCGATACATTTTTTAGGAAATTCCGACTTGGGACTAACCCGACAACTAAATCGACAAAGTCAAGTCTCACACATCGCGGGTATCATTTTTTATTATCTCTAATAATTGTCAATTAATTTCGGCACAATTCGTTTCGGCGATGGACTAATAATTTATTCATATTAATTTTAACGTGGTTAATAGTTCTAGATCTATATAATAATTATATATCTTCCATTTGGTGTCCGGTCAATTCAATAAACATGCAATGTCAATAATCGTATAATAAAACACTCGAATTTTTTACGAATATTTTCATTTACAAGTAACCTTAAAAAGTTAAAAACTAAATCAATGAGTGATGATAATAAATTGGACCTTAAAATTATACGACTGCACGTTAATAAACAACAATAATTAATCGAAGATTAATCATCAGTCATAAAAAAAATTTCATAAACGATATATAATGAAACATCATTTTATATTGTTTTAACATATAGTAGGCACACTAAAATAATAAAACAGTAGATTTTCTCACACGAACCTTTACTATCAGCCTTTACATTTTTTTCTCCATATTTTATGATTGAGGTTCTATTTATATTTTTGTATGTGATGGATATAGTCTCCTAAAAATAACTATTATAATCAAAAGAAACGTGAACTGATTGATTTATTTAAGTTTTTTTATATTTTTACTTTTATTTTTCCTAACACCCTCGGATCCTCACGAGTCACGACTACTGTCTACTTATAATAATGATAAATTATTCTAAGTATGGTAGTATAAAACCGATCTTCCTTGTCAGTTGTAACTTGTAAGATAAAATATGACTATAAGAAGTATTACATAACTTTGCACTTAATATGCTTTTACAAATTTAAATTTTATAAAAATTATTATTTTGATAAAAAAGTTATAAAATATTACAAGAAAAACCACAATTTAATGTAATAATTAATTTCAGAATTTATTAGGTGTTGCTTTTTTGAAAAATAATAAAAAATAACTTAATAACTTGACAATTAAATAAATAATATAGACTAAAATATATATTTTTATTGGTTAATTGCAGTCTTTTTTAATATATAAATAACAAAAGTATATAATATTATAAATTAGTTAACTATAGAATTATACATAAAATTATGTACATACTATTTATGAAACAAATAATTATATGTATTAAGTATTACACCCAATTTCTTTAGTAAATATTGTCATTTATCAACTAGTAATTTATATACTTTTAGGTAAGTTTAATTATTTTGACCTAAAAAGAATTAAAATATATAATATTTTTATAAATTATATTTTTGTGTTAATAATCTTTTTTTTGAAATATTAAAAAAACAATATTACTTATCTTGCCTAAATATTTATTTACTTATACGAAACACCTATCCAAAATAATTTTTCTAAACATATAGATTTATATAAATTGTACATCTTTATACTGTACCAATATTAATCAATAATAATTATATAAATACGAATAATATTATTCTATAAAGGTGCGATTTCCGAGGCGTGTGCAGAGCGAACACCGGTCGTCGTTTGCAGCGGCGGCAGTCGATGGTCATCGCTCTGCGGGCGGGCGGCTTGTTGATTTGACAACCCTTTGAAAGAGGATTTTGACGGCCGTAAAGAAAACTCCGCGGCGGCATATTGACCCCGATTTATGGTAATGTAGTGCTGGCGTAAGCATCTGCCACACATATATTATAGTGATAAAATAGAAAAATATGATAATAATATAATATACGTATCCGTACACACCTGACAAGCGCTGTACATAATATATAACAACAGCGTCGTCTCCGCGGTCATTAGTCGGTCAATCGACCGGTCAAGCCTTTCCCGGGCCACCCTCCGTGCGGCGAGACGAGCAGATGGTCTTAACCGCGTACGTATACCCCCAAACACGGTAGTGGTATAGCTATAGTGGTGATGGTCAGTGTGTGTATATAATATATCATTGTTACGAGTTTTTCTTCTTTTTTTTTTTTTTTGACACGCGGCGCTACATTGTGTTGTATACGAGTTAATATATATAAATATAAACTTGTAAGGTGACGGAGTAAATGTAGACACACATACACTCACACACAATAAAAGAGACGAAGGGATAAAGGATATATTGTAATATATTTGTATTTACTACCTACACCATGCGGTGGTAACCAGGTAACCTTTACGTTTACCTATACACGCGGTCGTGCGCATCCGATTCTCAGCACGACTCCCGAAACTCTCGCGTGACCCACGGAGTACTGTCAGTATAACCGAAGCAAAAGAGCTTTCGACAAGACGAAATATGTATAACCATTTATGACACCTGGATTTTGTGCACGTGCCATATAGGTACTCGTTCGTTAATAATCCGTTCATATTTCTTTGATATAATATAATAAATCATTACAAAAGGTCATACAAGTTTGCGCGTGGTCACCGCTGTTGGTACTTGAAGCTACCGTAACAGCGATAACAGCTCTGAATAAAACGAAGCCGCTGCAGTTGCTAACACTCACGTGATCGTATTATTATTATTATTATTATTATTATATTCTATTGACCGTAGTCGTACAAACAAACAAGATATGTGATGATTTTCGTACAAAACGTTTTGTCGTTGTCAAATATCGTATTGTATAAATATAATATTAATAACATATAAGCGGCATCTGTGGTCAGCCAACTGTTTCAATGTTAACAAACGATTTCACTTCTAGTGTCGGCCTGGCACATCAAAGGCTCAGAACCGTATTTAGGATTAATAGCACCCTTGGAAAATCATTGAAAATGGACCCCTACGAGGTTCTAGTGGCGACTACTTGAGTACTACAACAGTACAATTTACGCCCCTCCAAAGATTTTTCCCCTGGCCCACGCACTCATACCTTGTCTTAAATATACCTCTGAAAGTACTCAGGAGAAAATTGTCAATGTCCTCCATAATTATTTATTTTCGGAAGTTTATAATTTATATTATGAGCAAAATGAAATATAATGATTAAAGTTCTATCTATAAACCACGTGAGGACCTTGGTTCTCGGTACTCCATTGAGTCCAATAATTGTATGAGGAAAAAGTCACAATGACTAATTGACGATATATATTTTCGTTGATCATGTTGATGACTTTTAAAAAAATAAGCCCGTTTTTTTTATTTAAATATATAACGTACATAATATATTGTATAATTTTTAAATATTTATAATTATTTTAAATTTAATTATATAAGTTTACCAAATGTGTATATTTTTCTTGTTAATAAACTAATAGAATTTGTAATTTGAATAATTTTAAATTTGTTAATGTAATGCTCGATTAATATTGTCATAGTTAGAGTCCGGATTTGTAAACATTTTCATTTTTTTTTTTTTTTTTTTTTTTAAGATTGTGGAGTTAGATGGGAGGAAGAAATATTAATGATTTACTTAACAGAAATGCATTTTATGCATAAAAAAAAATTTATAGTAAATATAAATAATTTTAGGAATAACGGTACATTTAAATTTTGTTTTGCATATTTAAACATATTTTATAAAAAATATCGTAAAAATTATTTTTCTTATAGGTACTACTTCGATTTTTTTTATGTAAATAAAACAAAATAAATTATAAACCTTGATTATATACGTTATTAATTATTATTATGCTTTATATATTATAAAACGCCACATTCGTAAGAAAATAACTAGACAAAAATCGTCTAGACAAAAAAAATATGTTGACGGATAATGATTATCGATTATACAAATTTCATTACACATTTACACGTTAGGTACTTCAACTAAATATTTTGAAGAATCTATAAAAATTTAGTCATACTTTTTGAAAATAAGCACTTCGAAATTCCAAGTCAAGTTGGTTGTTTATTTTAATATTGTTGATGACGATATTAAACTGAAAATATATATTAAGTAGATATATTGTTTTTGATTCGTCGATCTGAAAATAATATAACACTATAAGCTATAATAGTGAATGTTCGAAATCGACAGTCACACCGACTTGATTTTATATTTGTAAACTATAATAATATAGCGTATTAATATTTTTGCATACGCCAAGAAATTAACTACTATATATAAAGAAATGGGGGTGTATCTTGTTCACTTATTGTGTATACAGGATGATCGTAATATTGTGTTATAGAAATAATAAAACCGTTTATTTTTATAACATAAAATTCTGATCAGCCATCACCCTATATATTATTTATATATGACTAGGATAAAACCTGGAGTATAACTATAAAACTAGTTATGGGTTTACTAAAAGAAATTAATTTCATTTATACTATCATAATAATTATTGTAAATTTTAGTACCTGCGCTCTGCGCACTACATGTACGAGAACAATTGCAAATAATTTGTTGTATATCCTTAGTCGTTATTATTAAAATTATAAACAAATCTTTAAGCCATAAAAATTATTCTTATCCTATGTATTGCGGTGTACGCCATTTTATTTGCAATTTATAATACACCTAATATGTATTCGTATATCATATTTTGCATAGTTATTATACTATATTAAAAATGTATTTATTTATTTTCCTTTTGGTTAAAAAAAATGTAGAATTATAATTCAATGTTTTATGTTTGTCCCTAGGTACTGAAATTCCTCGTATGTAGGTACGTAAAAAATTTAACAATATTTAATATTTTAATGCAAGAACAAGAAATTGAACTTTATGTCCTTTTTTGGAAAGTGGAATTTTTGAAAGTTACGAAGTAAGCTATACCAAACTAATTTGTCGAAATTTCGCGTTACAAGTACCGTTTTTTATTCATACATTAAAAAACTTTTAATAACGGACGTCTTGTTTCACTAATGATTCCCACGAAAAACGTATAACAGGATAATCAGAATATTCTATTATACAAATAATATAAATAATATTGAAAACGTATGCAATAGCCACTATTTTTGTGATACGAAATTTTGTTCACTCTGTATAAGTATCGAACTTTGAACAGTAATATAATAATACATAGAAAGGATATTATGACACTTAAAAAAGTAGCATCCCTTGTAATAATTGAATTCAAACTAAACCATAATGGTGGCTTAAAATTTTAAAAAAAATTTTAAAAGAAGAGGTATTTCGTTTCTTTATGTCCCCTCAATTCAAACACAGCTTACAATAACGTCATAATAGTGTAATACTAATACGTATGTGATGCATAATAAGTTTGTGTGCTGAACAAAAAACACAACTATTATAGTTATAAGTTATAACTTATACGTTTACGTAGTTATTCCAAACTTATTATTATGTGGTCACATATAATACGTACTCACTACAATACATAAGTACAAAAATA
This sequence comes from Eriosoma lanigerum, assembly GCA_013282895.1. Taxonomy (NCBI): domain Eukaryota; kingdom Metazoa; phylum Arthropoda; class Insecta; order Hemiptera; family Aphididae; genus Eriosoma; species Eriosoma lanigerum. Next base: position 50,486,153 of record CM023359.1, read on the forward strand.
TAATTATTTAACCGAAATAGTAAATATTCATAAAACGAGTATATATAAGGTAGCCGGTAGGTGATACTCTCATTAAAATGTTTTCAAAAATATACATTCTGTCATTATGGTATTATACGTACAAATTTTTCAGAGTTTTAAAAATATATAATAATATTATCTAAGTTATATTACATGTAAAGCAAACAGGAAGTAGATAATTTTGAGATATTTCAACGCCATTGCTGCATAAATAACATTAAACAGTAAACGGAAGGGATTCACGACAAGAATATAATATATCTATTATCTAAAAGTAAATTTCGGGGGAAAAATAAATAAATATTTACAAAATAATAATAACGAAAATTATATGAAGATTAAGACGCGATATTAATGTAGGAAAAAAAAACACGTGTTTTTATTAGAATAATTATACTCACTGTATATTACGCGTTATATCTTAGTCGGAAGCATTTTATTGGTATAAAATAATATTTAGTTTTATACGTTTTGTATACATGTCCTATAAATTATAATACATTAGTCTCGGATTTGTATGAATTTTTTTTTCTTATTGATGGTATGAAATTCCAATGAAGCATATTATAATATACGTTTCATAATTAAAAAAAGATGTAACTGCGATTTGACTTTTAATTATTTAAATACCTATAACTTTTTTTGAAGTAAATATTTCACAAAATGAATAAGTAAGTAAATCACTCAAAAATATATAATATTTATATAAATATTTCAGCTATATATTTAACCTAAACACCACAATTTTTATTCTGCATATAATTATTGTTTCATTGACGTATTCAGAATTTTTTTGTGGGGGTAAGTTGAACTTTAAAAAGTTTTAAAGTATTTATTTAAGTTTTATATAAAAATATTACTTATTAGGATAGTATTAAAGATTTTAATACTTTTTTTTCCAATATAAAAAAACCTATATCAAATATACACTTAATTGTGAAAACTCGTCTCTTGTTCAAAGCTATTAATTAGTATACATAAATAAATATTTACCCAAATCACGGTAAAAAGGTAAAGAGTGTTATTTATAAAATATAAATTCGTGAGTGTGCTGGTTTTAATAAATCTAGTATACTAAGGGGTCCGAGACCTCTTAAAAACCAATTCAGACTTGTTTGCATTATATACGAATGACAAGCCCGCAAGATCGTTGCTTTGTATACGTTATTATATGAGTTTATATATATATATTTATACAATTTATGTATAAATCAAATAAATATGTCTTTACTTATAAGTTAAAAACTAAAATAACATAATTATTATATTTTATACTCACTATCACACTATACGCGCTCTAATGTGCATCGATGTTAGCTTTTTTATACGTATCATCAAATTTAATTTTTAAACATTATAGATATGACTTGTGTCCATATGGAAAATTATATGCTCATTAAAAACTAAAATTATTATTGTCAATAATTGAATTCCCAAAAAGGTTAATTTTAATAAGTTGCAGCTATATATATACCAGTTTTGAGAAGGAAAGAGTTCTTTTTATATAAAAGTTCTGATTTGCTTCCTTTGAAAATAAAGGAACGAGGAGAATAAACGAATTCTCTTTTTTTTAGGAATGCGAACGAAAATTACAGTTTCTATATACATTTCAAAATTGTATTATTACTTAAAGGTTAGAAGCCCCTAAAGGAAAATCAGAAAAAGTTAACTACTAAGTTAACTAACTAAAAGACAAATTAATTACATACTATTATGTATTTTTAATTCTTTATAATATATTAATTATATTATTTATTTTCTATTTAATTTCATGATTTAAATTGTAATTCAATTTGGTCATCAATTATTCTTTACCTAAAATTATAATATATGAAAAGGTATTATTTTAAAACAAAAATATTTTATCTAATTTCTACTTAGTTGAAAAAAGAAATTAAAAGTGGAACGAATTATTTTTTTAGAAGAACTGGATCTGGACCGAGTTCCTTTATGAATAATGAACGAGGAACAAAACGAGATCTTTTAAAAAGGAACTTTCCAATACTAAGCTATACGTCTGTTTATTTTTTAAAGTATATATTATTTTTTAAATTTAATTAGTAATTATTTTATTTAATTAAAAAAAAATAAGAACGAAGATATAACTCAAATAAATTTTAAATTGTACACCTTAAAAATTAATAAAAAAAAAATTGTAAAAAAAAAAAGATAAATGATTACTTACTTATGTATCAATAATATTCAAAAATACATTAGTCTATAATCTAACCAATAACTAAATAATATTATAATAAAATATATTATTTTTTTTTATTATATTTCTTACCTTCTACTAAATTAAAATAAAAGTATACCTATTTTAATTATTTTAATTATTGTGTTTTAATTTCGGTACACCAAATTCGAAAATAAAGTATAATATGATAATTTGTAGCAAAATGACATATTTATCGCATCCATATTCTCAGTCTTAAATTCTAGTCAATAAAAAAAATATAGGTAGTAGTTAAATTTGTTTTAATGATCATAAAAACAAATTACGTCATCCAATTATTTTGAAACTTATTAACTTTGTCTTGTATACTTTAAGAGAGCGAGAGGGCATTGATTCAAAATAATTAGAATTACAGTTATGCAGTAAAAATATTATTTCCACATACTAAATTGGAAAAAATTAACATTTTTAATTTATTTTTTAGACTCGAGGAATATGACAAATTAAATATGTTTAAAAAATATACATATATCTATTATCTTGTTATTATAATCATAGCAGAGACGTTAAGATTGTTAAGAACCCTAAAAAATAAAAACAACCCTAATATGTTTGCGCCGTATTTAACAGGTCTAATTTATAGATACATCTAAATAGACAGAATCACATGACTATTAAATTGTATCATATTATAAAAACTGTTACAATCATAGTTATTATTTAGCAACTATGTATAATAACTAGTTATTAAATAATATAATGACTACATCAGTTAATTAAAGTAATTAATTTATAACTAAACAAAACAATTTATGTATTTTGTTATTGTTTTTATTGTCCATTGGTTTAAAAGTTAAAGTTAAAGTTTAAATGATTGGTACTTACATGTAGCTATTATATATATTATATTGCTGACATCGCTTAAAGAACATATCTAAGATATTTTTGGAAATGACATAGCACTATAAGCACGTCATAATATGCTATTAGGTGGAACATAAATCAAAACACAGATCAACATTAAAACGTGACTGGCACAATAAAAAGTCCTAAATTTTATCACAAAAATGGGAATTTAATATTTTAATAGAGTGTCCCAGATCTATAAGTATTTACTAATTCCAATATCTCTACGAAAAATTTTACTTTTAGAATACAATTTTTTTTAAATTATATTAAAGCAATAGACTGTAATATTATCTTTATTATTTTTTTGTGAAATTTTAAAATAGCTAATTTAAACTTAAGAAATTTACTAATGAGTATATTTTTATGAAAATTCTAATTTGTTAATCTCCTAATTTAATCAAGATATCGATTTTTAGAAAAAAATTTTCATTTATTGGAAAAACCATAATTCTTACGTCATTTTTTTATAATTAGTGATGCGTGCCAACCAGATCAACTTGATCCGTATCAGAATGAATTAGTTAAATTCAACAATTTTAAATAATATACTTGTTTATTTAAATACAGTTAAATCGTTAGAATAAATTAATATATTTATAATTTTATATATAAATAAAAGTTTACAATTAAATACAATTTTGACGTGTTAAATGATTGGTTCTTCAGTAATCGTCTGTGATGTTCATCAGTACGTCGCTTATGATCTCTACTAGTCGTCTATGTTGGCTTACGTCTGATTTGCCTTTGTCTGGTTCTCCCTTATATATACTTTGATTATCCTCGTTAACTTTTCTGTTTGTGCGTCTTAATCATATCTAGTATTTTTTATAATTATAATTCATAGTAAACAATATTGCTTCTCGTGGTTAGAGAGATAAAATCTATGTATATTATAAACGTTCTCGACAGTGTAAATCAATTACCCTCAGTGGCGTCATTTCAGTTTTTACTAGACTAGGGCAGACCCATAAATTTGCCAAATATTTTTAAGAACAGGAGTGGGAGGGGTCATTTTTTTTTTTTTTGGTGGGTATTTTATTTTATTGTAAACGGTGATCAATTAAGTGGTTGTTATTTTTGAAATATGCCGACTTAGGATTTGGCTAATTACAGGCTATGGTAAATGTATGAGTTGCCCCCCCTCAAATGACGCCACTGATTACCCTATTCGTATTTTTTTACGGATACGTTTTTATTACTCTTTTATTACTTTATTATTAATATATTATTCACTTATTTCTAATAATTTGATAATATTACTGTGGTTGTGTATTACATCTTACTGTATATCTGGCGTCAGGGGTTAATCTACAACATTATTATGGTTATATACTATTTTTAAACGTGGAAGGTTAGTAAGGAACTTAGGTCCTTAACATTAGGTATTTAATTTATTAGGTGTATCTTGGAATGCAAAATTGTTTTAATATAAATATATTTAATATTATTTACTTATCATAATATTATTAATATGAATTTTACATTTCAAAATGTAATATATTTATTTAATAATTACAAAAAATGACGTCAAAAATACGATTTTTCTAATTAATAAAACAAATAACTAAAAATTGACATCTTGATTGAATTAGGAGATCGACACATCAAAATTGTCATACCTACCAAATATTTAAAATAGCTGTCTTTAAATTTCACATAACTTAAAAAAATAATAGAGGTTTAGCCATTTATAATATCCTACATAATTATAGCCCATTGCTTAAAAAATAATTTTAAAAATTGCATTGGAAACTTTTAAGTTTTCGTTAAGATATTGCAATTAATAAATAGATCTGGGACACGCTGTAATATAAATTTGATTTATTAATTATCATTGTGCATTAAGCAATATACAATTTAATGTTTACATTGTTTTCTGTATGATTATTATAATATTTTCGAGATAATCAAATCTTATATTCTATATACAGATTATATATCTAGTTTACAATAAAGATTTACTTAAAGGAATACCTGATCAATTATTATAAAAAATTATTTATTATTAATAATAAATAATAATAAATACATTTAAGTATATTTTAAAATTAAAAATTATGTTTATGCGCTAGACATAACATTTAAACGATCAAAGGCGGCTTTTTCTAAACTTTCTCTATGATCGGGGTGAGCTATTTGTATTAAGGCGTGTGCTCGCTGTCTCAAACTTTTCCCAAATAGGAAAGCAATCCCATATTCAGTTACAACATAATGTACATGTGCACTGGTAGTAACCACCGTAGCCCCTATGAAAATGAATTTTGTTACGTTAATCATTAAAAACAAAATCACACCATTACCTTCAGTAATTTTGGGCACAATTTTACTACTCGGCAAACCTCTCTTATCTATGGTTTTTGGATTTACAGAACCGAGAGCAATGATAGGTTTACCTTTGCCATCTAAACCTTCAGCAGCGCCTCTGATGAAGTCTACTTGACCTCCATACCCTAAACAAGTTTAAATATTTACTTTAATTGTAATTTTTTGAAGAAATTAATTTTAATTGGTAAAATCATTTACCTGAATATAATCGGTACCCAATAGATGAAGATACAATTTGTCCAGTCAAGTCGACTTCAATACAGGAATTAATTGCAGTCATTTTAGGTTGTTGGGATATAACGTGTGTATTATTGGTATATGTCGCTTGTCTCATACCTACACAAAACTTATACATGCATAATTACGCAACAACATCAAAATTGAAATTTTTTTTAAAAAATATCTTACTTATTAATGGATTGTTGTCAACAAAATCATACAATCTCTTGTTGCCCAATAAAAAACTCGATACAATAAGTCCTCTGTCTAATTTTTTATTTTCATTTGTTATAATCCCCAATTTAACTAGATCAATAACACCATTACTAAACATCTCAGTATGAATTCCTAAATCTTTGTGACCTTTAAGATAGCTAAGTGTGACATCTGGGATAGCACCAATACCCATTTGTAACGTTGCACCGTCGTCGATAAGGTTGTCTGCAATATGTTTGCCAATAGCTGATTCAGTGGGACTTGGCTCTTTTTGTTCATGGACTGGTAATTCACGATCCAATTTAACAGCATAATCAATATGTGATTGATGAATAATAGCTTCACCAAATGTGCGTGGCATACAATTATTTACTTGCGCTAAATTTAATTTTTTTTTTTTTTTAGTAATTATTTACGTATTCGTGCTTTTAAGAATACAATAAATGAATAAAAATAGTATATGTTAATACAGTACACATTAGTAATACTAACTGTTCGGTCTCAACATATTATATAATAATAATATTAATGATGGTCGCATAATTAAAAGATTATAGTATATCGATAATAATTAACAATCGGTTAGCCTAACCAGTTCGCCGATTACCGTTGACCCGGCAAGTGCGTTCCAGCGTTAAATCACAGTGAAAAATTATATTATAACTATCTGTAATTAGTATTTATTTCTATAAATTATAAATTGTGTGTGCTCTCCAATTATTAGTATTATACTTATTTGTTTTTATAATTTATACTTAAATATCATAATTTATGATAAATTGTATTTTACTATACTTATAGTTTGAGATTAAAATATAATTCATGCAAAAAAAAATTGAGCGTTCGATTCAGAATAAATTATCCAATAACAATTCCGTTCAACAATTTACACTAACCATTTATAATATTGGTATAAAATATTATTACCATAAACATTAAACATAAAATAAACACAGAAATATTATAAATCCATTTATGAACTCTATTGTAAAAGCGAGGATCGAAGAGGTATTAATTTATTAAACACAACATGCGATGGAAATATGGGATAGTTGTGAGTTGTGACTTAATAGTTTGAGAAACAGACAAGACGAGTACCTCCAGCATTTATTTTATCACGGTATAATTCATAAATATATAGCGGATGATTATGCAATATTAATTATGTTAAAATATATATATAATACAGATATTATAACTAAATGAATGTGCCATACAATATTATGCTTTGAGGCGTTAATGCTCGGGAAATGTCGTTATTTCTTTAAAAATTTATTCGTTTTAAATATAATATTATATAACTATAAATTTACTGAAAATTTGATAAGTCAAGTTTCAATAATAAACATATTGAATATTATCCTTCAAATTGTAATTAGCCTATCTAGGTATAATTTACAATTACTAATTTCTTATATCAACATTGATCTTGTTGACTGGTTAAAGTTAAGTTTTGAATTTTCGTTTTTGAAGTTTTGAATTAATTAATTTTTTTTTATCAGTCAATTACTTTTTTTGTCCATAACATATATAATATATATATAAATAACCAACATAAATGATGAACAGATTTTCATGTTACAGTCTTAAGTAAATAAAGAATAAAAATAACTCTTTAATTTTTAAATGTTTATAGACGGCAACCATAGATTAAACATTTTATGTTTAAAAATAATAAACCTTCAAATAATTTTATAATATTTTTATATGATACATTTTTCTCGATTTCGCGTGTTAAAACGACGACACATACATTTTACATTTTTATAATAGAAAAAATCCTCTATATCATTCCTATATACTGTATAGATCAATATTTTTTTAATACCTAATACTTTTATTATTACTCTTATTTTTAAATTGATCTTTTAAAAAAAGTAATAAATTTACCAATAATTATTTTCGAATTGCTTATGGCTGAACGAACACAATCCACACTTGTGCCAAGACTGCAAAATCCGTGATTATCAGGTGGTGATACCTGAAATAATGAACATCATAGTATCATACTGTTTAGTGTTTATACTTATTTACTCGAAGGTTCCAAAAATACAATTAATTAAAAACTTAAAATCTTTCGTATTAACCTATATCAATATTTTAATATATATAATTGGTACATACACTTTAAAAAAAAAAAATTAATTATATAATAATTATTTTTACAGTTAGGTACATATATAAAAAATAATTTTAATTTCGTAACATATTATATTACAGCATATCATTACGTATAAGTAGAACTCTTCAACTATATGAACTGACGAACTACGCTTCAACTGACCAGTGCAAAAATTACAAAAATCAACTATTCAATTTATACTTTATAAATAGCGAAACAAATGTTACCTAAATACCTTACTATTTAATATTGCCTTACTGTGATAATTGATACATCTACTGGTATAATTTTGCGTTCAAATAAGTGTGGTGTGTCGTGTAAAAATATCGGTATGGCATCTCCACGTCCTTCGTTTACACACTTCCTCGTATTGGGACTAATAAACAAAGACAATGTTCTAAATATTCCTATAAAATAATAAAGATTATTTTTTATTCACAATAAAATATGTTATGTATTTATGTGTACTTAACTATAATAATTAGGATTAGAATGTTATACATTTTCAATTATTTTACGTTATCGTCATTATCCATATCTTATGCGTTAACGGCTATTCAATTGGGGGAAGAAATTCGTTTTATAATATCCGTTTTCAAAAACCACAAAGTTTACGATATTATTCATGAGTATAAGTAAATATGTTGGCATTTGAGCATTTCTGTTTTTAATCGCTTATTTTTTTTTAATTGTTGGTTAAATCCACTCTTACCATACGCACGTCTTGTATGGGGGCTTACTCCAAAATAAACGAAAAATAACACGAGATCACGGAGTGGCCTATCGGAATAGATAACAATACAGTTTTACGAGGAAATAATGAACCGAAAAAATTCTCCACTTCAGAACAGCGAAAAAACTTCCAGACCCAAACTAAAACCATCGTACCATTTATAAATTTATATGTGATAAACTATTATATTTATATATTTATATAACCGATATAACATTGTAGAAACATTAATATATTATGTTGAAATGATTAAATAAATAAATTTGTAAAATGTTTTTTAGTATAAAATTGAAAAAAACGTAATTGTATACTTTTATTAACGATATCTGATGAGTTTGAATAAAATTAATTTAATAAAATAATTATAAAAATTAATAAATATAAAATAATTAAATAAATCGATACATATTGATATTTATCTCAAAATTAAAATTAATTTTACAAAATAATTAAAATACATAAAATGTAATAATTTACAATATATTATACAATAACATAATATGTATATACACACCTTCACATTCTGGTTCACAATAAGGCAAATCGAATTCGGTATAGATGCTACATACAGTTATGTCTTTTAATTGCTTTTGTTTTCCATGATCAGTCATGCTACGGATAACTTCAATGGGTGTAGTAGCAGTACCACCGAGAAAAATCGTATCACCTTTACAGAAAACGAAAAATTGTTTGAATTATTATTTAAATTACTGTAATACAAAATATTATACTAGAAGATTTTATATTACAAAAATAACTTAAGCTTCCGTAAAAAATAATTTACTGTATTAGCTAAATAAGGAAACACATATGTACAGGGTACTTTAACTGAATTGTATTGTGTTTTATTATTAGTGCGTACTGCGTGTTTCTATGGTTGTATTTAAATTGTTCCAACAGATCTTATAGTGGGTTTCACTTATAGTTATGGAACAATATTTAAATTTTTGTTATTTCGATTTCTTGTAGCTTTGACTTTTGTTTAACTCGTAAATTATTGGCGTTTTACTATTTTACTCGTCGACGATCTTACTTAAAGTGTTGATACCATTAATAGATGATCCTGAGATCTGCGTGTACCAGACAACTCTATACAATAACAATATTTTAACAACCAGACGAAATATTAGATAATAATATATTTCATCAATAAAAAACCTCTAGCTTTAGAAATAATAATACCGAAATAAAAAAAAAATCTACTGTACCGGATTTGATGCACCGGACGGCTTCGTCGGAGCTCACCCATTTCGGTTCGCGGTCCAGCACCTGAGACACTTGTGGCGTATACGTGAAATAGGTTTTCAGTCCGGATTTCCAGATCTTGGCTGTATTGCGCCAAACCACGGCTGTGATACCGTGTAATCCTAACCCGTTCATAACCGAAATGCGATTCGATATCGTATTACGTTTACATATCAAAAGCGATAAAGTTATTAATTCATTCGTAGTCACGAATCAATAATAACATTATAAAGTTTCAAATGTTTCTGCGGATTGTACGCGGAACCAATCGACAGATTCTGCGGAGACTGTTACACATGCGTTATACTAGGTATACCTTTTATAAAAACCAAGTTCATGATTGGGATAGTTTAGGTAGGTTATCTATAGGCGCTCTTATCATATTATATTACTGTAGGTCACGCCGGTTAGATGATTGCTAATCTAGTATTTGAGGAGAAAAAACTACAGAGTTTGGCGTCATTTTTTTAACCTAACCATTTTCATTTTAAAAAATAGAAAAAAAATTGTCGCTATTTATATTAATCTCGCGATTCTGTATTTGGTATTCAGTCTGTATACCAAATAGATTCGTCCAACATATTGCAAATTAATTGCTGCATAAAATCACGAGAAAATGTGAATATGAGCTGGATTGCGAATCCAACCCAAAATATGTTCGGAATAAAATACTGGACAGAACGAAAAAAAATTTCAATTGGACGATGTCATCGAATATAAATATTAAGATTTGGATTTTTTACAGTTTCTTGACATTTTGTTATTTATCTTTTCTCCACTACGGCTTATCTTTATGATTAATATAAATATTCCTGAACCCTAAAAGCTAGGTATTAAGTTTATTTTAATTAAATTACCTATATGGCTATATAATAATTTTTTTTAATTATTAACTTTTAACTTAACGAGTTAATTTATTCTAAAACACAAAGTTGTTTTTCAATTCAGTAATTATTTCTTTATGGTGTAAAGTTAAATAATTATATTTTTGTAGAGAATAACATTGTTTTAAGTATATTTAATTTAACTTTTAACAACAACAGTTTATAATGCTATAATAATTTTAAATTTGTCATCATATAGATAGGTACCTATTTAAAAGACAATGATACAAATTAATATTTCTATTATTAACTTTTTAACTAAATTAAGTTACCTTTTACTTTTACTTTTGATTTAACTTAATCATTTCTGGAATAACTTATTAATTAAAAAAAATAGTTAACTTCCTTAGCTTAACATAAAATAAAGTTTAATATAGATATTAATTTGTAGCAAAAATTATATGGTTTTTGACATATTTATGTGCATCGATTATAAACATAAATTATAGTAAAAATATAATCTATTTTCTATTAATATAATTATCATTTATCAATAAAATTTTATCTTTCGAAGCTATAGTTTGCACGTAATGTACTCCTATCTGAAACTGTACATAATATTTCCGCAACTACACTTTTAGAGGTCCATATACAGCCCGTGATTCCCAGCAGCTCTTTAAAAATTAATTGTATGTACCTATAGTTATTTTAAGAATATTAATGTAAAATTGCTCGAAGTGACAATAAAGTAAAGAAACTCTTTTCATCTTCAAAGAAAGAACATCCCAATCCGTATTTTTACCTTTTTATAACTTTTAAACTATTCCTCTTAACATTTCAAATAGTAGAGGTATATTTTTTGAAAAATTAGTTGAGGTATTCAGTCGCACTCTGTGTTCCTCCCCTTATCACAATTCGAGCACTGGTTATAATTTTATAAATATATTTATTTGTTATTTGTTTTAACAAAAAGTACTACATCGAAGATGTTATAGTAAAAATATTAAAATTAAATATTGTAATAAAACAAGAATAAATAAATAAACTTTCACAAATAAATTGAGAATTTAAATTAAGAAACCAGAGGATTGAATAAAATTAATAATAGAATGAATAACAAGTAAAAAGTGAGTGTTAGGGAAAAGAATTGCATCTGGAGATAAATATTCAAATGATGATAAGAATGAAAAGAAGAAATGGGCAGTGGAGAATAATATAATTTTCACAGACACTTTCAGCTGGATGAATGGTACACAGGCACGTATCTAGGATAATTTTATGGAGAGATTTTCCAAAATTTTCTAAACGTTTCGTAGACTAAGCTACCAAAGTGATGATTAACAATAATTAATTCAATGCATGAAAAGTATTAAATATAATTATAATAATAATAAGAATTTAAAATTATACCCAATCATTATTTTTTGTATAATAATTCGGACCATGGGGGGAGGTTCCAACCCCCCTAGACTTCACCTAGCAGCGCGATTTAACGAGCGTTAGAAACGCGTCAGTGGCGCTATCTTACTATTTTTAGAAGCACATTAATAGAATCACTGCTTATATTTACTACACAAGTCAAAAGTAAATAATTATAATCGTCATATCGAAGGTCCCACATAGCGGACCGATTTTCTATTTCACTGATAAAATCTTCAATACTATTAATATTTGCGAAATCGGACGCCATAATTTACAACACGGCACAAAACGAATACAAAACAAAACATTAGGTAGTAAAATAAACTGAAAACTAATGATCAAAATCAAACACGTGCACTGCTATCACGATTTGTGCGCGCTGCTGTAGTCACGTGTGAAAGGTACAATTTAAAAATATGTATTGTCGCCAGAAGCGCCAATTTTTGACTCCGAGTTCTGCAGCAAATGCAACTGCTGTCACCGTCTGCAGCGCTGCTAAATCTGTGGTTGTGATCGTGTGTGAAACCATCCTATATTTCCCCGGCTTTTTCTGTCATACACCGAGTAATTACGAGCGAATTGTAGTGCTTATCGTGAAACGTCATGCTAATTACACGCTAAATAATGGCATGAAAACCTTTTAAAAATAAATATTTTTAAAGTGTGAGACACGTGTCTCCAGTCCTGCTCCCACTGAATTTTTCACATAATTCTTAAACTAAATCCGTGGAAATTGTGAAAATAATCATGCAAATTCATGCTAAATAATTGTGTAAAAAAATTATGAATTTTTGAATATAAGGGAGACCTGGGGACACGCACGTACCATAGCAAAAGTCGTACCATTATTTTAAGGTCATTCAGTCGGGTTAAACCACCAATATCGGAACACTTAAGTTAGAATAATCTGTAATTTTGTAAATTGATCTCTTTGTATCAAATTTGATAAATTAATTAATAGTAAAACAGCGTGATTGTTTTAATAAGTATTACATTATTTTATACTTTGAGTACGTAGTTGAATCGACTTACCTAAACCATTTTTTTTTTTTTATTGGTTGGATGGGGTGGGTACTGGTTTTTTGTGGTGTACTTTGAACATGTAGTTGAAATATACTTCTGCGCCACTGTTAGGGACCCACGAAAATGTAACTACTTTATTGTTAAGACGATAAAGTAAGGATTTGAGAATAAAAACAAAAGGTGTTCAAGACAAATTGTAAGAGACAGAAGAAATGGCAAGGAGGCAAGATTGAGAGTCAGAAATAATAAGAATGTTATTAAACTCCAGGTAGAAAATGTATTGTAGAGTATTTATTATTGTGTAACATTCAGAATTATGGGAACAAAGTTTGTCTACAAACAAAATGTTAAGGGAAGGCATAAAAAAGGAAAAGCCAAACGAGCTAGTCGACACCAATTATTAGTGAAGACCTGTAAAGAACCAAGAAAATAAATCAGCATAATATAATAATCTTTAAACAAGTAGTCAACCGGAAATTGAGTGGAATAAAGTAATCCCTTAGGGCAGTACCCAAGAAAATTGGAGGAAAAAGAAATTTAGTATCACCTATTTTTAACAATTTACCGTACAAATGAATAATTAGGTACTTTAGGGGTTTTGACATATTTCTAATAAAAAACCAAAAAGAACCAAAAAAATGAAATATTTATACAAAAAACATTGACATTAATTGTCAATTGACAACTATAAAGCATAAAAAAACAAATTTATTATTGTCATATAAATCATTTATCAATTTATCTTAAATTATCGGAAATAATTAATTACTGGTTGTGATTTATTTAAAGGACGTTATACTCAATTCGTTGTCTCCGTGTATCCGACAGGAAATCTAGCAAAATCAAAGTCTCTTCATCGCATGCGTTTTATAATATGACATCTGCAGAGTCGTAACAATAAAATATTGCGCCGGGGACAAAACTTCAAAATGTGCCCCTTTTGAACTTTAAATTAGGATTAATTCTAAAAAAAACGTATAAACTATAATACGAATAATAAATATAAAAATAAATGATCGTTGTTTAGTAATTTTATTTAAATTAATAACTCATTAATTAAACAAATTTTAAAATAAATATTTGTATTAAAAGTTTTCAGTTTAATTTGCGCCCATTGAATTGTTGCGCCCGAGGCACAGGCACCTTTCGCCCTCCCCTCGCTACGGCTCTGGACAACCGACAATGATCTTATATTTATTTAAAATATAAAAATAATTAAAATACGTATATTAGCTATATTAATTAAATTAGTATTAGATCATCGAATAATTATTGAAACAAACTATAAAATACTAAATTTCTATAAATATCCTAATAAGTTATTATTTATAAATATCCTGCTTAATATAACGGGGACCTTTTTTTGACGTGAGAACCAGTGCGCGGTGCACACCCTGAACGTTGGTAATTGCGGTAATCAGGGCCGTATCTACGGTAAGGTGTTCAACCCATACACTTTTAGCAGCGTAGAAAATATACACATTTCTACCATATTTCAAAGTATTTATTATTAACGTGGCTACGAAAATAACTGTTATTTGTATTTTTTTTCGTTCTTGGAAATTACCAGTACCTATTACTTATTAGTAAAGAAATTGTTTACCCAAATTGATTGTTGAACAAAATTAATTGAAAACAGAAAACTATTGGCTGGTTAATACGGGAACAAAAAGGTTAGGTTAGGTTAGGTCATAATGTTTGCAGTGCACATCTGACGTATAATCGAAGAATTAAGGTAATAATTAATTGAAGAAAAAGGTATATGAAAAAAAGAACAGAGGAACTAGTAAAACGACAAAGTATATTGAATGAAATGATGAAAGCTCAACAGGAACAAAAACAATTTATGTAATCGGAATAGAATTGATGTCACCGAGTATCATATCCCCTTGTGGGCCATCAATAAGAGAACGCAGTTTCTTCCGATGTCTAAACGTCATATTGGTCCGTACCGTGTAGTCGAAAAGAATGGATCCAATCGGTAGAAGAACTGGGGGAATAGCGGTCATTGAGTAATCATTGTCACCATGTTTAATATGAAACTATAACAATTAATAAAGCAGATGTTTTCGATGTTTGATTATTTTTATTGTATAAAAACCTTAATTTGATATTATAGCAGTTATTAGACAAGCTTTCCCGCCATAAAATTGTTATAAAAGTCTCCTATGAACATTTAATTAAATATTATCTGTATTCAAAATTCTTCAAAACTAAGTATAATTTATACATTTTTGTCGTTTTATTTCAAATATTTTTTAAATATTATTATTTATTAATCGTATAATACGATTATTAATAATCTATAATAGAAATTTAGTTACTTGAATTATAAAAGTCCTAAATATTTTAATTTGGCGTAAACGTAGCCAATTAAATGGGATAATGATAGTCAATATATTGAATGCTAACTACTGAGAATTTAGATTATAATTTTAATGCAATATTATAGTGACATTTGTCCTCAAAAACTATGAATCTAAAATACAAGTATTATTTATATTTATACTTAGTAGAAGTAATTTTACAAGTTTTTTCATACAAGAATGAAATTTGTTGGATTTCCCCATTAATTTACATGGATATCTAAGTTACTATCATTAGCCTGGCATAGGAGGAATGATGGTCATTTGAATTTTTTTTTAAATTTATTGACAAAAAAATGTATTTTCACTTATTTTATAAATCTAAAACATAAGTACATTATACCTAACATATTACTACTTCTTTTGTTTGTATTAGAGATAATTGATTAAATTCATTAGTTTCCAGAAAAATAAGTTAGGCTTAGGTGACCGCCATTCACAGGCCATTCTCCAGTCGCCCTATGATGTTATCAAAATGGAACATGGTGAAGGACCTTCAAACTTCAACAGGATCGAACTTCATGAAATGTTGGTGTAGTGAGCACTCCTCATTGGAATCAGCAGGAGATATAGAAAATGAATTATCTGAGGCAGATCTTGCTTAAAGATGGGCGAATGTGGGATTTTTCTTATACCACCACATGTCCACACGCCTTGTCAAATATGTTAGTCATCATTTCAATTATTAATTTGTGTTGTTGAAGTTATAAAAGTTTATTAATGTTATTAATCCCTTCCTCAGTATATATATATATATAAAGTATATTCTCTAGAAAACTAACTAGAAATAATACTTATATATCTTACAAGATACAATTATTTATCAAGTTTGAAATTTAGTTATTTATTGTTCAAATATTGTTATAATATTGTACTTTTATTATATAATATACAAATAGAATAAAACTGCAATTATTGATTTAAACTCTATTTGCACATTTTATAATAAATATACTATTATTTTTGTACATTATTCATTTTGTTCTTATTAATAAACATTTTAAATTAAAAACAATGTAACACAATATATTTTATGTTTTAAATGTGATTTTTTTTATTAAAATAAATTTAACATGTTATAAACATTACAATTTTATTATAGAAACAAATAAGGGTTTACAATCAGAATAACTTAAATATATTAATTATAATAACTTAATCTATATGAAAACAGAATAATAATATTAATTAATAATTCAATTCTTGGAAATATTAGTTGATACACTTATTATTGTGCATAGTAATACAATTTCATGTTTTCAGTATTTTTAACAAAACATTTTTGAGATCCACAATACTATTTTGCATACTATATGTTTGTATATAGAATATTATATGTTTAGTTAATAAAATAAATGTTTATATTTTAATATTTATTTTAGAACTAAATTTCAATATTGATTATACATTTTTTTTTTTTTTTTTTACAAAAAATTAATCATTACATTATATTATTTTAAATATTAAGCAAATATTTAAGAACAATGTAGTTGAAAATTAATTGTTGAATAGCTTATGATAAAATTCAACAGGAATAATAAAATAGTAATACATATATAGAGAATATTTATATAATATGTATTGTATTCTTATGCACTCGGCATAACTTTTAAACGGTCAAAAGCTGCTTTTTCTAACCATTCTCTATGGTCAGGATGAGCAATATTTATTAAGGCATGCGCTCTTTGTCTCAGACTTTTTCCAAACAAGGATGCGACTCCAAATTCAGTGACAACATAATGTACGTGTGCACTGGTAGTAACAACCGTAGCTCCTATAAAAACAATTCATTTTAATCAAATATTACTATATATTTATCATATTATTTTAATGTTAACTTATTCACTGATTTAACAATTTACCTTCTTTAATTTTGGGTACAATTTTGCTACTCGGAATACCTCTCTCATCCTTAGTTTTGGGATTTACAGATCCAAGAGCAATGATTGGTTTACCTTTGCCATCAATACCATCAGCAGCACCTCTAATGAAATCAACTTGACCTCCATATCCTAAAGAATTATTACAATTAATTATTTCTATGTATAAAATAATTAAAATTGTTTATATGATATTAATTTACCAGAGTATAATCGATATCCGATAGATCCAGATACAATTTGTCCCGTCAAGTCAACTTCAATACAAGAATTAATTGCAGTCATTTTAGGTTGTTGGGATATAATGTGTGTATTATTGGTATAAGTCACTTGTCTCATGCCTACAAAAGGAAATAAAAAAGAATTTAGTTAATTATATTTGAAATAAACAATAAAAAAACCAAATATATTACTTATTAATGGATTGTTGTCAACAAAATCATATAATCTCTTGTTGCCCATCAAGAAACTTGATACAATGAGTCCTTTATCTAATTTCTTATTTTCATTGGTTATAACTCCCATATTTACTAAATCAATAACACCAAGACTGAACATTTCAGAATGGATTCCCAAATCCTTGTGATTTTTAAGACAGGTAAGTGTGGCATCTGGAATAGCACCAATACCCATTTGTAATGTTGCACCATCGTCGACAAGGTTATCTGCAATATGTTTGCCAATAGCTGTTTCAGTAGGAGTTGGATCTTTTGTTGCATGTGCTGGTAATTCACGATCCATTTTAACAGCATAATCAATATGTGATTGATGAATAATAGCTTCACCAAATGTGCGTGGCATACAATTATTTACTTGTGCTAAATTAATAATATGTATATTATATAACTAAATATTTTTAAATGTGGTTATTTATTATTATAATGACAATCAACTTACCAATAATTATTTTTGAATTGCTTATGGCTGAACGAACACAATCCACACTTGTGCCAAGACTGCAAAATCCGTGATTATCAGGAGGTGATACCTGAAATAATAAACAATATACTGTAACTGTTCTAAAATTAAAAATATACTAAATAATAATTTGTTGTTTTGTATTGAGTTAATGATATTGACCATTTGAATAATTATAAAATTTTTCATAAAATTATGTCAATATATTCTGATAGTTATTTTTGACAGCATAAATACATATATAAATATAAAATACATTTTTTTTTTTTAATAATTACTTGAAAATATTCATAGTTTTTGTATTATAATTTTTGTAACACAATATTCTTATAACCTGGTATATGATAAAAAATGTTTTTTTTAACTTATGCTTAGATGCTGCTGTCTTTATGCTCACTTTTTAATTTGTCTGATAATTTATATCTACATATCAAATAATAATATAGCTTATTTGCAAATGAATAGTGTTATTTAAATATTTTAAACAGTTTATTAAATTAAAAATATACATATTCTTTATTTTAAAATCTGTATTATACTTTTATTTTTCATATAATAGTTTATAGGATTAATATATTATAGTAAATTAAATATATAAGTAACATATATCCCTAATACAAATAAATATTACATAATCCTAGATACATAGGCTCCCATAAGAGAAATTTCAGGAGATGGCAAAAAATAACATTTGCATAACATTTGTTACATACAATAGGGTCTCAAATTTTATACTTGTAATATATATTTCCATATATTAAAATGATTTTATTTTTTCAAGGGGAGATCCTTCCTCCTTGGGCGCCCATGTCTACATATTATATAATATCATTATAGGTCAAACTTTTAATTCCAAATTGTTTTAAAAAATCAATTGATGAACTTGTAACTATAGAATATTTAATATATTATACAACATGAATATTTACAGATTATTATTTAATTAAGTAATATTGCTAACTCATATTTTTAAATAAATTTCAGAATGGGCCTATTAATCATCTAATTACTAATTATAAAACACATTATAATTATATTTGATAAATATTAACTATGTCATACTAAGTAATTTTCTTTTATGTTTAATAAGTAGTAATTTATACCAATTGATAGTATTAAATTATTAATTATTTATGTATTTATATATTACTATTGACAATGGTTAACTAAAATATAAAATATTGATATTTTGAAAGTTATAATATAAGATTATTAAATTTACTACCATTATTAATCATATCAAATATAATTTATTATCAATGTTACCATAAATATTTTAATCAAAATAAATAATTGGACTTATTTATTTAAGAGTTTAAAAAATTATAAATTTGCCTATGATTAATGGTAATAATAAATAACAGATACACCTACATTAAAATCACCCTATAACTTGATAAAATCTTTAACATTAGTATAACCTACATAGCTGTATATAATATATTATTATCAGAATATACCAAACAACGTTTTAGCCTTTAAAAAACAGTTTGATCAAATTTCTTACTGAAATAATTGATACATCAAGTGGAATAATCTTGCGTTCAAACATGTAGGGTATATCGTGTAAAAAAATTGGTACCGCATCACCCCGTCCTGCATTCATGCATTTTCTCATATTGGCACTAATAAAAAATGCCATTGGTCTAAAAATTCCTGATAAAAAAAAAAAACATAATGAAACTTACACTGTTATATAATATTATAAAATTATATTTACACACCTTCACATTCTGGTTCACAATAAGGTGAATCAAATTCAGTGTGAATGCTACATACAGTTATGCCTTTTAATTGCTTTTGTTTTCCATGATCAGTCATGCTACGAATAACTTCAATTGGCGTAGTAGCAGCACCACTCACAAAAATTGTATCACCTGAAATTTATATAAATGTGATTATTAATAAAACCATTTGATTAAGAATTTGAATTAAGTATGACAGAGTATTGGACATTGGTATTTTTCAACTTGTTGCAAGATAATGATATGTATTTATTTACTACTTCACATAATAATGATTAAAAGTTATTATACTTCATAATATACTAAAATATATTGATAATTGATAAAAGTATTGACAATAATTGAAAAGTTCGAATTACATTTTGTAAATTAAATGTTTACAACAAAATAACTAAAATAAGTAATTTTTAAAATAAATATCAACGGTATATACTTCACAATTTTATACATAAACTCCAGATTGTCTTTTTTGTTTTAGCATTGTGCAAAGTTATTTGCATGTTATTTGTTTGTATTTAATAAAATGGATTTTTAATTTATTTTTATTACCTCTCAAAAATTTATAAATACTCATTATATTAACCTGTATGATTTTATTTTAATATAATAACAAAGTTATATATGTATATATATATATCAAGATACATGAAATAATAAAAAGAAATTAAAGATTATTTAAAAGGAGAAGGAGAGAAGATCATTTTCATTTATTTAGGGCAAAATATTAATTTGAATATATGAACATTATAAATAATATAATATAGGTAGTATATTATAATATATAAGGTAGTAAGTATTAATATTAAAAGACTTAGCTATAAATAACATTATAATATTATATTACATACAAATATTGTTAAAAATAAATTAAAATTATAATTAACTAATGATTTTTTTATTTAGATTTATTTATAGAGAATTACTTTTTCATTAAATGTATTTTAAATACAAATATTAACTAGGTAGGTACACTGTAAAATAAAATTTTTTCTTTTTTAAATTTAACAGTTATATTTGCATAATATGTTCTACATAGTTATATTTGCATATATCATAAGAGTTACTGTAATGACCAACAAATAATGTATTATACAATTAAACTGTGTATTATAGTTAAGTTCAAAAGGCCAAAGAATAAAATATTTAATTTGAAGTTATCATCGCATAAGTAATCAAGTATTACATATCTAATGATATATTAATTAATATAATTTAAATTATATGCAATATAAGTATAAGTATACATATACACATAATAATAATAATAATATATTGTTTATTATAAAATTTATAAAAGTGAACTCTATATTTAACACTTGGGTAGTCTCCGAATACAATTTAACCAATATGTATATATATATATATATATATTTATAAAATATTTAATGAGAATAATTATGAATAAATTAGGTTATAAATTATCTAATTAATTTTAAAACTTATTTTTCATCGATATCTTGTGGACAGTAGCCAACATTAACTCGTATGACCTTGTGTGGCTCATAGAACTACTTTCGATTCTATTAATACACATTAGTGATTAATTTACAACACCATTATTGCGAATTATTATTATTACTATTTATTGGTATTATTATTATTATTATTATAAATTACACGACTTAATCGGTTGGAAAATTTACCGGATTTGATACACTGGACGGCTTCGTCGGCCGTCACCCATTTCGGTTCGCGGTCCAACACCTGGGACACTTGCGGCGTGTACGTGAAATAAGTTCTCGACCCGTTTCTGGCTGCGGAAATCGAATTCCAAATCTTGGCCGGACATCGGACCGCAGCTGCCACCCTGTTCATAGCCGACGCCATTGGATTCCGTGGACGACGTCACTCGATCGTCGTACAAATTATGTACAATGATGTATTGTTTGAAATATTATTATACGAACGTTTTCGCCAAAATCGATATTTTAAACGGTCGGGTAGAACGTCAAATGACAACAGTTTCGTTATCGGACACACGACAAACGTGAGAAACTGAGAAATGTGAATCGTACAACGTACGTGACTAGACAGCGAATTCGTCGAGAGTGCGGTAGCGCTGTGTACTATTTTGTGGCGTGTGCACAGTGCGCGAGCCGCGAGTGGAACGCGGACAAGAAAAAAACTACAAAAGGGAAATAATTAAATAAAACTGTCGTTCAGAATGAATGAATAAAGAATAATGCCTACATAACTAATAAGTAGTGTCCGGTTGACTGTAGAGTGACAGATAGTAGATATCTGTTATCGATATGTAAATATTGTAATTATGTAATAAAAACAAAAACAGATTCGCCCGTCTTATCAGTTATCACCATAGACAAGAATATTTAATTCTATTGGGATTAGGGAAACGAATAAAAGATGATTGTCCAACTCAAAGGGAAATGTATCAAATCAAAACGGTTTGATCATATTATTAATGCAAAATACAAACCTTTATTTAATTGGACGATCAATTCGACGTTACGGAGACAAAAAACAACTAAAGATTGAAATGGTTATTATTTATAAGTAATTAATAATTGGCGACAAATGAGGTCAGATTGTTTGAAATTTTTAATCGCACTAATCACTAGTGCAATATTAGTTATTACGTTGAGAATAAAATAAACCAATGAAATGAAACCAACAAGGCAAAAAGTAATAAAATCGTTAGTAAATAATTCCCAAATAAATGGTAAAATATTTATACTTTATTACTATGTATAAATTATAATAAATTAATTATGTAACATGTATTCTCAGTGTTGGAGGAGGAAAAAACATATTTATATATTGTATTTATTTATAGCTAAATAAGTCTTTTATAAATGGTAACCGGTAAACAAAACAACATAGGTACGCATTCCTGATTATAATATTAAAATTATCGTAGTTGTAAACAACTCAACGAATAGTACAAAACATGTGAATGACGAGAAGTGGTCGTGGCAGTAATCTGATATCGAAATGGGTCACGACGTCACGTATGGTTATGAAATTATTGTTAAAATTATTTGTTTTTCCCGTGTTATTATTAAACATCGATTCCCCACAATTGGACATTTGACCACAAGATAAAATAATAAATTTCACAGTTCATACTTCCATAGTACATTGTACATAATATACATATTATCTGATATTAATAAATTAATAACATTATATTATATTATTATTTATTATTATTTACATAACGTTGAAAATACTTAATTTACATTGATTGATTATACATTTATTATTGTATAATTAATCAATGCAATTTATGTAAAATATATTTTTATAATTTCTGAGGTTTAACATACTGACATATATTCTTTGACAATAATGGCCATGACCTAGCCTAAAGCCCCACATACAAGCCATTTGCGTAACTAATGTCTTTGTGCAACATCCTGTATGTAGAACAAAAATAAAAAACAAAAATACAAAACTTTTCAGTTGACAGTTTAGTGTTTTGAGTTTTTAACGTTGTCGAAAAATAACAGTAGCGAACGCATGATGCCCGATATAAACGATACTTGTGCTGCAATAGTTATTGCTTGTTTGACGAAATAACAAAAAATTAAACGAAAAAGAAAGTGTGGATGAAGTAATATGGTTGATATCCCTATTAGCGTTAGGATCTATTTCCTTCATTTTCACCGCCAGTTTCTCGTATGCAGCGTCCTTATTATTTCTATTCTTATACATGTCGCATTTTATTTTCCACAGTTCGAGAAGCTCAGGATAAATAGTGATAAATTCACGCCAAAATACTTTCTCATCGTCATTTGCTGTTGCCATTATTAATTAAAATTTACCACTTATAAAAAACACTACACGCTAAATTTAGGTTTTAAACTTTTCTGTGGTCTTTCTACCTGTTATGTTTGTCAAACACTGCCATAGACGATCAAACCGCATGTCAAGCGGTAGCGCTAGTGTCTGCGCAACATATTTCGATCCCGACCGATTCCTTTTAAACAGTTGTGCCTTGTGCGACTACTCAAGTCATGCCATACCGCCCATACACCATCAAAATGTTTACACGGACACAGTAGCACAAATGACATGGCTTGATCATGTTTGGGGGGCTTAACATTCCTAATTTTTTTTCGCAATCCAATTGATATATTAATTATTAAACTATTAAAGTATTAACTGATAAAGACTCGTGGTCGTGACACAAAAAAACATTGCCAAGTGTTTTTTATCATTTGAATATTCAGGAAAACCAATTATGTTCACAGTAAATACTGAGACATTCTTTGCTAAGTATTCTGATGCAATTATCATAAAAAATGGAAGTTTTTTCGATAATGAAACGTTATACAGCAGATTGACATGCGGTCACCATGATGGTAAATTTAGCATTTCTAAAATATTAATTACATGTTATGAATCTTTAAATTAAAGGATGTTAATTTTTATATTCATCCAATATATTAGGTAATATAATCTAATAAAAGGTAACAAAGGTAATATAGATAGCATAAGGTATTAGCGTACGCAGAGTTTTAGAAACGACACTAAAAATAAAAATGGTTGTTTTGATAATAATTACAACGATCCCAATAATTCGTATTATCTGAAATTTTTTACCATATGAATATAGTTCATAGTTGAAAACTTGAAAAACGAATAAGGCATAAGGTAATACTACAAGGTGAGCAACTACTTTTCAATATTAATATGTTATGTACATCCTTGATATGAATTATACGTGGTCTATCCCAAAAGTATCCGACCTGCGTTCATAATTCCGCGTTAGTCTTAGTAATCATCATCAGTCTTGTGGAATTCTTCAAAGTGGTCCCCATTTGGCTGGAGAACACGCTCCCACCGAAGCTTTCATACTCCGAAGCTGTTCTGGAAGTCATTTTCACAATAGCCTTTAGTACACTCGTCACATTTGATTGAATCGTCTGTGTCGTCAAACGGACGCCCTTTGAGTGAAATTTTTAATCTTGGGAACAGCCAAAAGTTGCAGAGAACTATGTCAATCACTATAAGGAGGATGGGCAAAAAAATTTCACCAACTAAAAGATGTAAAATCTCAAGATGACTGAATGTATAATAATATAACCAAATTGTTCAGTTTGTATGTTGCGTCGAATATACTCCCAAATTGGTTATTCAAAGTCGGTCCATCATAATTCCTTTTGATAAAAACTACTTAAATATTCTCTGAGAACAACTGAGCGAAAGATTGAAAATTTATGTAGCCATCTTGAAGATAAAACATATTCAAGAGAAGAGATTTTTTTCTATGTTTAAAAATTATTTAATTACCATGTTAATTTTTAAAATAATTTTTGTATAGGTGTATTTTATAATTATAATTATTATATATAATTTTTTCT
Organism: Eriosoma lanigerum; assembly: GCA_013282895.1. Taxonomy (NCBI): domain Eukaryota; kingdom Metazoa; phylum Arthropoda; class Insecta; order Hemiptera; family Aphididae; genus Eriosoma; species Eriosoma lanigerum. The sequence continues at coordinate 50,511,624 of CM023359.1, forward strand.
GATTTTTTAAAACATATTACAATCATTTATAACAAAAATAAATTATAGCACTTGACTTTTATAACATTCAGCATTAAAACAAATTTTATTTAAAAATTAACAATAGATTCCATAATATTACTATTATTGAATTTAAATGCGTGGGATGTAATATTATTAAGTTATAATTAAAAATAGCTAATATAGATATCAGAGATCATATTCAATCTAATATTGGAGGGAGGGTATAATGATCATTATTTACAACTCGCATGTGTTACTGGTGCGCCCCCAGTATAACACTGGTGTGTTATAGGGCCAGACGATTGTTATTTGAGCCAATATTCCTTAATCATATCGGCTGCTTTCTCGCCAATCATGAAAGCCATAGAGTTTGTGTGACCGCCTGGTATGAGCGGTATGATCGAAGTGTCAACCACCCGAAGGCCTCGCACACCACGAACCTGGAGCTTCGGATCCACCACTGCATCTGGATCTGTGGCAGGTCCCATCTTGCAAGTGCCCACCTGGTGATGGAGGTTGGTGGTCAACTGCCGGATAGCACACTCCCAGTACGCGTCTGATCCGAACGGCCAGTGCTCACAGCCTGGAAACGGCACCGATAGCAACTTGGAACCGTACTTTTGGAATGCTTGAGTTTCGCTCACTGTAATTGCCTGAGTCAGTAAAGAATCTGATTAAAATACATGTGACATGCAGTACATTATATATACAAATTAAATTAAGTCTAATGATTACATTTTGACTGACAAGTTTAATCGGATTTTTTTAGGAGGTTAAACAAGAATTGATAGTTTTAAAATTAGATTACCTCTGTCATAAGTAATACCGCTACTATTATTACAAATTTACTTGAGTGCAGATGCCGCCGCTATTGTAAATTATACATAATATTACGGTAAAATGAAAAAAATTATAAGTAGGAAATAATTTTTTTTATGACAGTATTTGGGACTTGGGAGGTAAGTTAATTTAATAAATTCTTATTAAATATACGAAAAATGCTTTAAAAATTTTAAAAAGCCGATAATGCAAAATAAAAGTTTAAATTTTAAATTTTTTGATTTATGAAATAAGTTATGAGCTTGGAAAGCAATGTATTAAAATATTTGGAAAAAAAAACATTTTGCATTTAAATCCGTGCCATACTCATGGCAACATAAAAAGGTATACTTTACATTTTTTTAACACGTCTTTTTTTAAAAAAGTAAATACAAGGTAAGTAGGTACTAAATAGATTAATCTAACTAATAATTTTGAAAAAGTTTTAGCGGAGAAATTGCTATTAGAAAATAGATCTAGGACACCACATCCTGTTTAGTATAAATTATATACTCGTATTATATTTTTCTTAGTATACTGATACTAATATATTATATTAACTTATAAATTTCATCACTAAGTTCTTCACGTGATTTTTAATCGTCAAGTAGGTACCCACACAATAACAAGAAAGTATAAATATGAAATTATGAAATATTTTATTATTTGGCTATAGGTTTATTAAAAACGTTTTAAACAAAAGAGTTGAATGATAATAAGATTTTTAAGGATATTCATAAACATTTAGGAGAGTTTTGTTTGAACAATAGTTATCTACGAATTTCATAATTGTAAACAGATTTCGCCAAAGTATTCAAATTAATAATTTGATTTATAATCAAATAATTAGCAAAAGAGATAGCAACGTATAGGTAATTAAATAACATAACTAGCAAACCCATACTGTCATACACGTAAAAGACATAACAGTAAAAATAAAATAAAATTAATCACATTTTACGACACTATTGTATTAAGATTTATCTAGTATCTGCTAAAAGGGAGAGAGAGAGAGAGAGAATCTACATTAAGTTTGATTGTTCTAGGATACATATAATGACAAAAGTAAAAAACAATTTATTAAGACTTCAATGAAAGAATTTATTTTCTCTAAATTAGAAAAAAAATTTCTAATTAAATATTTTTTGACATTTTTAAAGGGTGCACTAAACAAATTTTTACTAGAGTGTTCAAATTCTAAATACACATCTGAGGGTAGTAACATTGGCGCCTATAGTCACAATATTTACAAAGAAATAATAATTATTATTGTATCTCTTGGATTTACCTTCAGAGGATAATAGGATATTTTTCAAACTTAATTATACATATTATCCATTAACGAAATCCCAATGAAATATAAGTAATAAAAAAAAAAAATTACAACTTTATTATTATAAGAAATAAACATGTAATTTGAAATTTCCAACAATAATATCAATCATCAATAAAGAGAGATAATAAATTATCAATTCATTATAATATATAATATATACCTATTAAAGTGCTCGAAGTGGCAAAAATAATAACGGAATTTTTTTATCTTTGAAGAAAGAACGTCCCCATCCTTTTTTACCTTATTATATGACGTGAGAACTACATCTGTCAAATAATAGAGTATAAAATTTCAGAAAAACTAGTCCCCTGCGTTCCCTCAAATTCGAACGTTGTACGAGTATATAATATATGTCTATATTATTTAATAAGTTGTAATGGGTATCATTATTATAGTTATTAATTCATTATTACTATATGCCGGTTTTTTATTATGACACGTTGTTGTCATAAAAAAGCTAAGAAAGGTGATAAGAACAATAGAGACAAGAGACGAGTATTAGTATATTTGTTGTAATACACACATTAATGATTAATGAATAATAATTATATACTTATAGAAAAAAAAATAGTATAATAAGAATAACACAAAGACAATACGTCTGAAACTAATTACGTAGTTGCCTATATAACTCCTTAAAAATGACACGTTTGAAAATTGAAAGTGTTTTATTATTATATAAATAATAATAGCAATATAGCATTGATTATAGATAGACTATAATCAATAATAATAGTAACAATCAGGGATGTAAAAAAGTTTTGGAGGGCGTTTTTGAAAACCAATTATTGAAAATTAGAACTTTTTTTTCAATAAACATACGAGATTCTATGATAAAAATTAGGTATACCTAATTACTATATCTTTTTTTTATAATAATATAAACATAGATATAAAAAAAAAAATTATTATTATTATTATTATTTTTATGAAGTTTTAGTTATTATGTAAAAAACATTTTCAAAATTAACTTCTATGTCTCTGAGTGAATACTAGATTTAACAATGTTAATCCATTCAATCCTTCTTCGCTTGGTTTGTTACGCAAATACGTTTTCAACCTAAGAAGAGAATAAAACGAGTGTTAGGTTAGTTTAGATAGCTATTTGTAATAGCTACGAATAGGGTGCGTAGTACCAATACGCAAAAATCGATTAGTTGTTGAATCGCATTTGTTTAGAGCTTCAATAAAGAATACTGAATGTTTTTTTTTTTAAAAATAAATTAAAATTAAAATGTGTTAGTATGAAATTTTAATTTTGCAATAACGCTACAAATATAATGTAATATTACACCTGTTTTTTAAAGTATAATATAACATTAAAATTGAATAACTAAATAACCATTCAAAAAACCAAATATTTTGAGCCTTTGAGGTGTGCTTAAATACCCAAAATACCCCCCTGAGTATGTCCCTAGTAACAATTAATTTAAAAACATTGTTTATTATTGAACCTCGGAAATATTCGTTGTGTCAATATATATATAATATATAATTAGTGAAATAGTAACTATAATGACGTGTTTTTCACTTATTATACATGTAAAACATTTATAATTTTAAAAAGATAGATACTGAACGATGTATAAATTAGACTACATCGATGATCGATCATATATTATTTTCGTACCTTCAATTTACTGATTGTTTCTTTATCATTTTTTAATTTATCTGTCAAAGATCAAATCGCCGTCGCGTATAGCCTACAAAATTTATTTTTTGCCTAAGTGAAATATTTCATGCAATTTTCAAATTCTAAACCAAAACGCGATATTGGAACATAACATTACCTGCTTTATGCCTTCAATCAGTACGTCAAGGTCTCGTTTGTCGGCCAAGTAACCCGGATAAAACAGTGGGGCTTGGAAAGGGTCGGCGGATCGTAACATGACGCGGCCGCGACTACGAGGCCTGAGTAGGATCGGAACCAGGCCCCAAGCGTCCCGATCGCCATACGCCCCGTAGACGCGTGCGTAGAAATCTTCCCGTATGCTGAACAACCGATGTAACGAGCCCCCAGTGTCTCCGATCAGAGCTCCAGGTCCGAACACCAGTTCCATGTCAGGCACGAAAGACCCGTTCGTGGCGTATCGCGTGGCCGTGAACGCCATCGCTTCCGCGCCACCAGGTATCGTGTAAGGGCCGGAGCCGTACAACGCATATTGGACTAGATACTTGGGATGCCGGTACCGGCTCTCCACGATTGATACCGACTGGTTGATTAGGAACACCAAACCGGACATGGAAAGGTGGTCCTGCAGGTTGTAGCCAACCCGGAGATCACTGATCACCGGCACGCCGATTTCGGCCAAATGGTCGGCCGGCCCGATGCCCGACAACATGAGCACTTGCGGCGAGTTTAAAGCACCGGCGCACAGTATCACTTCCTTGTGCGCGAACACCGCCACAGGCCTCTTGTTCTTGACGAACCACACGCCGTACGCTCGTTTCGTGCGCGGGTCGATCAATATCTTGGTGACCAGTGACCGTTTGGTCACCGTCAAGTTGGGCCGGTGCCGTATCGGCCGCAAAAACGCTTTGGACGCGCTGCACCGGGCCCCGTGGTCCACGGTGGCCATCACGTAAGAGAACCCGAGTGGTCGGGGGCCGTTGTGGTCGACGGGCACGTCATAGCCGAGTTCGCGGCCGGCCTGCAGGAACGCCCGTGCCAACGGCGTCTTCCACGGAGGATTTTCCACGCTCAGGTAACCGCCGCGGCCGTGGTACGCGGACTCCACCGTCACCGCATACGGGTCGTTGTTGTTGCGGCGGCGCAGTTTGATATTCTCGGATTTCTTGAAATACGGCAACACGTCCGCGTAACTCCAGCCCTCGTTGCCCATCCGTGCCCATCGGTCGTAGTCGTCGGGAACGCCACGCGTGTACATCATATAATTGATGACGCTAGTTCCGCCCATCGCTTTTCCCCGTGGCCACCGACACTTCCGGTCATACATCGCACCGCAAATTCCGGACTGCGGCTCGGTACGGTAGCCCCAGTCGTATCCGGAGTTGATTATGTAGCTGACCAGCAGCGGCACGTCCGTCATGGTGTTCTCCTCGCCGCCCGCCTCCACTAGCAAAACCGTCCAGCCGGCCACCTCGGTCAGCCGGTTGGCCACCACCGAGCCACTGGAGCCGGCGCCCACCACCACGAAGTCGTACTCCTGTTTCAGGTACGCGGCGTCCGGCACCGCGTCCACCGGTTCCGGCGACCACATCCGGTAGTATTCGACCACTGCCTGAAACATCGTGAACGCCATCCCGTGGCCGGGCTGAGTTAACGACACCATTATTGCTACCGCTGTCGTCCATAGCGTTTTCACCAAAATCATTTCGTCGCGATCGTATACACAGTGCGGGCCAAAGTTAATATTAAATAGTATTATATACGCGTGAACGCCGGACCACCAATGTTCGGTTCCGACGCCAATCTGTGTAATCGGTCGCCAGGCATAACGTAAACGCGTTTCGCGTTGCAGCGTTTTCTATATAAGCTCTCCTCTTCTACTATAAATATTATATTATTATCAATGTTCTGCGATGTATCGACACTAGATCGTCGTCTCCTTATTTTACCTCCCCCCATTCCCCCGGACGCCACCTATTCAGACATTTTCGTCGTGTTTTATGTACCATAATAATGAGATCATGATACGATGTGATCGATATGTTCATGACTATTTATTGTTATCTATATTATCTATATTTATTCGCTCCATTTATACAGGATAGGATTTAGGTATATATAGTGTCCCCCTCGAGCGCAAAATTTGTAGGTGCCCAAAACACCGTTTTTTGTATATACATTTTTTTTTTAATAAGATCAAAAAGTGCCAGTTCAAGTCGTCCTAAATCTATTTAATTACAATAACTTCGCGAAAAATTGAAATTTTTTAATGCAGTTTTTTAATTTGTTAATTAGCCATCCACCTATAATATTACCTTTATTGATTTTTGAAAAAAAAAAAACAAGTAATATTAAAAAAATTTTAATTTTAATGTTTTATATAAAATTTGAATATAGCTATTTTAAACAGTATATTTGTATGACAATTTTGACGCTATATCAAGATATAAATTTTAAGGAATATTTTTTCATTTCTGAAGAAAGGATACTTCTAATTTTGTTATTAATTATTGTAATAATTCAAAACGCAATTTATTGCTCATCACTCACTTATCATAATATTGTATATTTGAATATTGATAATATGAATTCTAAATTCAAGGATATAGTAAATTAAATAATTACAAAAAATGACGTCAGAAATATGATTTATTCAATATATAAAAAAAAATCCTAAAAATCTTAATTGCTATGATATTATTATAATTAAGTAGATAGTAAATAGATCTGGGACAGGCATATTATATTATAAATTATAACCAATATTTTATAGCTTAAAAATTATATTTATAACTTAATTATATTAAATATTAAAACTATTAAAATATAACTAAAATTTATAATAATTAAAAAAATAAAAATTGATATTTTAAATTCTATATTCAATTTTAAATTAATATTTTAACTATTAAAATTGTTTACTTAACAGCTTATGAAACAAGTTTTATCTAACAACAGAAAAATATAACTAGGTATTTAGGTATTATTATATTTTCATAAAAAACTATGAAATTATGAATGCTCTAAATTTTCGGTAGCTTCTGGGCTGAAGCCCACTCAGCCCTCCCCTAAATCTGGTCCTGATAATATATATAAAACGATTGTTTTTTACTTTTACTATTTTATTATATATAAAATAAATAAATAAATACATATTTTTAGGTAAATATTAACATCTAACACGTTAAAATGTTTGTCATTGTGTAATCTATTTTGGTAAAAATATTGCATTATATTATCATTTGTCAATTTGTATAATGCTTAGTAAAAATATTAAACAAAATAACTTAACAAAATGTTTCATAGAAACTAGTTTATAATATATTTTTAGCATAAATACGGTCGAGGGGGGTGTTTTAACACCCAAAACACACCCCCTGGCTACGCGATTGTATTTTTTATTATGCATTTTTCTGATTTTATTCTTTATTTCTTTAATAAAATAAAAATAATAGTACTGATTTGTAACTAAATTTACTAATGAAATTCAAATTATTACATTTTTATAAAACTTTATAATAATTATCTATGTCTCAAGACTTATATCAACATAGCTCTATGTCTATAGCTCTTATATTAGTATTAATAAGATAATTAGATAATTAGATATTTAATTACAATTGAATGACCTAATAATAAAATATATTCATATTCACTTTCTATTTTAGATTCTGAGCAAAGTAAGGAATGTATTATGAACTATGGTTTCTTCAATGATGTGTGTTTTTTTATGTATACCTATAGAGTATAGAGACGTTTCTGAGTAGACATAATGATCCGATCATATATTGCAGTAGGAAAAGTTTCCGGAGATAATTTTATGTAGTTGGTTCTTTATTTGGCTGAATTTTAAAATTTAGTATTTACCAATAGTTTTTTGAGAGAAATTAAAAACTACCTAAAAATTATAGAAACAAACTGTAAAAATCGTGAACACTAATTTTAATGAGTGATGCAATTCAAACTGCAGCCGGACCTCATTTGTTAATTCTTATTAATTTGTTATACATTTTTTTCTTTTTATAACCACTTCACTCTTCATTTATTTTCAGTTACATTTTGCATGATCAACCTGTTTAGATTTGATACATTTCCATTTCCCTCCCAACATCGTTAGATGAGACAATAGTACCTTCGCTTTCTAATTCTTACAGAATAATGCGATAAGACGTGCTAGTCAGAGGCGTATTTAGGAATTTATAAAGGGGGTTCAGATAGTTTTTGGAAGATTTTATAAAAATTTCTTCTTTCCCGTTTTATTATATAAAAAAATATTAATCACAAAATATTTTTTTTGGTCATGGGGCAATTTAAACTCGGTCGACCTTCTCCCCATAAATGTCTCCGGTGCTAGTATGACGATATTTTTATATAACAGATATATAATATTCTATATATTAATTGTGCCTCTGTGGTAGGTATATCATCGAGATAAATAACAATACTAGAGTACTGACGGGACATGTTGGTAATATAATAAAAACGGCTCACGAAAGAATATTGTTCGGCCGGAGTCGTGCTAAGGAGAGGGCAAAAGGGGCAAATGCCTTAGGGCACCCAAATCAATATAAAATTTAGGGGCGCCGATTAAAAGATAATTTTTTATTATATTATACTTTTAGATTCTGAGCGAAGCGAGAAATGTATTGTTTTACAAAGGTAATGGAACGACCTATCAGTATAATATATTGTATTACATTGAGTTTCAAAATCAGAATCGTATTTTCTTATGCAATATCATTGCATTCAAATCGTAATTATAATAAACCACTAATTTATCCGAGGACCGAAGGGATGAAGGAGGAACATCTAAAATCCACCTTCCGACTTTTTTATATTACTAGATATAAATGGATGGATATAGGGGGGGCCCAGGGGCCGTGGCTCTCTCCAGAAATTCTGTGAAGAATATTAAATTTAGTGTGTACACTGCACAAACGTTAAAAATGCACATTGTACAAATGTTTCAATTATAATTTTTCTAAGACTTATTAATGACAGTGATCATCGTAATATTTAGAATAGATAGGAGCAGCTGCTATTTTACAAATAATTGAATCAAATTTTGACTAAGATTAAAACTAAATCTTAAACTAATGTTTATTGTTTCTATTGGATACTAAGGATAAGACAATAGTTCTGTATATTTAACACATTATTCTGAATAAATGTAATTATTTCATTTTTCATTTTTCCGTTTATTATCGTCATTCATCACTTTCGGTGTATTGAATTTAAAAATTGAATTTTTATGTGTTATATTTTCATATATTATTATTATGGCTCAAAAATGAAAAAAGTTTACACTCCTATTTTACACAAGTAAGGCGTAATGTAGTTTCAACTTTTTTTATTACTTTATAAATTTTGCATGTTCTTTATAATAGTCTACGGTCCGGTACACGTCTTAATAGTTGATTTACTTTTTCCCAAGTATTTTACTAATTAAAAATATAGACAAAAGGTTCTATTTGATATATTTATGAAATGATAAGTATTATTTATTATGAAGTATTTGCTTAATTATACTATATTTATAAACGTGTTATTTGACAAATTATGAACAGGTACAATATTTTTATAGATCACTTGGTCATTTTTCAGTACCTATACAGATATTAATATTTTGATCAAATGAAAAGTATTAAAAAATACTAACAACTTAATTAATTCTACACACTTGTAGTTTCTATAATTATTAATGTTATAAAATTATAAGAATTATATACATTTATGTTTCGTGGCTTATTATTATTATTATTGTTACTAAGTAAAAGACATTAACATAGTGTTTTTTTTTCAAACCTATATGAATATATGAAAGTATATATATAATATATATATAAATATACTTTCATATAACCTAACCTAACCTTATAATATATAATTTATCATAGTTTAAATAATTGGCCCTACCTAAACCTTAACTCTGGATCCGTGCCTGATTCAGAGGTGCAAGAACTATTTTTCATGTGGAAAAAAGACGTTAATATAATAATATTATTATGGATATTGTTATATTACAATGTTTTTCACCTAAATAGTAATATTAAATAATTCAGCTGGATGACTTTAGATCAAGATGGGAATTTTTCATAATGTATATCAGCGTAAATTATGCGTTAATTTTCAAAATTTTAGCTCTTTTGGTGTGAGTATGCGTTATAAAACTTACATTTTTTAAAATGGTAACACCTATTTTTTTATTAGATTCAAATAGAATTATTTTTTTATAGCAATTTTGATATTCAATCATTTTTCCTATCTTAAAAATTGACTGACTTACTGTCATTTTATTTTAAAATAAAAATAAATTTTCTCAATATTTTGTATTATATTGATTATTGGTTAAATTATAAATACAATAATTTTAAAAATTTGTACAGTGCAAGTTATTGTTCTTTGTCCATTGTAAAATACTAAGGTTAGGTTATAATTAAGTTAGATATCTATTCATACATATAAAAGTATGAGAATTTGAAGTCTAACAGTAATAACAATAAGTAATAGTCAATAGTTATATTTTATTTGTATAATATTATGTATTATTTCTCTTCATAACTTCAATTGAAAATTTTAAATTACCGCCTTAATATCTGGGATCTATAATATATCTCAAATTATATTAAACTGACCAGTTTCTCTCAAAACGTCAGTGGTATTAAATGACTCGGGATCACATTTTCTAACCTAATCTGGTAACTGTTCTTATCAAAATGGTTACCAGGATCTATTTGTCAGCATCATAGAGAATCATAGTACTCTATGGTCAGCATTTATACTATTATCATTTTATATAATTTGTGCTATTATATTAATGTGTTTATGGTCAGCATACTGTAAATATCTACAAAATCATTTTCATATCAATACATTTGTATAATTTTTTATATTTAGCACACTGGATGCTTTGACAATAACTGTTTACTAACCTGATTTTTTTATTATCCTGTTGATTATCGATAAGAGATAATACACAATAAAATATACAATACTATATTTTTTATAATGCCATGTAATTAATTCTAGCATGGAATCCTGAATTTGAGTTAGAAAATAAGAATGTTTCAACGTTTAAATACGATTTTATAAAGATATTAAAGTATTAAACTGAATATTTGAATTTTGAATCTTCATATTTTGTTATTATTTTTATTACTAGTGAAATATAATTTTTATATAGAATTACATTGATAATAAATTGTTCTAAAATCATACCTAATGAATTTTATATGATAAACTTAAATTAAATTAAATTAAATTAAAATAAAATGGTAAGTAATATTCATGATTCTTTAATAATTTTCATAATCCTCTAGAATATTTGCCTATATTTAATTTCCCATGTTTTAATTATTTTAGTTCTATTTTGAAGATTTTGTAAAATAAAAATTAAAAATTAATAGCATTGTCGTTAGGATTTTAATTTACTTAGAAACTTCTTAAAATGCATTAATTAATGAACGAAAGTTTTAGAATAATTGACAAATAATAAATGACATAAAAATGTTATGTTATGTAAATTTTGTTTATCTTTATGAATAAGAAAATTTTATAATGGTGCGGTCGACCCCCAACTGAAATGAAAATTGTAGAAATATATTTACTTAATACATATTTATTTTAGTATATTATACTTAATAAAATAATAGTATATAGTATGTATTATTAAAATTAATAATAATATTTATTTTTATTATAAGTGATTAAATTATTATTAGTAGGTACCATCACGAACTCGCGTTAATTTTTCAAATTATATCTATTGGAAATTGCCATATGACCATACGGGTATTTACGTAATGTGTGCAATATTGTGAATAACACATAGAAATAACAGTTTCGGCAGTTTCCTATGTGTACTATAGGTATAATAATATTATCACCGCTACAGCAGCTGTAGAAGCATATGATATGCAATAAATTCTGTCGTTCAAATGGGGCAGCAGCAACATCTGCTATTTTAAACGATAATAATATCTACCTGTATAATACTGTCTAATGTATAAACACGGAATATCAACTAGCCGTTGGTGCAATGATTATTATCGCTTTAATGCTCTATTCGGGTGTCAGGGTGGTAGAATTATTTATTTGGATCATTACCATTAATACTACATACCTAATGTATAAAAATTAAACGATATTAATAAACTATTAATAAAATATTATTCTATTCCCAAATATTTATTCTATTTATTTTCATTTAATCGTAAATTACAATGGATGAGATTGATGTTTTACATTTTGCACTCCCTTGCCAAACTACTATGAACCGCCACTGTATGTTATTAAAATATAAAACATTTTAAACAGTAATTATTGGGAAAATAAGCATTTTTAAGTTCAAAATTCATTAAATTAAAATAATAATAATTATTTGAATTAAATTGAATTTTGTATTCAGGAGTCAATTTTAATGGAGAAATATAATAATAAACTTCAACATAATTATATAGGTATACATAGTATAATTAATTTATATATCTATTGTTTTAACTTCAAATTTTACTCATTTCCTTGGCTCATTATATTAAGCATATTATTTATTAATTATTATATTTGTAGTTTATACCAATATAAAATAATATATATATTTTAAATTATCTATTTAATATTCTTCTAAAAATAATATTTTTCATTATTTATAGAGTGACTTTAAAACAGTAATTGAAGGCACTCGTGCTTCCAATAATCTACCTACTGGAGTGAACTGGAACTTTTATAACAGCTACCCTAAATTTAAGAAAGCTGTTTCAATACGCCAAAACCATATCCTCAAATTGTATGTATGCAATTACATTTACTATTAAATATTATAAAATTAACTATAATGTTGGTTTAATACTTATAGAATATCTACAGTTTTGAATAATCAAAAAATCCATGGAAATATTAGAAGTAGAGACGCAGATCGTCAATTTGAACTTATTGAAGAAGGAAATGATACAATCTTAGATCGTGTGGTAAAATAAGTATATATTTTGCTTATTAACACAATCCATAATCTTTATTTGTAATTTTAGACTCACAATATTGATACATTAAATGGATCTTTTAAAAACAATAACTTATCTGTCACACCTAAAGTGTTTTTATCCAATTTGAATGAAAAGTCACAAGTTGCAAATAAAAAAAGAATATTAGTACACGGACGTAATATTGAACGGCCACAAATAAAGTTCAAGATCAAAGTGGATAACAGACCAGTTCCGTTTAAACCTCTTTTAAATTGTAAACCAAACAGTAAAATACCATTAGATTTATGTTTGGAAACATCTGAAAATGGGGTTATGTTGTAAGTGTTTTATTTTCAATTTAAATATATATATATTTGTATTTTAAAATAAGAATTATTTATTTTTAATAGTTATAAGCATCCATATCAGTTTGAATTGGATGATTTTAAGGTCCCTGAAGAACATTTAAAAGCTTCAAAAGCTATAAAATATGGTTCATTGGATGATACACTATTTGTAGAAGTATATACGGAAGAACAATTTAATTTGATGGTTTCAGATTTAAGAAGTGTCTGTGAATTAGCTATTGATTTAGAGGTAATATTATTAATTTTTTTACAGTAATTTTTATATAAAATGCTTTTCTTCTATTTAAAAACAGGCACATAGTTACCGTACTTATCAAGGATTTACATGCTTAATGCAAATTTCAAGTAGAAATACTGATTATATTATAGATACATTAGAACTTCGAGATAAAATGGAAGTACTTAATGAAATATTTACTGATCCGGCTATAGTTAAAGTAAATATTCAAAAAAATAATATATAATAAAAATTAAAATACAAAAAATTTTAAATTATCCATTTATATTTTAGGTATTTCATGGAGCAGATAGTGATATAACTTGGTTACAAAGAGATTTGGGTTTATATGTTGTCAATATGTTTGATACTTATCAAGCTGCCAAAATTTTAAATTTTTCTAGAAAAGGATTAGATTTCTTATTAAAACATTATTGCAATATAGATGCTGATAAAGCATTTCAGTTGTATGATTGGAGAACAAGGTAAAAATAAAATTATTAAAGAATCATAGATTGATTTATTTTAATAATATTACAATAATTATTATGCAAACCTTGGATAATATTCAAGATAGTTTTGTTGAAAAACTGATATTACTGTTTTGCAATATATATGAAATATATTTATATTCATATATTGAATATTTATAAAGCTTGAAAACAAAAAGTCTCTAAAACAATAATTTTTCAAAACTATCATGAATATTATCAACTTTTTACACTCTATATTTGAATTTAATGAAAACAGTTTGCTTCTTATTTTTCTTTGTATAATTGTATTTATTTATTTTTTATTTCTATTAGTAACTCATTACTTAAATAATAAACCAATAATTTTTAAAGTTATTTATATAAATATATTTGTATTATTTTTTTAGACCATTATCACCCGAAGCCTTACATTATGCTAGATGTGATACACATTATTTGCTTTATGTTTATGATATGATTAAAAAAGATCTTATGGCAATGTCAACAAATCAGTGTAACTATATTGAATTAGTATTTCAACGTAGTACTGATGTGTGCAAAATGGTAAATAAATACGTTTTTATATTGTCTGGATTTATTGTTGAAATTAATGTTAAATTAATATTTAGAGATATGAAGTGAATATTTTGCAAGATGATAGTCATTTAAGTATGTATAAACGAAGTAAAAAAATGTTTGATATTCAGCAGATGTATGCGCTCAGGCATCTGTATGTTTGGAGAGACAAATTAGCAAGAGAATTAGATGAGAGTCCTGGGTAAAATTATAAAAGTATAATAATATATTATGTGTAAAGTATATTTAATTAATTTTTTTCAGATACATTCTACCAAATCATATGTTACTTAAAATATCAGAAATGTTGCCAAAAGAATCTTCAGGCATACTGGCATGTTGTTCACCAATACCACCATTAGTCCGACAATGTTTACATGAAATCCATCATATTGTTAAAAAAGCAAGGGAACAAACTTTTGAAAATGTTAGTTTGTTTTTTAAATATTAATTTTATTATTAAGATTACATGATGTGGTCAAATGTTATATTATTAATTACTTTTAGGCTGAAAAATACAGTGAAGAAAATAGCTTCACACAAGATATTGTTAAACATAATATTGATGTGGACATGATTAGTTTACATGATTATTCCAGAGCTAAAGATAATATAGAAGAATCTTTACCTACATTGTTGAATGATTTAAATAAATTAGCTGTTTTGGAGTCTGAAATTATATATATTAAACCACAAGAAATTACAATATTTCAGGTACATGATAAAACGAAAACTATTTACTTAATAATATTTTCATTACCTATTTTGTAATGTTAGTAATATTTTTATTTAAATTTAGGAAGTGAACAAAAAATCAAAAAAGTGTATTGGTCTAAAAAATATTGTTTACAAACAACCATACGAACTTTATTTAAAAACAATAGAGTTTAAAAACTTTTTAAAGAAATCAAAAGAAATAAAAAAGGAAAACAATGATACTAGTGAACAAGTTAATACAACTAGTACGCCTATGGAATGTCCAGATAAACTTTATTTACAACCTCAAGTATGTTTATATTTAACTAATTATTTTGTTTAATAAAATTTAAAAACAATTGAGAATTTAATTTTAATTTTTAGATTAATCAAATTAAAATAGAATCTGACCCAATTAATGTGAAAAAAGAAACTCCAAAACTCATAAACGAAGTAAATATTGAGGATAAAAAAATTAACCCAAGTTCAACTAATACAAATCAAACAAATACATCTCAACATAAGTTCACTAATAATAATAATTTTAAGCCACACAATTATGGAAATACAGATTTTACAAAGTATCATAATCAATCAAAAGATGTTCTATATATTGCCAAACGACTACAACAGGTAAACATATACTATAATTTATTGAGATATTGTAAAACATACAATAAATGCTATTATGTTTATAATTTAAATATTTTTCAAATAATTAAATATTTATTTTAATATTAAATACTATATAAAATCTATTAATCTTAATTACATAAGTAAAACCGAAATATAAAATTGATTTATGTTATGTTAAGTCTACCAGTTATAATTGTAAATTAAATGTATAATTTTTAATGTTTTGTTTGTTTTAGAAAAAGAATAAATCAAAGAAAAAAAATAAACCAAAAAGGTTGCAAAAAACTGTATAAATTGCTAATTCAATTATTGATTATATTGACAATATATATATGTATATCTATTTGTTGACCAATATGATTAAATTTACAAGCATTTTTAAACTGTTTTTAATATTATTTTCTACTATAAATAACAGAGTTAATCATACTGTAAAATTTGAAATATTAATGAATTGTGGTAAAATTTATTTAATTTGACAAACAATATTAGTATCATTTAATATTTATTTTATTTTAGACTTACTACATCTTCTGTCTCACCTTACACTTATAGGTTGAAATCTATTAAAATTTAAAGGGGGTTAATATTTTTAAAATCACTTTAAACCAAAAAAACTTAAATCAATATAATATTTATATATATATATATATAAAACTAATACAATTATTAGAGAAGCTTAGCCCCCTAAGCTTTCTATTTCTGAATATTTTTTTACTCATAACTAGATGGGATTGATCACAATCCATAGATATTGATCTCCTACTTATTGTCTTTTTCTTCTCATATCTTTTATATTAATTTCCATAATTACTCTACATAATTGCTACTACTAAGTAATACTGATAACACTATATCATCTCTCCTTCTATCATGTCCAAACTATCAGCCTAGTCTCTTTCTCTCACAATTTATGCAACTCTTACACTTCCCATTACATATTAATTATTTTTATATATCTTTTAGAGACTAGCAACTTCATACATCCATCTTAGAATTCCTAGTTTAGTCTTGCAACAAAAAATTAAGAAAATTAAAGTATAATTATATGGTCTATTCAATTAAATAAATATGAGTATTAAGTGTTATGAATGTGTTGATACATTTTTAAATATGATGTATAATATTCACCTAAGCCCAGTGGTTAACCGTATAATACAAGGTCACCAACCACTTTCCAAAACATTAAAGGATTGATTATTGTGGATTTATATAAAATAATTAATTAAATGCAATTAATGTTTATGATTTAATATTTTAAAATATATTAATTAATAATAAGTTAATTTAGTGTCAAGAAAGCCTATACCATCAAAACTTGGTCATAAATAAAATAATAATTTTTAAAAACATCTACATACATAAAGTTAATATTATAATGTACA
Organism: Eriosoma lanigerum; assembly: GCA_013282895.1. Classification (NCBI taxonomy): domain Eukaryota; kingdom Metazoa; phylum Arthropoda; class Insecta; order Hemiptera; family Aphididae; genus Eriosoma; species Eriosoma lanigerum. The sequence continues at coordinate 50,528,723 of CM023359.1, forward strand.
TTATTGTTATTATTAATTTAATAATATTAAAAATAATAGTAATTATATTACTGGCTAAGGTTTATTTTAATTAATTACCAAATTGTATTTTTTAATTCGCTTATCATTCGTCCTACCAGCGAACTTCACAGCTAGAAGAGAAATTGGTGTTCTACTCCATATTTATTATGTTCATAGTGATTTAAAACGGATATTAAAAGTTTGAACACCTACTGACTACTCATTACTTTTCTTTGGCCGAGTAATTACATAGATTTTATATTAATCAATATCATAGTTGCAATGGATGACCAGTGACTGTTAATTAAGAAATATCCACTCTGTATATCCGGTCAATGATTACATGTAATATGTATAAATGATAATATATATATATATATATAATTGATAACAATAACGAAATAATAATAATATATAAATAATATATATATATGTATATATAATGTTACATTACAGCGTTCTATTTTAATTAATGGCAATCACATTAATAATAACAATATAATATGTAGAGATGTAAGTGCTTTTCTTTTAAAGATGTATTACAATTAATAATATGAACGTTAATAAGATACGTATTAATTGTTATGTAAAATAATGAAGGAAAAAATATGTATGTGCATTATATTCATGATATCTTTGAAATAATATAAAATATACATAAATATACACAATATATTAAATATTATTGTATAATCATGGGCCTTTTATTAAGAAAGAAATAATAAAAACATTGAAATTTATGGAATTTTTAAAATAATTCAGTTTCATAAATTGCACTGTTGTACACATATTTATTTTATTTTGTATTAGTGACTATTTCAAGAGTTATCCAGAGAGCATAGACACATAAATATATTATAGGAATTTTAATTCATTATAGATTTACTTCCTACATATGATTAAAAATATAAGTCATGAAATATTCAAACACTATATATCTGTGTACATGTATATTAATCTTTATTAAACATATAGTTTTATGTTGTGTTGTGATAAATTAATCGTTGTAATATTCATAGAACATTGTTTTACGAATATATTGAAAACTAAGAATTTGTGTAAGCATTTTATAAAGCCATAGTTTTTGAAAAAGTTAACGAGTTTCAGTTCTTAGGAGCCATGCTGAGTGTCAAAAATGATTAGTCAAAAGACATGGGAATAAGAATAACAAAGGCTGAAAGGGCAGCATTCGTACTAAGTAAATTTCTGAAATCAAAATGACTTTCAAAGAAAACAAAGGCAAGGTTGTGCATGGTTATAATAAGGCCCACGTTAACCTATGGATGTGAAATCTGGACAACCACTAGTAATACAGAAAGGAGACTAAAATATGGAAAATAATTTGTGGTCCTGTCTATGATAACAGAACAGATTTGTTAAGAAGAAAATTCAATCAGGTGGAGTTGGAACTGACACCAGTCACTAGCTTCATAAGTGGCCAGCGAATACAATGGCCTAGTTACATAATGCGCAGAAATGATGAAGAGACGGTTAGAGCTGGAATGGAGGTGTACGGAAAAGAGGACGGCCTAGAAAGAGATGGTTGGATACAGTGGAAGAAGACCTCAAGAAAATAGGAGTACGAGAGTGGAGAACAATAGTTTATAACAGGGAAGAATGGAGGCAGATTGTGATGAAAATCATTTTTTTAATGATAAATATATAGTTAAGGTTAGGTTGAAGGTTAAGGTTAAAGTTGAAGGTGAAATTCACATGTTATTCACATGCAAAAATGTTGAACTTTTTTAAACAATTTTCAAAAATAATGGAAAAAGAGCATAAATTTGAGGTTGAATATTCAAATTGCAAAAAAATTTTATTTTATTGATAAAAACATTCTCAATGTGACATGTCAAGGTCAAATCCACACGTTGGCTTTCATATATTGAATGCAAATTTTTAAAAAATTTTAAAATTTTTTTAAAAATAATCGAAAAAGAGCGTATAATTGTGGTTGACTATTCAAATTGAAAAAAAAAATTTTAATGAGAAAAAAATAAAGTTAATTGTTACATGTTGAAGGTGAAATTCATATGCTATTGTTCATACATTGAATGCAAAATTTTTTACTTTTTTTATTATTTTTTTAAAAAATAATCGAACAAGTGCGTAGATTTGAGGTTGAATATTCAAAATGAAAAAAAAAATTTTCTGTTAATGATAAAAATATAGTTAATTGTCACATGTTAATGGTGAAGTTCACATGTTGACTTTCATATATTGAATGCAAACATTTTGAAGTTTTTTAAAATTTTTTCATAAATAATCGAAAAAGAGCGTATATTTAAGGTTATTTAAGACGTACATATTATGTTTGTCAGTAGACGGATATTTATTATTTTCATTGTATTTTATTATTATTTTACCATATTATCAATTATATGTTGTAAATTTTAGTAGTATATCGTATATGCAATTATTATATAATTCATATATTATCAAGAATATATCAACAATATACGACTACATTATACAAACTCAATGATTATTTTTATCTTACTATCTACGATAATTTCGTTTGGTCAAGAATTGTAAACATACCCTAACACACAATATTATTTTAACGAGGATCCTGTGGTTTTGATGGCTTGCGCCTACAGCGACGCACCTTATATTAACGCTAAGGCGTTACTCAAGAGGCGCCGGGGTTCATGAGCGACTATCGCGAACCACCGGACCGAAGTCCGTACCCTTCTGGAGACCGGCGCGCAATGGATGCCCGTCGGGTCCGATCTCCCCTCTGGGTGTTGAGGTTTGTTTACTATCTAGCGCTGTTCCACAACCACCACGTTGCAGCCGAGGTAGGCTCCCCACTCCCGTGGCACCGACTGGGTTTTTAGTTGACGTCGGTAGGTCAACCCGAGGAATTAGCTCCTTTCCCACTATTTTGGCTCCCGAGCCGGCTAGTGGTGGGCTTGATATTATTTTAACGGTGTATTCTCTTAGTACCTAATTAGTAATATCACTGAGAATTGTATACAAATCTAATTTAAATACATTTTAATGGGTTGCTAATAAAATGAGAAAAATGTATTTACTTCGTTCTAATAACTATTATAGTATTAGTCTGTGTCGTCTGTGGTACAAAGATACAAAATAATATACATATCTACTAAGTAGTATCTAATACATAGCCATTACCAGTAATTAAAACCTTATAATAAGTTATAATATTTTACAACCAATATTCATATTTTCATTATATAACATGCATTCAAATTATATTTTTAAATAATATTATTATATAATTATATTTTATTATTCAGTTGATTTATTGTGCGACCGCTCTGAGTATAAAATACTACTACGATTTACGAAAAATTCATTACTATACTGCATTAGTGTAGTTTAGTTGTAGTAATAAAAAATATTGTTTTTATTGAAATAGTATTGTGATACACATTTTATTATACTCCTATACAAAATACCAATTGGTATTTAAATATGGCATAAATGAAATTTAAATGGGATTTCCAATAAAATCGTAATAAATGTTGCCTACCTATGTGTTTGAAATTTGGAGTTTAGCATCAAAAAGTTCTGTCGCCACACCATCACACCACAGCATACTAGCGGAAAAATATTTAAAAATTATACGCACAGGTAACATCGACCATTTTTTAGAATAAGATGAAGAATAAGATGAAGTGAAGAAATATTTTTTTCTCAATTTAATAATTAATATAAATACGTAGTTTGCATATAATTTATAATATATAAGTAGAACAAATAATAATACTCATTAATAATATGTTGACCTATTTGACAGACAAAAACAATTGTTTGTTACTATTAGTGCCGATTTAATTAAACAATAACAATATGCAATTTATAACGTTGACTTTTTGTTTAATCGTACTTATGACAATTTAATATAAACGATTATTTTTATATTTAAGCACATAAAACTTGAATTTAACGTATATTTAATATAAATTTTCAATATACTTGTATCATATTTATATTATCAATATGCCTATTACTAGAAGTCAAGTATCAAGACTTCGCTCAGGTAACGCAAAAATATTTTTAACTATTTTACTCAATTACCTAACACAATAATGTATTTTTTATTTCTATATTAATAATATATTATTGGATTAAAAAGTAAATGTTAACGAAGGAAAAATAATAAAAAAAAGTAGGAAAGGACGATTATGGACGTTTCTCCTTCGTCCCTTCGGTCCTCGTAGAAATTAGTAGAGAGAGAGAAATTATTATGATTTAAATGCAATGATATTGCATTAGAAAATACGATTCTAAGCGAATCTCAATGTATTGTAATATATTATACTGATAATCCTATCCAACATTTACCACCAATGTAAATTACATATTATGTAAATATGCAAAATAAATTTCAAATCCCTATGATCAATATTCGAGGAGTTATCATTTCATTGTCAGTCACAATTTTAAAAATATTTTGTAAATAAATTAAATAGTATATGAGTAAGCTTCTATAAAAATTTTATACCTTTAAACCAAAAATTGCAAGTAATATTAAACATTTTTGGAAAAAATTCAAAGCTCTATATTTAACAAAAAAAAAAAAAAAAACCAATACGTTTCAATATTTTACTAAACGTAAATATTACCTATATCAGTATTCAAAAAAAATTTTTAAGTTCTTATGATCAAAATTCCATTAATTATAAAAAAATGTGAAATAACGAAAATCGTAATTTTATAAATTTTCCGCTTCTCAAGAAAAAACTTTTGGGAAATTCAAAGAATAAGCTAAATAAAGTACCAATTAGATGAAATTTAATACAGAAAGGGTACTCTATTTGTGGTAATCGGACCATTATTTCTACCCGAAAAAAGGTTTTCATACAAACAAAAAAAAAAATCGTTGTGGAAACAATACATTCCTCGCTCCGCTCAGAGTCAGAATCTAAAATTAAAAACAAAATTTCAATTTCAATTTTTCTAAACGAGTATTATATTATATTTTATACAGTAGAATCATTTGGGGGCGGGCCACTCATACATTTGCCGTAGTCTATAATTAGCCAAATCTTAAGTCGGCAGATTTTAAAAATAACAACCCCTAAATACAACCTCTTTTTTTGATTACCTCTTACAATAAAATAAAATACCCAACTAAAAAAATGACCCCTACCACTCCTGTTCTTAAAAAACAGTCGGTAAATCTATGAGTTTACCCTAGTCTAGTAAAAATTGAAATGACGCTACTGATTTTATATAAGTACAACTAATAGTACCTATTAACCTATTAAGAGTATTCCAAAACCGACTGGCCTTAATATATCAATATTTAAATTACTGATTGTAAATAGTCAATGAATAGGCAATACATTTTATTTATTACGAATATTGTAAGCTATTAAATTTGCACTTATTTTTTTTATTTCACACATCAACGTCCTCCATGTTTTATTTTATTTTACTTTATTATTGTATCACGGTATAATAGTTGAATTATATGTTGTATGTTTTTTAAAATTTTATATATGTATATTAGTGTGGCTATTTATTTTATAATTTATGTTTTATATGTTTAGGAAAGCCTTATAAAATAGGAGAAAATATAAGTCGGATATTTGCAGTTATTAAAAAGAAGTCCATGTCATACACGTTCAAACCCAAATCACCAACTACCAATGCTATACCGAATTATAATACTACAAAACAAGAAATCGCTAATACTATACCAGATTGTAATACTATAAAAC
>CM023359.1:50534431-50616291 GCA_013282895.1 Eriosoma lanigerum
AATACTTTAAAACAAGAAATCGCTAATACTATACCAGATTGTAATACCATAAAACAAGAAATCGCTAATTCTATACCGGATTATAATACTATAAAACTAGAAACCGCTAATACTATACCAATCAGAGCAGCTACATCGACATTTACAACTTCAATACATTTTCAAAAACCAGAACGTAAAACAAGACCATATTGCTGGAAACCTTACCGAAGTCCATTGCATTGCCAGTTACCGCCGGTATTTAAGATACGTATACCACAATATCAGGAACCGTTAACATATGGGCAACCACATAGTATTAAAATTGAACAGTAGTTGAATTGGATCTGCATCAAAAAGAACTGCATCTTCTTATATGTGTATATAAATATAAAATAAATATGTATGAATATAACATAAAATGTAAAATAAAATTTGAATTCTAAAATATAAATTGTATTTGTATGGGCCGGGAGCGTAAAACAATATTATGCGCACTTCGGACACCAACCAAAACCACCGACACTGTGTAAATGTGTATGCATGTATGTGTATGCTTAAAAACTATGAAATAATAAATGGTACAATAAATAATAAATAAATAAAAGGTAATGCAAATATAAATGAAAGGTAACACGCTGTAAATGGTAACTAATGTATAAAGAACAATCTTAAATATATTGCCTGTTTGCACATCCAGATATATAAATATATAATAATTAATAATAATATTGTATCAATAATAAATTACCCTTTTAGATTATAGGAATTGTGATAACAACTAAAACTATATTTCCTGACTGGAGGCTAGGCTAGGTTTTTTAAAATACATAAGTTATTTGAGACACTACAGAGACTAACCATCACTGATCCTTACTCTTTTTTACATTATTTATAACTTTAAAATAGCCTAGTAAATTTTTCCATAAGAAAATGTTATTACAAAAGGATGAGGTTGTCTTTAAAATTCTCCGCGACATCGTTTTTGCTATAAAATTTTTATTATTTTTTATAGCAGTGTAACGTTAACATCATTGATACCGAAATATGCACACCGTTGGAAGTTGCATGGCCTGTGGTACTACCTAACTCAGCGTCAGAAGTGATATTACCTTATTCAATTATGGTTGGAGAGTATACATATTACCTTCATTATACTGAGGACATTACAAAGACAATATTCGAACCGTTATCAATTACTTGTCCTACAAATCTACCAAACCCACAGACAGAAATATTATTACCCCCTTCAATTGTGGTTGGTGAGCACACATATTACCTTCATTTTATTGAGGGTATTACAAGTACAATATTTGAACCGTTACCAATTACTTGCCCTACAATACTACCAAACCCAGAACCAGAAATATTATTACCCTCTTCAATTGTGGATGGAGATCATACGTATTACTTGCATTGTATTGAGGACAAATCTGAAACAATGTTCGTACCGTCGGCAGTGACATAACAATACCCAGCGCCAGAGATGTTGGCATTCGATTTGACAATGGATGTGGAGAGTATGACATCTGAGCAGTGTAACCTGGAAATCAATGAATCTGCAGTATCCGTATCGTTAGAAGTAGAATTGTCTTCGTCAAAACTGACCCAAGTAGACATGGTATGCCAAATATCCGAAGCCAAAGAGGCACCGGTGTCTATATTGAATAAATATAAATATGTAATTGTTATTTATATATATATATATTAAAATTTGTAGAAACCCAAGATTACCATGTTAGAGAGGCTCTGTGGATGGTTCAGAGTGATTGCGAAACCATTGATAGATTGTTAGAACCGTTGGCTGCAACAGAATATACGACGGGAAGTTCAGAATTAATTTCACCCAATACGGCGGTGAATGTGAAATCTACAAATTTTGAACAGTGTACCGAGGCTATGATCACCAAGGATATGACGTGCGTACTGTTAGAAGTTTCATTACATTCGAACCAGCTGACCCGAGTAGACATAGCGTGCCAAACATATGAAGATAAAAAGTCATCGGTGACTATATTAAATGAACTTATGATGAGGGAAAAATATATAAGAATAAGTTATGAATGGGTATATGAATATATCAATAACCGATGGTATTTCACTTGTAAAGCCATATATACTAATGTGCTCATGTTACAAGATATTTACGGTATGTTTATAATTACATTTTAATTGTCTAATGTCTAATCTAAATAAATCGTGATTTAGGAACCAACAAAGCGTCTTCGAAAAAAACTGCAAAACGGAATGCTGCATCAGATCTAATTTGCAAGCTTAATACTTTTTTATAATCTTATATATCCACGATGATTCATATAGCTTAGTGTGTATGTAGCTTACTACACTTATCAATTCTTCGTTAATTTGTAAGATTTGAAATTTTTTCTTTCTTAACGTTCACTATCTAATAAGGGATAAATAATAATAATTGTTATTAGATATAATAATATCTAATATGCCTACCAATCGTTGAATATTAATACTGTAGACTACTGAACTGAATATATGGGATGCGTATTGCATATAATTCCAAATATGAAAAATGTCGTTTTATTTAAATTTTTTTATACGAGTATTATATTATATTTTATATAAGTACAACTAACAGTAGATATCTAATAAGAGTATTCTAAAACCAACTGGCGTTCATGTATCAATATTTAAATTATTGATTGTAAATAGTCAATGAATAGGCAATACATTTTATTTATTACCAATATTGTTATTATTAAATTTGCACTTATTAGATTCTAAGCAAAGCGAAGAATGTATTGGTTTTACAAAGATGTTTTTTTTTTTTTATTATGCATGAAGACACTTTTTCGGGTAGAAATAATGGTCCGATTACCACAAGTATAGTATGCTTTCGGTTGCAAATCGTGTTTAGTTGGTACTTTATGTAGTTCATTTATCGAATTTCTCAAAAGTATTTCCTTGGGAGGCGAAAAACTCCAAAAAAATTGTGGAAAATCGGCAAAATTACGATTTCTGTAATTTTAATTTTTTTAATTTCGTGATAACTAATTGAGTTTTGATTGTAGGGACTTGAAAATTTTTTGAGTATTTACTTAGGTGAACTTCATTACAAGAAAATATTTAGAAACGATTGATTGATTTTTTAACGAAGTATAGAATTTTGGCTTTTTTTTCAATAATGTTTAATATTTCCTGCAGTTTTTATTTTATTGGTTTGAAAATTTTATCAAAGTCTAGATATATATGACTTAAAATTTTTACAATATATTTTGATAATCGTGACTGACAATTTTTTTTCGTAAACTTTTAAAATAAGAGTTCTTGAAAATTGGCAAAATGACGGTTTCGTTATTTTATTTCTTGATAACTAAATAAGTTTAGATCGTAAGAAATTGAAATTTATTTTAAATATTTACATTCGTAATTTACACACGTGGTAAAATTTTGGAATGGATTATCAGTATATCATATTGTAATATATTGAGTTTCACTCAGAATCGTATTTTCTAATGCAATGTCATTGCATTTAAATCTTGAATATAATAAACCACTAATTTCTCCGAGGATCGAAGGGACGAAGGAGGAACGTCCACAATTGACATTCCTACTTAACTTTACTTTTTAATTTTATATTTGTATACAGTGTAGCTACTTATTTTATAATTTAAGTTTTATGTGTTTAGGAAACACTTATAAAAGAGGAGAAAATGTAAGTCGGATATTTGCAGTTCCTAAAAAAAAGTCCACGTCATACACGTTCAAACCCAAATCACCAACTACCAATGCTATACCGAATTATAATACTACAAAACAAGAAATCGCTCATACTATGTCGGATTATTATACTATAAAACAAGAATTCTTTAATACTATACCTGATTACAATACTACAAAACAAGAAACCGCTAATACTATGTCAGATTATTATACTATAAAACAAGAATTCTTAAATACTACACCGGATTATAATACTATAAAACAAGAAATCGCCAATACTATACCTGATTACGTACAAAATTACAAAATACGTAATCTTGTTTTTTAGTTATTATTATTAAAATGTAATTGTTTCAACTTGTGTCTAAATAATTTAATAATAATTTAATATATTTTAGGCCCTTTAATAATTATATATTTTCTGTGTAAACACCTAGCTAAGAAATGTACAAAATTGGGAAATATTTGGAACAATTGGGGGATGGACCACAACCACATGAAGAATTTAGTAGGAGCAGCCCAGTGTTCACGAAATTAAAAAAAAAAAATTTTTCTTAATTTTGACACCGCTCACCGGTTCAGTCGTCCATAGAATTTGTAATATGTAGAGCTCAACCTAATAAATGTTTCTCTGTTACCAATGAGAATTGAAACTTCAATTGATTTTGTCTGTGACGAAAAAAAAGAGAATCATGGAGTAAAAAGTTCAATGCTACCCCTCGACACTATAGAGGAAAGAAAGGGTTAATGAGTTGATATTGGTTATATAATTTGTATTATATAAATAATATAAATATTAAATAATTATTGGCCGTTACTATGTGTCAAATTTTTTTCGGCTTGATAAGGAACTTGTTTTCTATAACTATAAATTATAATATATTAATAATATATCTTTGTGTTATTCATGTTACGGGGAATCTTTTGCTTACTCCGTCAGCTCTTTTAATTTGTTTTTTCTTATTAATGAGGTTTTACGTTTGTTTGACTTTCCTTTATCCAGTTTTGGTCTAAATTCTAACTGCATAAAAGTAAAATGTTCCGAGGTTCATAAAGAAACTAACGACAAATTAGATTATATTTAGAATATATTTATTAATAAATTTATAGTTTTTATTTATGATAAAGATAAGAGGACGTATTATATACATAATAAGCCCTTTAATAAGGCGTATTAAATTCAATTGGTCGGCGATTAATTTGCTTTTACGTGCTACTCGTACTCATTTTGTAAATGTTACATTTTTTAAAAAAAAATTAAGTTATAAATGTATTTATTTAACGCTTAAATTGCTTATAATCATAATAGATTAAAGAGATTTTGGCGATGTAGATTGAAACAAAATGATATTATGTATAAATTTGTATTAATATTTAAATGTTTATCTACATAAAGGGAAATTCAATCTAAAATGTCATTAAAAAAAACTCTTCTAAGAAAACGAAATAAAATTTAGCTGCTCTAAATACATCAAATGACTTATTAAATTTAGAAATTCAAGATTTATTTAAAGTTTACTCGCCTCTGAAGGTATAACTGCATTATTATTATTATTAGATCATAGTGGAACTAGTGAAAACAGATTTTATTTATTCTTGGAAGTCTGAAACTTAAATGTCTTATTTTTTTCTAAAAAATAATATTTAAAAACTTTGGTTTTATTATGGCACACAGACATTTTAAAATTCTTCTCAATGTTTTCATCGTCTACTACCACCAACAATATTTTTAAGCATACATATGTTAGTTGGTTCATTATTATATATAATCTTATATGTTAATTTTTAATTTTTCAAACATTTACATATACCCATCCACATATAAATATATTTTTATTTCAAGACATAAGCGCTCTGATCTGATTACTTGCAAATTTAAAATAATAAATAGGTATGGATATTACCTATATAATAGTAAATATTTATCAATATCGTGTAGTTAAATATGGCAATCATAAAGCACATAAAATAGCAGTATAACTACATTAATTTTAATATGTATATCCGTTATCCTTGCTGGAACATAGAAATAAGTGAATTCAAAATATTATACTTCATTTTATAAAATAAAATAATATTAAAGTTCATAAAATCATAAGACACAATAACAGCACAATTTCAGAAAATAAAATATGAATTTTTTTAAAAAAAAAACAATATCTGTTCAAACGACTTCGCTTATTACATAACAATAATAATTTATTAAAATAAAACAAATGTTAGTATATAAGACGTAGGTATAATATAGCACTTATTAACATGGTAGGTAGGTTTTTTGAACATAATACAATAAATAATATTTTAATAATATTTAATTACAATTACAATTTCAAGAATAACAATTTTTTAGAAAAATATAAAATTAATTCGTTAATTTTTTGGATAAAATCAATCGATTTCAAAATTATTTTATACCTTTAATATATAATCTTTAAATTATATTTATCATAAATGGTTACATACTCATATAATAATTTTTGGAAAAAACCATATATTTTTTTCATTAATAATATTAATTAAGAACTTAATATTCTTAATTTTTAGAAGAAGAAAAAAGGCACCTTTATTTTGATTTGTTTAGCAATGTGTTCTGACTAGATACCCGATATTATAATAACATTTATAGGCATAAAACTAAGTTAGTAAAAATATATATATATATCAAATTTAATAAAAAATAAAAAAATATCTATACAAAATCTTACTTATTATTATTCTATGTAATTTATATTAATATTGATTTTTAACTATACTTTATACTTATTGGTAAAATAATAGGTATTCCATAAAATATTTAGTAAAACATTATTCAACGTAGGTTTGTCGAGAAATTTTCATATACTACACATAATATATACGTATAATAAAAATAATAATTTAAAGTTTTAAAAATTAATTTATAGTTTTACAAAGTAGTTTGGTTAAGTTTACCAACTTTGGAGTAGGTACATTAGAAATGTTTTCTATGAATACAAAAATTACATGTTTTGAAGTTTACCAAAAAGTTTAAATATCTCGAGATTGTTATTAATAAATATACAAATTAACATCATAATCAAATATAAAATTGGAATTGTCGAAAAAATAAAGGTAAAAAGAACTGTTTTCAACGAACAATAATTGTAAAAAAAAAAATTTAATTTACCGAAAATATGAAATTTGTGGATAGTCATGTTTTTAAAAATGTGTGAAAATAGTATTAATAGTAGTATGGAACTACTGTGATAATAAATAATTGTTACACAATAAATAAGTATGTATTACAATTTATACATCATATATGAACGGCTCTAATATTATATGCGTATAATATTTTAAAAATATTTATCGCATTAAAAAAAGTAAATATAATATTATTATCAAATGCCGTCGCTGAAGATTTTGATAAATGTTTCTCATGCTTCAATCGACAAATTTACTTAAAATTTTTTTTGACTAGAGGCTTTGCAGGTTTTCCACCGTCTATTAAGTCTTTGGCGGTACTAGAGGCGGTTGGTCTCATAAACCCTAAAGACTTTCCAGTGGGAGACATTACCGCTATTCCCGTTCTACTTTGATTCTCTTTGAAACTCGTACCCAATGGTTTGGACTTTGGCTTATTAACAGGGACTGCAATGCTGCTGCTAACTTTGCTCGTCGCTGTGGGAGTATTGCGGTTGTGCAGTTGCAACGCGTTTATCGGTTTTTTCGACTTAAGCTCCGTCGTCAGATCATTGATCGCTCGCGTATAAGTCGACACACCTGGGATCTTTTTTACGGTGCTAATCGAGTTCGAACTGTTTAACGAACTCCTAGAACTACGCAAACTGCTCTTGGAACTCGATCTCTCGACGGGTTTCGGCGAGCTTACAGTTCTTAGGTTTAATGTCGTTGGTCTCTGGACAACCGTCGATTTCACCGTGGGTTTGGGCGATGGGATAGTTCTGACCGAGGGTTTCTGAATGATTTGCGAAGTTCTAAAACTGCTCGTTCGTTTCGGCAACTCGGTTTTCCTAACTACCACGGGTTTAATGGATGACTTGAGCGAATTCGTTTTTCTTAGAGTGTGTGTAGTGGCAGGTCCACCACTACTGTTCGTATCGTTACTCCCGCTACTATCTGCTCTAACAATGGTCTTGGAGGTAGGTTTATCGGTTTCAAAGTTTCCCGACGACGTCTCTTGACTAAGTGATTCTGCTGACATCAAACTTACCGATTCTTCAAAACTGAAAAATAAACATAATTATAGTAGTACACTTATAAAAAAAAAAAAAAATAACAGAAAAATTGATTTATAGTATTTACCCTTCATCGTTCAAGTCATGTTCAGTTCTAATTTTTATAGGCGGCGTTAATGCTTGTACTCTGATTTCTGGTATGAATTCGCTCTTTATATTTACCGATGATTCATCGTTATCGTGAAGATTGATTTTTGTTACTCGATTCAGAGGGTTTGTATCAATTGTGTTTCTCTCGGGAGAAAGTTGTCCATAAATTTTCACCGCTTTCATAATATCTCCATGATCCACTATACTCTGGTTTCTGGTCGTTCTGGGCATAGACGAGTATAAGCGATTTCTAGAAAAGTCTTTATTATCATCTTCAGGTGTCTTGTACATTAATTTATCTTTCCACTTTTTTAGTCTTATTTCTGTATTTTCATTATCTTTTGGTGATTCATCATATCCTTCTGACTTCCTTGTCAATTCATCTTCAGGAGTTTTTCTATACCTTCTGGTACGTCTAGCTGCAGAGAATCGGTCGAATTGTCCATCTCCTAATATCTCTTCTTCGACAGTTTGAATTTTCGATGGTATTGATTGTGGTTTTGCAATCTGCCTACGCGAGGTAGGCGGTGTCTCTATATTATCTGAATCAATGTCAACTTTATCAGTTACATCTCCTGGATTTGTAGCATCCGATATTTTTCGCCTGGGAGCGAACGGCGGTAGTAATTTTTCTTCTAGTGAATCAGTACTGGGTAATTGCGTTTTTAATACAGATGCATTTTTTAATTGGGACTTTTTTTCTAGCTGATCTGCTCCTCGAATATAAACTGTGAGACGATCTTGATTTGATTGTATGTTCTGTCCTAATTTCTCAATAAATCCCTTTCTTCTATCTTCTTCTTTGATAGCCTAGAAATTTTTTTTCAAAATGTTCAAATTTTTTTTAATAATTATAAATAATAAAAATATGAGCTTACATGTAGAGGTGTGCTATGATTATCAAGACTAGATAGAGTAGTTGGTTTTTTATATCTTTTAATATTGCTATCTGTGGCCTCTGATGTATTTGGTACATTCAAATTTGATTTACGCCATTGTGATTTATCTTTAACAGGCGGTTGAGCTTCTAAAATAATTCATTATTAATATTTAAGTTTTTCAAATTTTCATTCATTATTTTTACTTACCGGCAATTGCTTCCATAACGCCAACAACGTCCGTTTTGTCGATAGTTGGTCTCCAATCAGAATAAACTCTTTTATAACCATCGTTATTTGCATTAGCTAATTTACCTTCGGGTAGTGTATCCAAAATATTATTTCTACTATCACTCTCAGAATCATTTTCCAACGATCGTCTATTACTTTGTATTCGTTGAGTCTTGCGTCGTAAATCATCAGATTCTTTCTCTTCTTTTTCGTTCTCATGTAACCATGCTTCAATCTTTTGCCTCCATGCCCTAATTAATACAAACATGTATTATTTTATGAATATAATAATACTCTCTATTTTATCAATTATACTTAGGCTTAGATTCATCTTCAGGAGTTGATGCTGCTATAGATGAAACAATTGATTTTGTTTCCGCTAATGGTGATGGTGAATTTGCTCGTTCTCTATCAGCACTGAAATCGGCACTTAAAAGTTCTGGTCTTTTTTTACCACTACCTCTGAATCTTCTTGCCCATGATCGGTCTTATAAAATAAATAAAAATTTTAAATATTATATTATAACATAGAGTTTTAGCATGAATAACAATTTTAAGTATTGTTAATGTTTTCTTTAGGAAATTTGTACTTTATTCTGATTAACTTTCAAAGTATATTTAATATATAATATTTTATATTTTATTTATTCATTACCTAAACTTCCCCATGATTTCCTTTGGACATTAGACACTGGTGGAACATCTTGATTTGAGGTTCGTAAGAAATCCATTAACGTTACTTCATCTTCTTCTGAGGGTACTCTACTTCTTCTACGACGTAAACTTCCATTTGGCGTGACATCTTCAAAAATTAATTGCCAAAATCTATATAGTATTTTTTTTTATATGTAAACGTAATTTATACCTGGAGATAAATTATCCTCCTTATTAGGATTATCTACCACGCCAAGTCTTCGTCTCACCATAGCTGGTGACCCAGATACAGATATATTATCTTCTTCTGACGTCACAGTTGTTGCATTGTGTGGCCTTTTACCCTAGAATTTCAAAGGCATTTTAATATTTATTTTTTATTCAATTTCATAATACATACTTTATCGAAACTTTTCTTATGGGGAAATCCTGAACGAATATCATACAAAATCGAATCAACTAGATTACTTTCGACATCAGAACCATTAATTTGTTGGTCATTAGTCACTAAAAAAATTATTAAAATTGTGAAAATATTGTATATTAACTAAAATTAAAACAATTTTAGTATTATATACGTCTTACACAATCGTTTCTTTACTGCTAACTGTTCTTCTCTTTGTCTTCGTCTTACCAAAGCTTGTTCTTCTTGCACCTTTCTCCGTTCATTTTCAGCTACTGCTAATTTAAATTTCATACAAAAACTATGAACAATTCGAAAACATTCTTCTAATTTGAATGTGTTAACGTCTTCGCAAAAGAAATCAGCTAACGTTTTTCTCATTGATTCTAATTCAGCAATATCATTCTGTAAGCCCCCAACTTGTCTTTCTGCAACCTATTTTATATTTATATTTTAATAAAAAATAAATTACAAATTATAAATATTTTTCAAAATTTGAACCTTTAAAAATTCTATCATTTGATTTTTAATATCCTGTTCCGTATTGGGTAATTCAATTTGTTTCCGTACAACTTTAAATCTTGAATCTAAAGCATTTATCTCATTTTGTAACTGTTCTACAGTAGTCCTACATAATAAATAAAATAAATATTAATTTTTAATTTTTAACCCTAACATAGTTTTTGATTGTATATTTTATAAATATATATAATACCTATGTATAACAAAATATATTTAAAAATTGTAAATATATAGATACAATATTTAAGAAGTAATAAAAATTAAAAGACAAATTTTTAATTTAAATACCTATATCACCAAATTTAAAATTAAATTAATATGAATAATAAATAATATATTTAGTCATCCATAATACTTAAGTCTAAATCTACTGCAATTTGAATTATAAATGTACGGTGCGTAAATTATAAGTTTATAATACTACATAAAATATTATTCATAATATAATAAAAAATTAATAGTTGCGCAAATTTAATTTAATTATATACCATTTTATTAAATCACGTCGTTATACATTAACATTAAGAATAAAATAAAATATGTAAAAATAGTTATTTTATAATTGTATAATATTTTACTTTGTAGCTTCTTCTAATACAGACATTTCCTCAGGAAATTTAAGTAAGTCATTTCTATTTCTTTCAGCTTGCTGTAAAAATTAATGATAATTTTGTATTTAATAGTTTAGTTATTAGTATACGAATACTAGTACTCACCAATGCAACGTAATGTATAAGATTCATACCAGGTTTGTTGGCTCTTATATCTGTGAGTTTTTGTAACGAACTCAACTTTACTCCTGCAGCTTTTCCTGCATACCCACCCTAAACATTTGTATAAAATATATAATTTTATTAATATATAAAATAATATATTCATTAAATTCCACTTACGAAATTTAAAAAGTTTCCAGCACAAATTACCATATACAGAACTTCTTGGAAGCGTTTGTTTGTCATTAAATCTAAAATATATTTTTTATTATATATACGAATATATTATTTTATTTATTATAAATTCTAGTATATGAATTCTGTTCAAAAATAACGTTTTTTTTCTTACCTTCACCAGCTACAATCATAGAATTAATACTTGGTTCAAGGTAACTCATATTTGACGCGAATTCTTCTTTTAATAACATACTTTCAATGCGTAACTTGTAACTATCAATAAAAATTCATAAAATATATATTACAAAACATCTTAAGGGCGAAAAAATATCGAAGGTTAAAACATATATGTAGTATGAACAAAAAGTCTCACTTGGGAATGTCGATCAATTGTAATAAAAATTTTTCAGCATTTCCTAATTTGGTCTTATCCCCATCAAAAGCTCTAAGCATTTCTAATTCATCTAGTTCTGGTAATATTTTTAATAAACCTCGAAGTTTTTCTGCACCGATATCATCATGATCGCCATCACGTATTAATTGTATAATATCTTCATTTGAACTAAAAACATTAATCCAATTGTAGTTAGTCTTATACAATTGTAATGACGTATCTTACCTTCGAAATTGTTTCAAAAATATGTTCACATTCAAACTTCGTTTTCCGTCTAGTAAAACAATCTGAAATTAAAAAAACATTTTAAAATCTTTTCGTCGAAAAAAAAATGTTTATATTTTTGGAAAGTCTAAAATAAACGTTTACCTCTGTCGGTTCTTTCCGTTTTTTATCACATTCACTAGTGTCTTGTCCTAGTTTGAAGTTCAATATCCCACTCTGACTAGTCGGTGCCATAGGAGCCTGTTGACAAAACAAACCTTCCATCTCCGACCAATCAAGATCGGTCATGGGTGAATTTTGATGACTTCTAGCAACGAGCGACCAAATATTATGGCGTCCAACGACCTAAATTGATAAATATAATCAGCATAAGAATAACAATTTGTTTAAACAATAGTAAATTATTAATAACATAAAAAAGCCAGGTAATCGATTCTGGGTGTTTTTCCTTCGTCTCTTTGGTCCTCGGAGAAATTAGTAGTGAAATGTTATTGTGTTATATTATAATTGAAATTTGAATACAATAATATTGCATTTGAATAAACGATTCTGAACAAAACTCAATCAAGTATACTGATGATATTTATTTTTAGAAATTTTCTTTATGTATCAAATAAAGTGGAACAGAAAAATTGGTCAAAATAATTATAAAATAAAATAATGAAAATTAATTTCGTCAAAAATGTAGATTCAGTGAATTTAGCTATTTTCTGTCGTTATTAATGGTTTTTTTTTAACTAAATCAAATTCTCTACCAAAAGCATACTCTGGATGTTAATCGGTAATTTCTACCCGAAAAAGTGTCTACAGACATAAAAATTATATTTCTTCAATTTTACATAAAATTTAAATTTACATTAAGAATAATATTATATTTCATCGATTTTACTCAAAATTCCAACTTCAAATGCTTATTAAAACAAATTAACACTATTAATATCAAATTGTTTAAATTGGGTAATATGTAATTAGTAATATAATTATATTTCTATTAAATTTACACTGCGTAAAATCAAAAATTGCAAATTAAATGAAACATTATTAAGAAAAAACTACCATTTTTGGAAAAATTTTAATGCTCTATATTTAGAAATAAAATTAATGTAACAGAATTCAAAATTGATTTTCATATGTAAGACATCTATATTAGTACTTTAAAATATTATCAAGTTTATTCCCTACGTTCTATCATTGGTATAAGTACTAGTATTTAAAATCAATGTTTCTATATTGCATTGGTTATCATAAAATATTTAAAATCTAGTTCATCAAAATTACAATTTTTGATAATTTTTTATAGTCTTTCTTCTCCTTTCAAAAATTTTAATAATTTCAAAAAATTAGCTAATTAAAAAAACCAATTAGTTACAATTATCTACCGAAAAAGTACCTAAAGACATAAAAAACCACATATCATTGTAAAACTAATACATACTTCACTTTGTTCAGAATCTAAAACGAGTGATGCGATATTGATAACTAGTAAAAAAATAAGTTAATATGAATAAGTAAAATTCAAATTAACAAGTAAAAATAATGTTAATTTACTATACCTACTTATAAAAACCTATAAAAATGTACAACACTTATTCAAACTATTAACGTCTTTCCTGTCTCCTATTTGTTTTTATAATATCGTATATTCGTATTAATCTATTAGTATTGTGATTTGTTATTATACGAAATACGAATACGTTATACCTACTACATTAGTCATAAAATTATTAAGAATGAGTAGAAAAATAATTTGAACATGAATGCCACGTGATAAATATGATGCCACGTGTTCTCACTGCAGACGAAAAAGTACTGTGAAAATAGTTGTGTGAGAAGCCGACAAAAATATAAATATTTTTTCAACAATTGTTAGTTTATTACAGGAGACGAGAGCTGGTTGTATAAGTACCTATGCAATCTAGGAAATTTGGACATATAGACATTTGGTAAATATTTAATAAAATGTATAATATTATAAAATTATATAAAATGTATTAATAATTATAATTATAAAAAAATTTAATTAAATATTGTTACTGAAAAAATAAATTTAATCTGTCATGACTATAAGCGTCAAATAAATAAATTTAACTATTATTTTCAAACAAAATTACCATTACGTTATAATTCAATATAATTATAACTTATAAATAATATTAATATAATTTCAATTTTATTGATAATATTATCATTGTATTATGACGAACAGGAGTTGATCGCTCTACGTAAATCGCAACTAAATCGTTGAAATTCCACGTATCGCCACGTAGATAATAATTTTAAATCACGACTACCACTGCGATCGTGATTCGGGACTGAACATACGTAAACCAAAATAAATTTAAATATCGATTATTGGCCACGTCCAACTGACGAGTATGATATCGAGAAATAATAAACAAATAAACAAATTTAGTTTAAAACCTTGTTGTTTTTTTTATTAAGTTTAACGACCAAGGAATTATGTGTCAAAAAAGCACAGACCAACAAGTCAAATGTAAAGGTGATAGTGATTCTGTTTTTTGATTGCAAAATAATTTTTTTACAAAAATGGTAGCATTCACCACCTAGGCAGACTGTAACTTGAGCGTAGGTACTACATAATCATTCTTCAAATATAACGCAATTAATGTAAAAATCATTGAAAGAACCCATGAAAGAAGACCAAATGGGATCGGTAAAGACCATCAAAGTAAAATTGGCATGCGTACTTCGAAGATTTAAAGAAAATTATTTCCAGAAGTGCTTCAGAAGCTGAAAAGAACGTTGGAACAAAATATGTAAAGCTTCAGATGGGGAGAACTTTGAAGGTGCCAGAGTCATTATAAAACGATTTTGTAATAATAAACGTTTTTGATTTATGTCCGGAAACATTTTTGAATTTTATCAATCCTCATATGATAAAATGGATGTATATTGTTTAGTTACTTACTTTGTTGTCGGGAATTTTATTCCAATTAATGGTTTTCATTTTCGCTCTAGGCGTGGGCGTCTCTTGCTGAGGTAAAAGTTTGGCAATCGTAGACTCAGTTGGTGGCGGTGGAGGCGCATCCACCGTTGTGTTGGTGGACCCGTTGTTACCCATCGAGGTGACCAATCTTTGTTTGTTTAGGTGTTGGGGTAATTCGATGGTAGAGGGTTGTTGGTTTTGAGGGAAGAACGGAGCTGGAGGTACCGGTGGTGGCGGTACGCCCATCAACGGGGGCGGTGGTGGCGGAGGCGGTGGCGGATTTGCGTGCTGTGACAGCGGCGGCGGTGGCGGAAGCGGCGGCGCCGGCGGTGGAGCGACTGACGTGGGTGACGTTAGATTCGACAGTCCCAACGACGGTTTACGTCCACAACAGCATACCCGCAAACCCACATCTCTGGGCTGGCTCTGTCCAAGTACGCTCGGCGTTCGCAAAAGACGTGATGCGTCCTGCCGATTCTCGAGCAACGTCGAACGGTGCACTAATGTTTCGGCCGTGTCCCAAATTATATCGCTAACAGCTTCCCGAGGATCGATTCTAAGTAAATGTTGAAGAATACTTAAAAATGGTATTTCCTGAGGAGTGTCTGCTACCTGTAATTTATATATATATATTAGATTTAGTACGTATATCACAGCAACATTATTACAAAATTAAAGAATATTCTTATTAATTAATAATTATACGTTATGATAATATGCTAAACGTACTGATTTATTAAAAATGTTAATAATTAATATTTTTTTATAATGCAACATTATGTACAAGTACGTAGTTGTTCAATAAATAAAGGTATTTATAAAAAAAAAAAATTTAATTGTAATTTATTTTTGTAATAGTTAATAGAAAATAAATGAACTTCACTTTCGAACACTTACTGACCTGTCTTAAAATAGCATAGAACACGTCTACATGAGAACTTATATCTACTCCGCGAAACGGTACGTCTAGAATTTGCGACTCGTCGTTCTCTCGTTGTTCGTCGAAAACGTCTAATTGCACGCCAAGATCTGCGTAATTTACTGATGCTTTCCTTAAATAAAAAAAAACATGCACAAATTATACAAAATAATGATGAAAATGATAATATCGTTCGTTTCGAAAGATCCGGCTGCTACTGCGGCGGCAATCGTTCGAGTATGACTGATGCTGGAAATAGCAATCGTTTTTATTCGACGACTACGGAAGTTCATTTTTTTCACACCGACGACGAGCTCGCCGTACTATTCTCGTATATTTAATTCTGGACTCCAGTGCCAGTCTCCCGACGTTATTGTATAGTCTATATACACATTATTTGGCATGCAGCCCGTATTTAGACCGGAGACGTAAAACCACGAAGATAATATCACGAATATCAAGTCCAAATGATATATATAATGGATGGACAAAAATCCGAATAAATTAGTCTCGATTAAGCGAGTATATTAAGATAGCTCTTAATATCTAAAATTATATAATAACCATTATCCACGTTAAATAGGTATATATGATAATATTATTCAATATTATTCTGTCTACTTTATTTTTGAATTTTCGTTAAAACGAATATTATAATATCTTTATTTCTCGTAAATGTTTATATTATATCGTGCGCTTTTAATGCTACTTCCATATGGTACACAAACACAACAATAATATTATAATAATTACTTATATATTAATATATTAATAACATTGTTTATACTGATTCTCTAAACATTTAATGGAACAGAATCATATACCAATCATCATAACTAGACATATTAATTCATTTTTTTACTCGTTAAATTAAGTTATTTTAGTGATATTTCTATAAAAAATAAAAGTATCTAACTTAACTTAATTAAAAAGTTTTAAAAAAGTTAATTTAGTAAGATATTAATTTTTAAAAATAAATAAATATATACATATATGAATATAATAATACTTCTATAATTAAATTTAAAAATATACCATATTTTCACTTTTCTATAATTTTTTGTCATATTTTTAAATACCTACTTACCTATTGACAAATTTAAAATCATTAAAACAAAATTTTGTATTCATTGTTTAATTAAATATAAAAACTTTTTTTTTCTATATAAGTTTGTTTATCTAACTTAACTTTATAAAAATTAAATTAACTGAAAAATAACTTGGTTAATTGTTCAGTTAAAAATTAATACTTAAAAAGTAACTTGTTATATTTTAACCTAATTAATTTAATTAATTAATTAAAATTAACTTAACTTTAACTTTTTTACTCGTAAATATCCAGCTTAGCTAATCATCAATATAATATGACTATATAGTCTATAATACTGAGCTTATGTATGAATTTTAAATATTTTTGTAAAAAAATTAAGAATAATTTAAATCATTCTTAAAAAGTAATAACGGACATTTAAATTAATTCGATGTATTATTATTATTTATAATGAAAATAAAATTAGATATCATATTATTATGTACGATGATTATTTTTTAATAGTATGAACTATGTATTAATTGTCCAAAAAACATTCAATAAATTTCATAGTTTCCGCTTTCAGGAGCAATCGAAAATAATATATTGGCATCATTCCTAAAGACATTTCTAGATATACTATGTACTAATGTAGTGTGAATTTTTGTCATATAAAATGCACATTATTACAGTGTACATTTTATACATGTATATTTTATAAGTTATTTAAAATTACTATTATTATTATTTTATAAAATTATTCTTATTATTTATTTATATAACAATGTTCAATATTTTTTACCACGGAAATAAACATTATTTATTTTATTTAGAATTAAATATATTAGAACATATAAATAGATAAGTGTTTATTCTATCATAAATAGTAAAAAATAAAATGTGCCTAATCGTAATAGACCAGACTAATTGATTTTTTTATTTTATTTTAATATACACAGAAAATAAGATTTACTGAAATATTTAGTAAAACTGAAGTATAAATATTAACATCCGGATTTTTATTTATTACCATGACAGTACCATATGAGACTGAAATAATGACATTGTTATAAACTAAGATAAAGTACTAATTGGTCCATAATACTCAACCAAAGGTGCATCGTTGAGTAAAGCTATTGTTTTTTTCATCGTAAAAATATTTAACAAAAATAGTACTTCTCGAAAAAAAAAGACAATTTTTTTTTTACATATTTTTTTTTTTAATGAAATAACACAATAATAATATTGTTTATTTCGTTAAAAACAATTACTACCCATCTTAGACTAATATTTAATTTAATTAATTACCTTAATTCACTTAGTATCGGGAGAAGTTTAAGACCTGAAATTAAAATTGTTCACAAATTATGAAATGAATTTTTACTACTATACACAAAGAAAAGACTATATATTATTATTTATAAATAATATTATTAAAACTGTATTTTGAACATAGATAAATATTTGAGTTTTCTGGAAAAACACAAATATTTTGAATAAGCTAATTTACTTCTAATTTATCTCACGTTAGAAAAAATAGTAATTTATAAAGGTTCATTTGGTAAGTATAATACTAAGTCTATTGAAATTGGTATTAAAAAAAACTAAAACACTTCAACAATTTTGATATTTTATAATTTTATAGTAATTTATTACTTGGGCGCATAAATTATAAATATGAATTTGGTAAATGTAGTTATTAAATTAAAAATTTCCGAAATTACTTGCTTATGTTTTATTTTTATTTTACATAGATATTCAATTTATAAAGTATGTATGACTGAGGTGTTTAAATAATAAAAACATTTTGTGCAATATTATTGTCGCAAATAAATCAGTAAAAGTTGCCTTTGCACGTGTAACAGTTAATGACGAGTTTAAAGATTGGTGAAATCACATAAAATAAAATAGACGAAAAAATAATAACATGATTTGCGTATAGTATATCTTATGATTCGAATATAATATAACCATTTCAAAATGTTTACCGATAAATTCGTTTCTGATTCTTATCCTGTCTCGAAGCTGTGGCGTCGATATGATGAGACAATTGATAAACGCCAAGATCGCCGTTCGATATTCTGCTGTTTCTTGACCCTTGAATAGGGTCCATTGTAACTCACGAACCACAATCTGCAATCTGTACCTTTCATTTTTTTGTTCCTGGAAATGTTTTCAAATAAAATTGTAATTGTATTATTATTATTTGAAGTTAGGCGAGATAATATTATAATGTGAAATAATAGCAAATATATAATTTGTATATTTACACGTAGATATGATATAAAAGTTAAAATTAATGCGTACTAATAATTTATAATACGAGTATATAGGTACTTTGGATCAAAGTAATTGTTATAATAATTGACAACATCTACGTTCATAAATGAACATCAACAAATATGTTTAACAACATACATATGACATGTATATGAATTTAATTAGAAATTACTGAATGCTAAAAAACTCAAGTAGGTAGCAGAATATAATATAATAGAATTACATTTATATTAGTATGTGTTATATTAAGTACCTATATAATGTGAATAACCAAATGTATAATTAAATTCTATAATAACGATAATAAAAACAAGTTTAATCTGATGTATACGTATAGTATACATGTATATAGTATATATATATATATATATATGTATAGTATATATATAGTAATATCAATTGAGATGGTGATTATTTATTTACATAAATTGCTTTAAACGTTCGATAAACAAAAAATTAAAAAAATTAATTCAACAAGATTAGGTACTTATATGCATACATCAGTGTATATATTAAAAGCTTAATTTTAATTAATTTCAATTATTAATAAGAACATTACACTTTAAAAAATATGTAAATATTTACACGATTACTAACGAAAATACACTATTTTGTATTAAATTCTCAAGTATGATGAAGAGTTACCTATATAAACTAATTCGAATAAAAATACAAATATATATTCTATATATCATAACAAAAATGAATATATTTACACGGCAACTATTCTTATTTAAGTAGAAGTTATATTATTATTTATTCATGTTTAAATTTCGTAAGAATTAATATCATAACGATATAATCCAAGCTAACTACACGGTAGGTGATATAAGAAATCCTAGACGCCACAGAACGGGCATTATAAATGCCCCTTATTATGGATCATAATAGATATTATAGACCGAGCGTTATCGACTATTACCAGGTTGCACAAAAAACCAATAACTAGGTAGTTAGCGAACCGATAACTTTCAAATCAGTTCGATAAAATATTTGTTGCACAACTGATCTATATCTTTTATTGATTCGATAAATATGTTGTTATCGGCTCGATAAATTGTAGGTCCGATTTCGGTTCGATAACTATTGAGTCCAACAACTTTATTGTATTGATAACAGTGTATAATTTACTAATTTATACACTATACACTATACAGTACTTATGTAAGAGTAATGTAAATTATGTTCAGGTTTATTCTTTTATATAATTAAACTGTATTACAAAATGTCCGTACTATATTCGACATCTTCAACATCTGATTCTGACGAAGAATGTTTTATTGTAGATGTATTAATAAATTTGATATATCTGACCAAAAATATATCGTGATCGTTTTTATCCACTTGAGCAATATGAAAATTCAGATTTCAAATTAAGATTTTACAAATTGTAAAATTCATACAAATTAACATATTGTAAAAGTAATATTTGTAAAATATAATTTCAACAATGGACATATTAGTTTATTACTATAATGATGTGTTGTAATAACCAAGGGAATTTATCAACTTAATTATCGTTATAGGAAATGTAACCATGGATAATGTTCTAATTATTATCATGGGTAAATTATAGTAGCCGTGATTACTATTAATATTTGTGCAACAGTCCACTATATACAGGCCCGGATTGGCCTGATGAGTTACCGAGAAAATCTCAAAAAAATAAGTAGAAAAATGCATAGGAAATGTGTTGAAAAATAATAGAAAAAAAATGGAAAGATCGATTGTGAACGTTCCTCCTTCGTCCCT
This sequence comes from Eriosoma lanigerum, assembly GCA_013282895.1. Classification (NCBI taxonomy): domain Eukaryota; kingdom Metazoa; phylum Arthropoda; class Insecta; order Hemiptera; family Aphididae; genus Eriosoma; species Eriosoma lanigerum. The sequence continues at coordinate 50,555,536 of CM023359.1, forward strand.
TCGGTCCTCGGAGAAATTAGTGGTTTATTATTATTAAGATTTGAAGGCAATGATATTGTATTAGAAAATACGATTCTGAGCGAATCTCAATATATTACAATATATTTACTGATAATTCATTCCAAAATTTACCACGAGTGTAAATTACATATGTAAATATGTAAAATAAATTTCAAATCACTACGATCAATATTGAGTTATCATTTCATAATAAAAATTATCAGTCACAATTTTTCAAAATATTTTGAAAAGAGATTAAGTAGTATATGATTATACTTTGATAAAATATTCAACCCAATAAACCAAATATTGCAGGAAATATTACACATTTTTGTAAAAAAGTTCAAAGTTCTATATTTAGCAAAAAAATCAACCAATCCGTTCCAAAATTTTACTAACAGTAAATATTACCTATGTTAGTACTCAAAAAAAAGTTCAAGTCCATATGATCAAAACTCAATTAGTTATCACGAAATAAAAAATAAATAATTACAAATATCGCAATTTTGTCGATTTTTTGCCATTTTTTGATAGTTTTTCTTCTCCAAGAAAAAAACTTTTAAGAAATTCGAAAAATAAGCTTTATAAAGTACTAAGATGATACGATTTTTTACCGTAAGTATACCCTACTTTTGGTAATCGGACAATTATTTCTACCCAAAAAAATGTAAAAAAACATCTTTGTAGAAACAATACATTCCTCGCTCCGCTCAGAATCTAAAATAAGATATTAATATTACACCTCAATTATATTGTATTTCAAAATAAAATTTGATAGAAATACTATAAATAATTTAGATATGTATATATATACGTTTAAAAGATGAAATTATAACATATGGGCCGGTAAAATATTGCTATCTCGGTTGGCCAAATTTACCCAATTCGGTTAAAATCCCTAACCTAACCTGACTACATAATTGATTCGATAAAGATGTTTATCAAATTGTTTATTGAACCGATAACATGACTTATCGAATTTTTTTTAACGATCATTTGTACAACCCGGCATATGACATGAGATTATATTATATTATTATTATAAATTAATTCATTTTCATTTGCTAAATAATCAGACATTGTGGCTTAATTGATTAACGAGGGCTTTTTCGAGATTTCGAGTTCGAACCAATACTTGACGAATATTTTTTTTGTCGTGTCTTTTTTTTTTGTGAATTTATCCTAAGTAGTTTTTTACAATAAATCGGAAATAATTTTCGATTTGCGGAGCGAAGAGACTGCACTGAGGAGTGTAGTGACAAATATCAAACACGCGCTGTACTTACCTACTCAAAGTCTCGAATACTAATCTAAAATTTAACAATACAGTTAATAGGTTATATTTTATTTTATTCTGTGAATCTGTGTTTCGAGTATCATTACACAATATACAAATAAAAATTAGAAAAAGGCACTAAATTCGAATTAGTCCAATGCGAACGTTTCTAAAAGGCACTAAATTTGAATTAGAACAATGAGAACATTTTATTTGATGCCCAAATACTCTGTATATCATCTAGGGTTTTTTATATCGCAACAAAAAAGAACTATTAATATAAAATTATAATATTACCTACAGGCTATATAATTTAATTCTGAATTAAGTTCAATCGATATTGTCGCGAACAATATAAATATTATTCGGTGATCGTTACAAACTAATCAGTATCAATTATATTAAACGTATTAAATACTATAATATATTCCAAAAAAATTGATCTGATAGTGTACTTAAATAGTAAATAACATATATTAAATTATTAATAAATTATATTTACTATTAAGAACGAAATCGTCGGTAGGCTATTTTAGAGTCAAGTTATCTAAGCATAATACATTATAGTGGTTTACTTGCCTTGTAGTTTTGAAGGGTATCAAGTGCTCTAGCGTGGCCTTCTAAATTGTAAACGCATAATGCAGATAGCAACTCCAATACTTGCTTTTTCACAGTAACATTGTTTGTATCTAGAGCTGCAAAACGAGATAATATTGACACAAATTATTATTGCTTGAATCATTTATTGGAAACCAAATTGATAACAAATTAGTTATTAAGTTAAAGTTAGGTTCATTTTAACTCAACATTCGATATACTAATTGAAAACAACTTCAATATTTTTTCTCTTATTAAAATGAGATCAATTTTTTAATCAATTTTTTATTTTATATTATGTATACATTTTATTTTGATACCTCATCAAAAATATATAACATGTGTCAACTATAAATATATTTTTAAAAAGATTAAATTTAATTAATTTGAGTTAATAAGTTAATTTTGTTTCAAGATCCAGTAATGGTCACAATAGGTACTGGTAATTACATACAGAAATAACGTTTTTTATTTATTTTTATTTTTTTCATATTTGACGAATACGCGTTTTTAATTACTAAATGTGTGCGTAATCACACGTTTTCTATTGATTAAACGTTATTGATAGTGTTTTATTCTAATAATAATTATGCACAATGACACTGAACAATCGCGTAATAAGCCTTATTCATTTCACGAATAATAAACAATTTAACTATTAAAATTGGCGTGTAACGTCTATGTAGTATTATGTTATTTGCAAACGTGATTTTTCGTTTTGGTTTTAATTGTTCGCCATAATAGGCTAAACCAGTATAATAATTGATAGATTTACATTATTATTATTTTTTTTAACTTCAACATGCATTGAATACGCAAAACCTACCGCATCACTTATGGAAGATTATATAGTAATAGTTATTTGCACAGATATTGAATTTTAAAACTGTAGGTATGATTTATCAGAAGGAAAATCTCGAAATGTTCTTGACAGTGACAGTTTTGTCCTGAGGTTATACACAATAAAATATTATAATAACTGAAACGGTTATTAATCTCGTGTTTTGACATTACTTGATTTTGTTAATAATATTTCTTATGGATTCAACAATTATTATTTAAAATTATAATTCCTTTCTAACCGCGGTATATACAAATACAGTACTAACTGCGGGCAATTTTGTAAATAAAAATAAATAGATTTGGTCTAGCAACGTGCGGTTAATTCAATATACACGCAGTATTGCAAGTTACTTCGTATTGTTCTCGGAGATAATTCTCAGCAATTAGACAATTTAAAATAAAGACACATTAGAAACATTTTTATAAATTTATCATACATTATGTTTTTAAATAATCATTTAAAACGCTTGTAAAACGCTAAAATGTGTGTTTATTATCGACTAAACCTAACCAACAGAATAAATTGTCATTATTTTACAAATATTATAATATTATTAATTATTGTATATATAACACAATAGAAATAAGATTAGATAAATATAAGTGTAATACTTTCTTTTATTAATTTAAAATTATTTCGATCTTAGGTACATTTTATGATATATTGCACTCAAATTTAAAGTCTAGCAGAGTTATAAAAATGTATTTAACACTCTAAATTAAGAAATAATTCAAACACAGAGAATATAAAATAATATGTAGTTCGTCTTTCAATAACAAACATATTTGTTCTGGTCGTGATGACCAACTGGAGCCAAACGAAGGCCACCTAACCATATAGGTTTACTTGATAATTAGTACATTGTACATGTATGATTTGTTTTGTACTTTCTTATTATATGTGTCTACCATGAATCATATCCAATTTAACATTTACAAATGATAAATAAATAACAAATAATATTACATTCTTTTAAGCACATTATAAAAACGCAAAATATTCCAATTATCTATTGTTTGATTATATTTACGTTAATTATTACCTAAGGAGGCGAAACTTTTGTTGAATATTTTAAAAAGTTTGGTAACTTAATTATCAAATGATCTATTTCTATCCATTATTTAAATACATTCTAAATTTGATACTATACCTACTATTCTTCATAAACATAATACAGAACAGTTATTGTACTTTTATACTATGAATACTATTTTAATATGACCTCATAATATAAATCTCAATTATTTTCAAGTGATAAACAAAATGTATACCTACCTATATTAACTTAATTGAATCGAAAAGTCGTAAATTAAACTATAAATAAGTTTAAAAATATGTTATGTTTAAGTGCAAAAAAAAAAATATATTTTAGAATTTTTGTTACATTTCCTGAAATAATTTTAAAACTTAATGAATTTACTAAAAACCATTTTACATTCGTTTTATATTTAATTATTTTTTTATTTTGTTTGTGCTTATAACAAATTTCACTAAAAATTCATGAGTTTTTGTGCTTATTAATTTTAGTATTTAAACAAAATATTAATTTTATAATATTAAAATATAACAACTATTAAACAAAACAAAATAATAAAAAATAGATACATTTAAATCGATTATATATCAAAAAAGTAACACTTTTAAATTTTTAATTAGGTAAACATTCAATTTAATTTCATTATAAATATTACTTATTAATTATTATTTAAATATTATTGGTATATAAGTTATTAAAATTAATAGTTATGTATTTACTTAAATTATATTGTAATCTTTTGTAGTCTTGTGTAAATTCATTTCTAACTTTTAATAAATTATATTTTGTATATATTATTTCCCAAGCATTTAAATATTTTATAAAATAATTAAAATGTTATACTTTGAAAAATTAATGAACTCAAATCTAGTTATTCGTGTATAATTAGTCTGGTTCAATCATATTGGGGTTAATGAAATACATTTAAAAAAAAAGCGGGAAGGTCAATTAAGGATGTTTCTCATTCGTCTCTTCGATCCTCAGAGAAATTAGTTGTTTATATTATAATTATTAAGCTTTGAATGCAGTGATATTGCACTAGTAAATACGATTCTAAGCGAATCTCGATATATTATACGGATAATCCATTTCAAAATTTTACCACAATTATAAATTTACTTATGTAAATATTCAAAATAAATTTCAAGTCCCTACGATCAAAACTCAATTAGATATCAGGAAATAAAAAAATTTTAAATAACGGAAATCGTAATTTTGTCTATTTTCCCGCCATTTTTTGGTAGTTTTTTTTCTCTCAAGGAAAAACTTTTAGGAAATTCAAAAAATGAGTTAAATAAAGTACCAACTAGATGAAATTTGGTACTGAAAGGGTATCTTATTTGAGGTAATCCAATTAGGACCATTATTTCTACCCCAAAAAAAGGTTATATGCAAAAAAAAAAAATATCTTTATAAAATCAAAATCTAATAAAATATATTATACGATCAACTATATTATAATATTAAAGTTTTTAGTTTTTTTTTTTTAAATTTAAAAATAATACTTTAAAACTAGAACAATTTTTAAGATGATTTTAAAATCTTCATTTGTATTGAAACAATTATTTTGTAACATTATTAATATTTATTAAATATTATAACTTATCCAGCAGCTAGAACCTATTAACACCAAGACACCTTTACAAAGAACATACCGCGCCCAAAAAATGCAAACTAAAAGAGCAATATACAGTTATTTTATGTTATTATTCCAATGTATATATAACAATATTATAATGTAAAAGATAATATAATCATATTTAAGAAGATCGCCCACTTGAGAAGAGAGTGGGGTCGTTCATTTGTGAATAAACTTGTGTGTGTAAGATTAAAATAAAACCTAGTCGTTTACCTCCACAAGATATCGCTTTAAAAAAGAATATTAACAAACATTGGAAAACAATGGATTATAATCAGACCCACGTGTACGGTTGTGCATAATTATTATTCATAATCCATTTATGCTTAAAACAAACGAGGTAATTAACTCTTTTTGGTAATATAATTATATTCAAAAGAATTGAATATTAATGTTCACAATACAAATTTTCCAAGCAAATTTGGTATCCCTTATCACTAAAGCGAACCATAACAATAATACCGTACATTTAATTGAAATTGATATTTTATATCAAAAATTTATATTTTTCAACTGATAACTATATGATGTCTCAGATCTATTTACTAATTGCAACATCTCCGCGAAAAATTAAAATTGTTGAACCTCTTAATTATGTTTTTAGTTTTAACCGTCTGATAAAAAAATAACTCAACTAACAAAATATGTAAAATCATGTGAAATTTAAAGATAGTCAGTTAAAAAAGTAAATTTTTATGAACATTTTGATTCATCAACCTCCTAATTTAATCAATATATCGATTTTTAGGAATGTTTTTCATTTATTGACATTTCTGACGTAATTATTGTAATAATTAAGTCTATTAATAAAATAGAACAAAAAATAACATCAGAAATATTACTTTTTCTACAAATGAAAAAAAATGACATTTTTATTAAATTAGAAGGTTGGCACATTAAAATGTTTATACAAATATACTCTATAAATTAGCTATCTTCAAATTTCACACAACTTAAAATATAAAAACTTTTTTTTCTATTAAATGTTTAAAACCAAAAAAAAAAAAAAAAAAAAAAAATAGAGATAATATTATAGCCCAGTTCCTAAATAATAATTTAAATAAAACCAAATTTAAACATTTTAATTTTTCGAGGAAATATCGCAATTACATAATTAGTAAATAAATCTGGTATATCATGTATATTATTTCAATTCATTGTAAATTATACAATATTTTCAATTTATTAACTTTGTGGAATACCTACGTCACAAATATATTTATATACATTATGTGCATTATATGCCTTTATATTATCCGATAATTGAATTGTGATATTAAATATTAATACTTAGTATCAACGCCATTGCCGATTTGTTGAATTGGGACATAAAATAAAAATTAGGTAAATATAGACATTAATAATTAAAGTTAAGTTAATTTGATTTCAGTTATATGACGCATTATTTTTTTTAAGGTATTAACTTTTAACTTAAAAATCGAAAATATATCTATATATTTTTTAATTTAATTTTATAACATATACATTTCTAAAAATGCAATATATTTAACTTTTTATTGATGTTGAGTTTCTTTTATTTTCATTGAATTTTGAATTCTTATGCTTAAACAGTTTTAGTTAAACTTATTCTAATTCTATACTAATTTAATGAGTTAAAAGAAATGAGTTAATTTCCCCAACCTTGAAAAATGATATTATAATTTTATCGAATCTATTAATATTGTACAGCATATTATTAAAATTATTCCATATTTTAATATTGTTATTTTTATATGTACCTATTAAAACCCTAGATATACCGTACACCATAGTTACTATGTAATAATATCCTATTTTTTTAACGTTTATTCATAGTTTTTTCATAATCATATCTTAATATATATAAAATATTTGTTGATATTGCGCAAAATGTTCAATTATATTTGGTATATAAAAATGTAATTATGATAGCTGCATGTTAAAAGGATTTACCATATAAGGGATAATCACGTTTACAAATCAACCTATAGGTATACTACATATTAATGTAAGTTAAAAAATTATATAAGTAATTATTTCTAAACCTCATAATATTCAACATCATATGTATGGTAATTAACGACAAAGTAAAGAAAAATGTTCACAAGACGAACATCTGGCTTAGGATGCAAATCCATTGTACTGAATTTTTTTTTTTCTATTTTAAATTTAATTTCAGCGTGGGGAGTTTGATAGTTGCACTCGAATACAGAAAAATAGTTTTGCTGATGTGTAATGATTGAGCAACTACAACGGCAGTATTTATATATAAGGATGGCAATGAAATAAAACGCGACGTATAAAATTCGTTCAAAATATTACATAAAATTATATAGGCTATACTATAGAAAATGCACACGGCTTAAGAGTTTAGACAGTTCGGTCTGTGGGTCTGTAGGTGTTAAAACTGGTTTTTTCGCCAAGAATCTGATACATGTGACGTCACACGCGTAATAGAAGTCCAGCTACCCGAGGTCTCACGATTAAAATTAAATAAATACACGTATTCTTTTCAGTTTACAATAACAAAATTCAAAGTTATTGTCATATTCCAATAATTGTATAAACTATTATTAAAATTATATTATAGATATAACGCTTTAATGTTAAAAATAATATACTACATGTAAAATAAAAAATTATTACATAACATAATATAGGTAAGGTAATATAATATAATAATGAAACATTAAAAACTTATCCATAATAAGTCTTTAAAATATTCACGCTTAAAATAATAATTAATACGAATATTTTAATTATAATTTTTTATATTCGTTATATTTTTATTAATTATAATATAGTATAAATAAAATATTAAAATAAAAAAAGATATTGCAATATCTACAAATCTAATTATAGAAATTAAAAACAAAAAAAATGTTTAAGTTTATTTATTTTTCATATCAATTTACTCTACTCAATTGATTCACAATTAAATTTATAACAAATTATTTTTCCTTAAACTATAAATTTAAATGATATAATTATTATAATCACTTAAAAGAATTGCGTTTATGTAATTTATGTATTTCTGGAGAAATCAATATTAATCTATAAAAAATAATAATTTTTTAAGCTATTAAGTATTTTTCTGTCTAACTGTACATCATATTTGATAATATAATTTAATTTTGTGTTATAGCTTCAAGCATATAATTATAGTTATCCAGACAGCTATTATAATATGTAAACGATTATAATCGTTTAATATTTATTTATATTTCAAATTTATCGATGTGCCAGTTATTACCCTTATAACGCTATCAGGTTCAAAGGTCGATTTTTTTTTAATAGTCAATATTATACTGCAATATTATTAGTTATAAAATATAATTGTGATATCTAATAATTATTATATGATTTTACTTTTTAAAAAATTGTATTGTATCTTTTAATGTCATCTCTGAAGCCGATTAACTTCGCCCAAAATACTCGAAAATTACTTTCACTACAAATTAAAAAACATAGTTTCAAACATTGCATACAAAACGTATAAACGTTATCAACACCTACATTAAATTTACATAATTAATATATTGTTTTATGTTGAGTAGCAATACTGCTTATTTTTGTAACATTACGATTTTTTTAAAGATAATATTATTATATATCGATTAAATAATATGTCCGTAGTTTCCACTAATTATCCAAGCTTCATGGCTTCTTATATATTATAATCTATATTTTGGTTCATACATTATTTCTAAGTTGTCGAGCTGCCGGCGTTTTTATGTAAATACTACTCAGTCTTTACCTATAAAAAAAATACCTAAGAATAGTCTTACGTCAGCACAATAGATATAATCGGTTCAATAAACAAGTTTTCTTTTTTTTTTTTTTGTATAGTTAAAACAACACAATTTTTTTTATTATTATTATTTGAGGTAACTGGTCTGGTAAGTATTAATTATTTAAATACCAACCATTTTTATAATATTTTCAAGAAAATTCATCCGACATATTGTGACCGTAAATTATTGAAGTTTGGCACATTAAGTATTGTAAATATAAAAAATATTTTAAAAATATAATTTATATATTAACATTAACATTTAATTTTTGTAAATAAAGATGTCAGATAGCTTTCAAATATATAATTAATAACTGCAATATAATAGGTACATATTATATTATCGATAATAATAAATAATAATGTACCAAACTAAATACTAGTGTTCATCGAAATTGCAAAACTGTATCTCAGTATGTAGTGTATTCATTTAAGGGTTTGTCTTTTTTGTCAAGGCCGGTTGTACTTTATAATATTTAAAATTATCAATATTATCGCCTAGTATGCCGCTAGCTCTGAATTTATAAGTGTAATATATGTAAATTCGTTTTGTGAGCTCTGGCATTAACAGTTTTTTTTATACGTACAATTTTATACAACAAACAATATGATCATAATTTATATCGATTAATACCACGTAATGTATAATAATAATATTATAATTTTATATTATATTAGCACCTCGAGCTGAGATTTGCTCTTAACATGCAACAATCGAGATCATATAATTTCCTATAACTTGTTTTATAATCTTTGACTATGTAGCGACGTAAAAAATAGAATAACGTTATACACTTCACATGACATATTATAGTAGTATAACAGAACGGTTTTATTTAAAAAACCTATAATATATTCGGATATTTGATTAATATGTGACGTATTTGGTAGGTAATAAAAATATGAAATTATGAATTTATGAGTCGATTGATAATTTCGTTAAATTATAATAACCTTATTCCATATGGAAAATCATGCAAACGATAAACTATACACAGAGTTGTTAACACATATTATGTGGTTAGATGTTTTTAAAAAGCTAGATAAGAAGAATAATAAGGCGATTACCTGTTGCTAGCTTCACTGTATATTCTGGGTTCTCAACTATGTAATCAAGTCCTATTCTAGACTCCATGTCTAGATTATGATATTCTTTCTAACCGCCATTCCGATAGTTATTTATCCTTTCGTGATTGTCGCACGTATTCTGCAAAACTAACACAACACCGTATTTAAAAAATATTATTATAATATTCCATTCACAAGACAATAGTTGGTGTGTAATATAATATAAAACTCAACACAATATAATATAGTGCTAAATGTCTGGCGGTAAACTATATATATAAATACCTACTGGCTACTGATTTTACTTGTTAGGTTACTACGGTATGCTATGCTAACCTAACTTATAGGCACGAAGTGAAAGTGATAATATTAAGCGATTTTGAAGATCGACGCACTACTACATAGTTGATAATTGATATTACCCGCGGATAATTATTTATTGGAAAAGACATAATTTTACGCGTCGATAAAATCAAACTAACGCACCGTGTAACATGGTCACAGTGTCCCAATCAAATATCTGAACACTATTTTATTGTTTTCGGTTGTAATATTTTATAATTTCGTTAAAACCACGAACAATATAGTACCTATACATAAACTATATTATAGTTTTATAGAATATTATTGTTAGTCAATCTTGCAAAATAGTTTAATGTGTATTTTAAATAGTAATATATATTTTGTATATTTGAAATTGATTACTTTTATTTAATACGTATATTTTTATCTTTCCATTTGAAACCTGTATTCACACTATACACCTACATCGGTATTTTAAATTTCATGTTGTATAATATTATTAAAACATTTTAATCAGTGTTTGATTAAAAATTATGTGCTTTACGAAAAACTGTTGTTAGTACCTACCTATTTATTAAATTGGATAAAAAATATCGAGAACGAAATTATTTATTATTCGAAAAACTATCACTAATCCAAATTATAGTGTAAATTGTTAAATTTGTATTAATACTCTCGCGTGTCTTAATGAATTGGTTTAATTCGAATGGAAATTATACTTTGAATGTCTATTTGTAAACATTATAATTATATTATCGGTCAAACAATTTGTGCGTAAATTCTCTCTTTGCTGAGTGGCATTGAACGACACTAAAACACGACTAAGCCTTATGACCAGACATGGTAGTTACTGGAATGATATTATCATCACGCGTGTTGCAACTTCTTTTTTTTTCGTGTCAATCTTCACCAAGGTCACCACCGTATCCGTTAATGTATGATTGTTTTTATGAGATTTGGAATGACATATTTTTAAAAAAGAAAAACGATTATATACTATATATTATATATATTATAGTTATATTAAAACACGCGGGGTACCAGAAAAGTTGACTAATTTTCTGCAATCTACTCTGAAACGACATACCTATATACTTATATTAATGTATAATTATTATAAAATAAGAAGTGCAAAAAATAAAATATTTTCTCTATCATTTCGTTAATCGAAATCACTCCGTTCAGTAGTATGACTCCAAAACGTAAGAAACACGTAGGTTTGCAAAATTATATAGTGTTTTTGTAATACCTATACGAATAATATAATATAATACACGTATGGTTGCGAATTATTCGAGACAGACTGGGAAAAATCTGTATGCGAACGAGTGGGTGTCTTCCAACGTCCGAAAGGAGTGGCTGTGTAATTGTGAAGTCATCATTGAGCTGAGGTATTATAGAAGAACGAACGCTGTGCTAGTCGTCAGAAATACAAAAATAGTATATAATATACTTATAGGAAAAAAAAAACTAATATTGTTGTTACGTGCCTATGTCGGAATTCGGTAACACTTTAAGACGGTCAAACAATAATAATTATTCTTAAAAATAACTAAAAAAGAATTAATAATAGGTATTATCGTTCGATGGCAGTCTATTATATTGTAAATTTTTAACATGATATATTCTGTTCTTTTGAACTTTTCATTGTACGTCTGTACAGTATATTCGAACATCATATGACGGTTGACGATACAATGACATGTGAAATAGATCTAGTCAAGTGTGTTGCTGTGCTAAATATCGAAAATGATCGATGGATATGGTTTAGGTAGGTACTCATGATATACAGATCGACCGCGACGGCGCCCACATATTTTCTCATTACACGTGCCTTGTGTTTTGAGTAAAATATTTTGACACCTATATAAAATGTAATCTCTCTCTATACTATCGTCCTACAGGTTTTGATCCTTTATAATTTTATACCAATTAACCGCGAAATAACATTGAACAAATCTAAAGTAAATTAATGTTTTCCATAAATAATTTTACGTTACCCATTTGATATCGTCTTTGTTAAAAACAACCGACAGGTAGTGTTAGGTAATAATATTTTTTTTTTTTTGTAAATATCATTTTTATTTTCGCGATATCGATATTAAATAATATTATTATTACGTCTTATTATGACGTTAAAAATAAAAAATTGATATCGAAATAAAATGTTTTAAAGATATTTTTAGATAAATATGTATGATTATGATAATTAAATTAAGATTATAATAAACAAATATAACACTAGAAATTAAATGCGTATATTTTTATGTTTTATTTTTGAGAAGGGCGTAGTGTTGCCCAACGCCTAGTTGCCTACAATATAATATGCTAATATATTATATATATTAACAACATTGATAATAAAAAAAACACCATCGTCGTGTCAAGTAGGTATTATAAAATATAATATTTTTTTCAAGTTTATATTATTATGTACTGTACCGCAACGGTTTTAATCACTTTCTTTCAAGGACTTCGAGATGTATACCCCGTTGACGAGGAGACTTTAAATTGCAACCGACGACGTAAGCACTCGGTATATATCAATAGGTATATCTATTCTGAAACTTTTACCGTTTTACACCATTATTATAATAACTATTAGTATACTCCGTGAACTATAAAAGAGGCTATTGGAATAATATTTACCCTACTTAAGCCAGAACTGTGTATTATACAGAGTGCATCGCGAGGTTTTGACATTTTTCAGTATAATAGTAACGTAAAAATGTCAAGTCCTCATGATGTACCCTGTATATGCATATACACGCGATTGTTTATTATGATATTTGTATATCCGATTGTAAATATTTTACGGCCGAATAGGGAGAGAAATTTTAAGACAATAGACAATGAATCAATTTTCAAATAGGTATAATATCTATAAAGTACGCATTCGAGGTAGGTTATAGTTCTATAGTCGCTGAAACCTGCAAACCCAATATTATAATATTGGTCTAGTTATCACAGTACATATCATTATTATTATTTGGGTACGCTGTATACAGTGTACGTGACATAATAATATAATATAAATTATAACCAGCGATTTAAACGAGGGTAAATGAAGTGGATGCATGGACTATAATATATATATATTATATTATTATTATAGGTTCAACGGACACCTAATATTATTAGTTATTTATTTTTTATATTAAACTACACTACGTATTAAGCTAAGAAAATCGAACTGTTCTCGGTTTATTGACCACGTAGGTAACTGTTTTGGATAATATATTGTTAAAACTAAAATTATTGTTTTAATATTCTTGATACGCGATGTAGAAGTGACAAATTGGCCATTGTTTTCGATCGTTCACGTCAAGGAAACAGGAAGTGTATGACGTTCGTAAGATGAGAAACAATGAAAAAAAGGTAAAAATAATTTTTTACAATATGCAATGGCTAACCCATATAATACTTAACCATACGATTATTTTCATTATATCGGTTTGAAAAACAATTTATACTCGAAAATAAATAATATAGGTATATTAACATTTTTTATTTTTTATTTATTATTATTATTAACAATCAATATTTTATATAATTATATAAGTATATATATAATAAAATAACTATTTGAATTGTACTTAATAACGTACCTATTATCAATAACTCACACGATTACACAAGCGTAACTAAAACAAAAGGTATTCAAATATCCAATATAATTAAACTAAATATATTGTATAAATTACATCCTTTATAACATCTGGTCGAAAATTAGCCATCATAAATATTATATTTACGACGAATTTAATATTGCCGTGGATAATAAATTAGTTTCCACACAAATATTAAAATCGGAGAGTATATTTTAATACCTACACGATAATTACTCAAAAATATATTCAATATTTTTATTTTTCGAAAGTTATAATTATACACAATCATATATTATCAACTGTTTTAATCTTTGAAAATCTCCAATAACAATAACTGAAATTAATTAACATAATATTAAACTATATACTATTATATAGCGCATCATAATTTAACAGAATAGATCATAACATTATTGTGTAATATTCTAAGCGATAGAAGCTTCTGCTCTTCATATATTATTAATAATTAAGTCATTCGTATTCCTTGATTTCTATCTCGTAAACCTCTGAGTCTTAAATGCACTGGCACGTATTTTTGACGGGTTCCTTACATTATTTTCACAAAATCCTATTGAAATCTGACACCACCAGATGTGTACGTATAATAGTAAATAAATATAGTACATGTGTCACACATTTTACATTTTAAAATTATTTTATGTAGATATACATCAAAAGATTATTAATAGGTAGTTTAAACTCATTAAATATTATTTGAAAAAGTATCAACTTTTATTAGTTATCATAAATCGTCTACTAGAGACTCGAGAATTACAAAATATTATTCTATAAGAATAGAGACATGAGGTACCTCTTCTTATTTTAAAACTGACACTTTCAAAACTAGATTTCATACATTGCACAGTGGCTTACGAAGATTTATCAATTATATTTTAAATGGCTGGTTAACATATTATATTGTGACATTGCTATTACAAAACTATTTTAAATTGCTAGGTAGTATATTTTGTATAGGCCACCCTGTCTACATATATTAAATATAATAACACGGTATAAGTGTATTTCACTATTGCGTACAGCCGTACAAACACTATATTATTGTAGTATACGCCATTGTAAATTGTAATCAAAGTTTTTTTTAAAATTTTTATGATAAACTGGATATTTTATAAAACCAGATTCTCCTAGATTGCACATAACGTTAGTATAATTAAACTTATATTTTCAACTAGAAAAACTAGAATATACCAACACAATTTTTATAACATTTTCGTATATTAAAAAAAAACTACTATACTCGCATACCGTGCAAATTTAAGTTATTTAATACAATAAATCTCAATATGTTTTAATATTACACTTTAAAAGTAAAATATTATCGAGTATGGGCCATAATACATAATAGATGATAATATTGTATTGCGAGTTGTTAATATTGATTATAATAATAATTTTAAAAACTGAAAACTTCGAAATTATACGAAATATTATAATGATATATAATAAAAATGATATAATATACTTAATTCGAATAGTACGAATAGATTTAATAGCATGTTTAGGATATCGCAATACACTGTATTGGATTTGTGTCAAATACAAAATAGTAAGGTCGAACGACAGTTGTTAGTGGCGGTGAGTGGTAGTAGGCGAGCCAGAGGAGCCCTTATTTGGAAACTGGCCGTCTGTCCGTCCCGTCCTTTAATATTGTTATTATAATGCCAACCTTGCCCCCGTACACTGTACAAACGGCAAGTATTAGTCATCTTCATTAATCAAATATACTTAAAATGCTAAACTTAGTGTTATATTGTCGGTATTGTAACACGGGAAGTCATATACATATACAGCTATATATAAATATGTAATACCTATCTCAAAATCAATATTTTTAGAAAATCTATTATTCCGACAATTGTGAATTTATAACGATATATAAGTATAAGTAGTTGATATTTCGAAATAAACGAATAGGTATAATAATATTATATACATAATTATTTGGTATCGTTTTAGTATGCCGATGGAAATGTATAGATTATTGTTTAAAAGTGCATATAATATATATTATATGTTACGACTAATGTCCAAATTGTGGATATGTGGCTATTTCGATATTAATCGTGAATAATGTTAACATCATTCATATTCTAACATAAATTGTAATACAATTTAAAACAAAATTGGTTATTTTTAAGTATGTTTGGTTAATGTTCACATTTAAATCCTATTTGGTTAATGAATGTAATAAAAATAAATAAGTATTAATTTTAAATAGAATTATAATTTTAATATTATATTATATTTATTATTATACAATAGGTTAGGTTTATTAAGAAAATTATTTATCATTACATTTAAATATATATTGTTACATTTACAGTTACAAAGTTTTACTAAATTTTTACATCAATAAGTTTTTCTGAGTAGACAGTGAACAGATTTCTAGTATGAAATTAAAGAAATGTTTCTACAGTATTTCGTAACTTAAAAGAATATTTATTTTTTACTGATATAACAATTAACAACACATACCTAATACATTTTTTGGGATTGCCTCTGGTCTTATCGATATCAGATAAAAATAAACGAACTATGCTAACGACAGGAGGAAACTCGTTAATCGATCAGAATTTCATTTTTTCCACTTGATTTCCTAAGCCATATATTGTATTAGACCTTTGAATATGTATTGAATCCTGAAATGATCACTGATTAGCCATATGTATGTGCAGATAAACGTAAAAATACACGAATAAAGTTGATATTTATTGACAACATTTTTTGAAATTTAAATTTTGCATTTATTTACACAATTATTTTTCCATCCATGAATAATTATTGGATTATCCCACTAAATTTACGTAAATGAATAATACTATTAATAATAAATTATATTATACTTAACAATTATTGTTATTTAGAAAATAATAATTACCAATATATTCTATGTATAAGCGTACTTATAGTTTGACATATTTGAATACTTATAAAATTACTAGGTATCAAATTTTTTATTATAGTAAACGTTAATTGAATTTAATAAAAAACAAATTAAAAATACGATCAATCAAAGAATGTAATAACAATACTTTTTTATCATATATTTACTATATAAAATTTAAAATTATCTAATACATTTAATACTTATAATTAATTTAATTATAGTGAGTACCTACTTATCTTGTTAAATACTTAATAAATAGTATTAAAAAAAATTATAAAATGTTAATAATGGTCAGCACTAAGTTGAGTAAGAAACAATTAATTAAATCAATTAAACAAAAAAAAAAAATAATAATAAGGTAGGAAAATTTAAACAGGCAATTTATACTTATTATTTTATTTAAAAACTTTTTGTACATAAATTAATGTATATACTCGTATTATTACAATAGACGATATATTAAGAACTTTACCAAAATTAAAATAATTGATGTTTGAATATACCTATAATTGTTAATGAATGATTAGTTGTAATTTTTCAATTTTTGTAAAGATATGAAGAAGTTTTCTCATTAAATATAGGTACTGACTAAAATGTATATTTGAGATACAAAATTCCTAATTATATTATATACCTAATGGTATAATATGTTTTATGTTAGTATTAAAATATAATCGACATGAAATATATAGTTCCAATATTTTATTATTTTATTAATATTTAATTTTTTTAATCAAATTTAAGAACGTAAAATATTTTTGATATTCCAGTATAGGTAATGTGTAATGTCTATAAATCAGGCTAGAAATAAAAGGGTTGAATTATAATATTTGTCCATTTATTATTACTCGACAGATATCTTTATACAATTTAAAATAATAATAATAATTAAGCTAATATAAATTGTTAAATGATAGTATATACGCGTATAAATTAATATATTATTATGTACTCGTATGTGTATTTGACAAAAAAACGGTGCATAGGTACCACATAATTTACTAAGGAAGTGTATAATAATATAATAACCAGTTTTTACTCGTTAACGACTCAATGACGACTTATAAATTTAATAAAATAATAAAAAAAAGTGTTGGCACGAGGGTGTGTCAAGATATAGTTATGCGATCATAGTAGTTTGACGGGCCCCTTTTGATTCTAGATGTCCGGTCGTTTACACTATCGTCCAGCTAACTAATTCGGCTTGTTGGGATTTCAAGAAAAAAACTAATAAACCATCATTAAATCTAAATAGTTATATAGAACATTTTCTTTATAACAACAACCAAACAAACAGCAGTACATGTTATATGTATAATACTTTGAGACATGAGTTAATATAATAATATAATAAAACCTACATAATTAACGTAATATTATTAAGTAGGTATAATATATATATATTATCCCCGTGTATATCAAAATGTATATAACTCGTCTTATGATGTATCCTCGTAAGATAATTTTAAAGTAATATTCTTTTGTTATACAAACAACCTGCCTAGTGTATCATGATCAATATTATCGACTATTGTTTAATAATAATAATAATAATAATAATAATAATAATAATAATAATATAATAATAATAGCATAATATTGAATAAAACACAAATATTATATATAACCAAACACATTATACGTTTTTTTAGTCTAATTATTTACTTACTGAATAATATACCTACGTCATTGAAATTAATGCAATTTAAATATAATTTTGTTTAAGCATATTGATTGTTTTTCAAGAAAGAAAGAATACCTTACTAGTAAGTACCTTACTGAAATATAAATAATATTAAATACCACTAAATTATGTTAGTACATAATATACATAACAAATCCAGAAAAATCTAATACATTAATTTAATTTAATATATTAAAATGATTTTTTATTTATTTTAGTCAAACATTATCACAAAAATCATTATTACTAAATGTTATTTAATTGTTCCTAAAATTATAAAATATTTAAAATTTCATTTTCTTACATATAATTTTATTGAATATAAATTCATTTTTCATGTATCAAATAATATGTAGATTACAAAAAATAACTATAATTTAGTATAACATTAAAAAAAAAAAACCAATAAGAACTGTTGACTTTATATTTTTTAATATTAATAAAATTAAATATTATAGATACCTATTATAAGTTTGACATATCATTTCAAAATAATAATTTAATAAAATATGCTAAATTGATTGTTTAAATAATTCATAATTAAATCGTAAATTATTATGTTTCTAGAAAAAATATAAAGAATATTGTAAAGAAAATTGTACTCGGACTTCAATTCATTTCAGAATCAAATTCATTTTACTCAAACTTTTCCAATAGATAAAAATTATTTAATACATTCTCCTTCTAACCTATCAATGCATAATTTTGATTTTATTAAATTAAATTTATAACTTTTTATAAGCATCCAAATATCTTTATGGTTTTGTTCTAAGTAATTTTATGTTAATTTCATAATAATTTCTATAATATTACTGTATTGTATATAAGTTATATAACCCCGTGTAATATTGTATCTAATAGATATTAAATAATAATAATAATATCATAGTGTTATAATTATTTGTAAAAACGTATATAAAGGTACATATTATATATAGAATTAGTCAGATAGGTACTTACCGAAAAATTACACGATTTGTTTAACCACAACACTTTTTATGAGAATTAACAAAACCAAATTAATATTTTCACAATAAAAAAAAAAAATGTGAATATTAATACGTATTAAAATATAAAACTGTGTGCGAGGAACGGGTTTATCAGAGACGTGTTGTACGTATCGGTTTAAGAAACAAACTGTTGCTAAGGCGCCATCCGAGAAGACACCTACGACATGTGTTCCTCGATATTGTTCAAGTCTATGACTGTTCCCTTTCCACGATATTTTATATGTATCGAACGATTGTAAATCTATTGGAAAAAACGAATAAAATATTACTAACTATAATATTATGTAAAAATATGTTAAAACCTAATTGAAAAACCACTAATGTGCACAATTTATATTATAAGTACCTATATCTAATTTGTTTTTATTTATTAATTATAATTGTAATATACTCAATGATAACACGTCAATATTACGTTTCTATCATATACAATTATACAATTACATATTAAATAAATTATTTTATTTTATGTATAATAATTGTAGTTATTACAATAATTAATATATCTGTATTATATTATAATATTAACTAATATATACATAGATTACCTTTATTATAAAAATTCCCAAATTGTATAGTCGACAAATTCATAACGTAAGTACCTACATATCAAATCAAAATAATAAATACATGATGTAAAATATTATTTTCATAATATAATTAGAATATATTGTATGTAGTTTACAATATACCTACAATTTTTCACAGTTTATTTTATTAAAAAAAAAAAAAAGTGCATACACAAATGTATATACTATAAACATTATATTAATATTACAATTATTTCATTAAAATTTAATATTTATAATATTTATTTATCAAAAGCAAGAACAATAATTATTATCTTTAAAATAAGTACCTAGATACCTAATGGCTATTTTTATATAACATCTACATGACTTCAATATATTATATTATATTGGAGTCATATATAACCCTTGAATTTTCATATGTGCTCTATAAAAATAATATTATTCTATTTATTATGTATAATTAGGACAAAAAACAAATTTACGTATCCAAAACGTGCAAGCAACCATATGGTAATCCAAGGACTCAAATAACATTGAAGAATCGGCATCTGGGTCATCGTGTATATATAGTATAATATACGTATATTATGTGATTCACAGCGATAAATTATTTATTATTCTTTAGTGACGACAACGAACACAATATGTTTATTGAAATGAAATCACGAATTAAAATATTTATATAATAAAAACTACTCTTTAAATTAATTTAAGATAATTTAGGCACGTATATCCAGTAGTATTAGCAGGTACTCCAAAAATCACCCTCTAGCAATCTAACACTCGATCAATACAACTCGTATACTTACATTTTTTTATATAAGAAGTCAATAATGAGAATCATTATATTTTTCTGTAATAAGTATAGTATATTATCTACTATAGGTATTAGATATTTTTTTAATGTGTAGCACGTTTTTTTATAATAGAAATCAATTAATTAAATTCCTCTAGACAACTGAACAGGATGATACATTTATAAATAAATAATTTTTTAAGCATATATTAATTATTGTTACTCAGAACATATAGTTAATTGACAAGTAGTGTCGATTTTTGATTAAATCAAGGTTGTAAAATAATATTTTAATAACAAGTATAACATATGAACATCATAATATTATCTTAACAAGATAATTCATTATTATATTATTATATTACCTTTACCTATATAATACCTATATAATATCTATGAATAAGTAAAATTAATTATAATAATTACTGCTATTACCTATAATAGTATAATAATAATGTAAAAAAAAAAATATTATTTTTATTTTTTATTAAAACAAAAATAGTTTACAAAATATTTTAAATCATTAATATTTTCCAACGAAATTATAAATATATAATGACATAATTTATTATTTAAGTATTTAAGTTAGTACAATATTGCAATGCGGTCATTGTTTTAATATACCACTTAAGTATTACTATAGGTATTAGTCACTAGGTAGTTCAGACACCCAACTTAGCCATTTAAAATCACTTTACGATCTTTACAAACAAGTGAAGTTATTAAATACAAATTAATTTACAGATCTCATTTTGATTTTTTATTTAATAGCTATACATGAAAATAATTATATATGTATTGGTAATAGATACATTGTTAGTACAAGTTACAAGTTAGTAGGTGGGTATATTGTATAAATAAAATTGATTGTTAGTTTTATTAGTTATCTAAATTTATTAATATCTATATTATACATTAAAAATAATTTGAAATTTAAGATGGTAAAATTAAAACAAATTTAGATGAAATATGCATATTGTATATACTTATACCTGCTTTATAAACAAATAATATAGATAGTAAAGTTCATTCATAATCAAGACAATACTACAATAGCATATAATAATTATTCGATGTCCGTTTATTAAACATAAGTGAAACCACTCGTGAGTTTCAATATATGTAATCAATGATACGTATAATAAATAAATAAATACCTATAATATAATAATATATACCTATCTACCTAAAAGCCAATAGTTAGGTATGTCATATGTGTATAATAGGTATAGTCGCGGTGTACCTTAGTATTTAATACATAATTCAATAGTTTATATTTGCATCATTAATTATTATATTGCAAATTATTAACAATTATAAATTTCCTATTTTTCAAATGTATTTTCCTTATCCTACATCATGTTTTACGATTTTATTATATTAAAAATATTTGAAATTAGCGTTAAGTATGCATATTAATTATAAAAATATTTATTTTTTATATTTAACTATATAAGGAATAAACTCTATAATTTATAAGTACTTTATAGTTAATATGTTAAATTATATTCGTACAAGTACCTATCTACTAATAAAATATTAAATAAAACTTATTTCTAGAATAAACAATGATGTACTATTATATAATCTGGAGTGGCTTACGGGAGCTTAATTCTGACCAAAATTTGTGGAAATATCAATGAAATCTCATTAATTTATATTGTCCGTCTATTTTTTTATGCAAATTAAAGGAGTTCTCTCAAAAAATTCACCAATTAGCAGGCTAATTTTCATCTGTAATACTCGCAATAGCTTAAACTGCAAAATGTATTATGTTAAATAGTAAATACAAATATAAATATAAATATCAGTATCTATATAGGTACCTATTCAATGAAAAATATAAAAGAATAAATAATATATCGTTTTATACATTTATTCCTTAAATAAAAATAAAAGTATTTTAATTTACGAATTTTACACGTTGATTAGGTATGTACACGATGAGGAAATCAGAATCCGGAGATTTCTTGGACTAAAAAATATAAACTAATGCTGTTTGCTATCATTTTAACACTAGCATTGAAATAAATAGAATTATTCGTATAAAAAGGTTAATATTTAAAAAATAAAAAATAATTTTTTTAATTACCTACTATTTAATCATTAAGTTATGTAGGTATTCAATTACTATAAGACTACCCAAATTAAAATTATAGATAAATGTAATACATTAACTCACAAAATGTGCTGAAATGTTTAATTTCATATACATATAAGATAGGATATTTTATTTATAAACTATAAAACCATAAACTGCACGTGTTCAAACTTGTATTTATATTTTTTTTAATATTATAACAATTTACACCTCTTTGTTAAAAGAACAATAATTATTAATTTATACACAAACATGTATTTATGAATAATAACTCGGTAAAATGTATGTTCCTTCACACTTTTAATTTTATAAATCAATGTCAAGCATTTAAATTTATACCTTACAAGTATTTTAAAATAATAAACCCACTTCACCAATATTCTTACATAAACCACTCATATACAAAACCGATAATATAGTTTATAATAATATAGGTATGCTATTCTATGGTATTCCATATAGTTATTTAAATTATGTAATCTTTTTTTTTTTATTGCCTAGGTACCTAAATAATTTATGTCCATACGCATGACGTTAAAATAACTCAAGCAATATTATATTAACCACGAACTAAGATATAATAATGTATTAGTTAGTAAATCGTGATGATAACACTTACTATAATTACCTATAAATAATAGAAGGTATAAAATATTATAAGTAATACTAGGAACACTTAAAATAAAACTGGCCGGATGTTAGTGGTGGAAGAAATCATCGTTCGTGGTTTCGTCCCTTTGTCCCCAGAGAAGATAATTTTTAATCCAAACATAGAAGAAGAATAATAAGTTAATTTTTTTTTTTGTATTAAGATTTTAAATCCCTGGTAAGACTTTAAGTATTTTTTGAAATGTATTTATTTTATAACTTATAGATTCTGAGCGGAGCGAAGAATATATTGTTTCTACAATGATTTTTTTTTTTTTATGTATAAAAACATTTTTTCGAATAGAAATAATTGTCCAATTATCACAAGTGGGGTATGCTTTCGGTAGCAAATCGCGTCTAGTTGGAACTTTATCTAACTCATTTTTCGAATTCCTTAAAAGTTTTTTCTTAGGAGAAGAAAAACTACCAAAAAATGGCAAAAAATCGGTAAAATTACGATTTCCGTATTTTTTTATTTTTTATTTCATGATAACTAATTGAGTTTTGATCGTAGAGACTTGAAAAAAATTTTTGAGTACTAATATAGATAATATTTACGTTTAGTATAAATTTTGAAAAGGATTGGTTTGTTTTTTGGCTAAATATAGAGCTTTGAATTTTTTCCAAAAATATTTAATGTTACCTGCAATTTTTGATTTAATGGTATGAATTTTTTGTAGAAGCCTACTTTATACTTTTTAATCTATTTACAAAATATTTTGAAAATCGTGACTAACAATTTTTATCATGGAATGATAACTCCTTGAATATTGTTCGTAGGGATTTGAAATTTATTTTGCATATTTACATATGTAATTTACATTCGTGGTAAATTTTGGAATGACTAATCAGTATAATATATTGCAATATATTGAGATTCACTTAGAATCGTATTTTCTAATGCAATATCATTGCATTCAAATTTTAATAATTATAATAAACCACTAATTTCTCCGGGGATCGAAGGGACGAAGGAGGAACGTCCACAATCAGCCTTCCCACTTTTTGTTACATTTAAATGTATTAAATATATACCTAAAATATTTAGAAAATCGGTAGTTGTACAATTTGTTTTATAGCTAGAAAAAATTATTTTCAAGTAATGTCATGATGTTTATTATCAATTTGATAACAATTTTTTATTTACAAATTTAAAAAATAATTATAATAGAAAATTCAACTGAATTCCTATCACTCGTACTCATCACTATCTTAACGACGTTGACACGGATCAATGTGATGTAAATTTGTACTATTGTAGACTGTAGTGTTTCTAAACCTCTATATTGTATTACAGTGACACACTAATAAAATATTTCATATTTTGCGACCACGGTTATCTAGATACATGTGTTTGCGACACACCATATTTGGCACTTATATTAGCACATTAATAATTATTGATATACCTACTACCATTATAAAACTGGACTAATATAGAATCTACAAAATATTACATTGTATTTCACGTATTTGTATTTTACATAAAATATGAAGTTTGAGATAATAAAATTAAAAACTGTATTAATTAAAAGAAATATGAATTTAGCGAAAATCTTGATGAATATGGATGTGATTAATGAACTAACTATAGATGCCTAATAAGTAATAATTAATAACAATTGTTATATATATGTAATGAACCAATAATTTAGCAAAAAGAAAATTATGCATAATATATTATGTCTTGAAATGTATGATGAATTGCAGTTAAATGTATTATAATTTATAAGTATCAAGGGCGTAGCCAACTGCCAAGGGGAGGTTATCAGGACACAACCTCCCCCCCATTAAAATGTTTTAATATAGATAAGTTTACCAAACAAAATTTGGCAAACCCCCCCCCATGAGAAAATTTTGGCTACGCACTTGATAACTATACCTACCTAAATATATTTATTAGTTTAAATAATTAAAATTTCAAAATAAATTTATATAGGTATTATAAAATTTTAAGACGGGATCTATTTATTTTCTTTTGTCGTTAAAAATGAAAGAGAAAACAATGACTTTACATTGTTTATATCTAAATATTTTATAGTAAAATATTGGTTAGGTTTTTATTTTGGAATTTAAGTTGTGAATATATAAACAATAATTTTCACACAATTATTAGTTTAATTTTCTAAAATTTAAATAAGTGTCAATAACTTCAATATTATATTAATTTTAAAATAATATCTTACATTCTGATATATAATATATTAATAAATTCGAGTTTAGGTACTATAAAAATATAAAATATAGCAATAGCAAACCAATAGCTATTAAATAGGTATAGGTTTAAATCAGGGCTTTGCACCCAAATTAACCCAAACCCGTAACACCACTAATAACCCTTAAAATTAATCACCTGAAATTTTTACTAACCCGAAAGATATTTATTCGAATACCCGAATTAACCCATTACCCTAATTAACATATTAACCAATATCAAGTACCAATTTCAACCGAGTCCAAATATACTATAGTTAGATAATTAATTTTAAAAATTATGTGTTTATTCTGCATCCGTATTAATGAATATATTAACCCGAATAATATCGGTTATGAGCATCCTAATAGCTCGTAAAATTTATTATTTTGGTTTTGAATACCCTAATACGTAATACCACCAACATCCGAAACCCATAACCCGAATAAATAATTTAGGTGCAAAGCCCCGGTTTAAATAGTTACTTATTTTATATTACTAAAGGAATAAAAATGTCTAAGACTTAGATATTATACTTTTTATATAGCCATTTGAAAATCTTGCACACTCCAAAAAAAAAAAAACTAAAATAACGCCCCTGAATCTAGGGCGTCATTTTGACCAGTGGCGTGTTTAGCAATTTATTATGGGGGTTTAGATTTTTTTTAGATGCTTTCATGAAGCCTAATCCCCCTCCCCTCATCGTTTTATGATATAAAAAATTAATTGCAAAAAATTAAAACAAACAAGTTCTGTATCAGCATGTATACATTATAATGCAAAATCTAAAACAGGTGACAAAATAATATTATTAATAGTAATAGTAATTTTTATTTGGTATTAAAAATGCGATATTAGCCATTAGATAGGTGTATATATAGTAGGTAATTATGGCCGGACGGTTAATTTTTTTTAGCCTACTAACATACCTATTTGGCAATAAGATTCCTAGGCTGTCCTATATATGTTTTATATAAACAATGTGAACACTTGCATTGCTTAATTATTGGTCCAATTCTGTGGATCATCATATAATTACATAAATAAAATAATACTTATATAATTTGGTTTCTAAATTGTTGTGTTATGTCTTATGTATAGATAAATATATATATATATATTTTATACGTTATATTATATCATAGGTATTATTTTAAATCATAGATATAGGTAAACATTTAACACAATAACACTTAATATAAATATATAATAAGTAACATTATTATAGACCACAGAGTTTATATATATATATGTATCTAGATATAGGTACATAAAATATACTTTTAATCTTTGAATACCTACTGAATTAGTTTATCACACATAAAATAATCTAAAATAATTTTTAATTCACAAAACCCTAGAAAACCTGAAACTTTAAGTAACCTAGGTACCTATTTCCAAAAATTAATAAATTCAAAATGTTGGTAAAATTGTTGATGGTTACGTATGTCTTATGTTTTATAAGTTATAACTACATCCTACCATAACGTACGATCTAAAAATAATAGATAAACTTCATCCAAAACATGGAAAAAATACTAAAAAGTAATAACCGTTGTCCAAAACTACAAATAATTGTATAATTTTACTAATTAATTATAAAGAAATAAAACTTTATTTAAAAATTTTAATAAAACTAAAGGACTAACCTAACTTGGTCCTTATATTGTGGTACTAACAAACAAATGTATATAAAATCACATATAACTATAACCATGGTATGTTATTATAATTAATATAATCAATGATATAATCTATAAATAGTATCTATCAATAGTATTTATCCATAAATAATAAATATAGTATTTTTAATATTTATTGTCTATGTATTTATCACCGTTTAAAACATCCCCATGATCTCAGGATATCTTTTAACAAGGTACATCTTTAACCGTGGTATTTATAATATCTACAACCACAGATTAAATAAAACAACCTTGATTATTACTTATCAATTATTATCTTATCAATTTCATTATTTATATATTATTAACTATTCATATCTTATACTTATTGTCTTATTATATTGTTTATGAATTTATAATAATTATTAATTGTAATATAAATATTTTTGTATTATGGAAACAAATTAATATATTAAATAATAAATTATATCAGATATTTACAAGTTTGTACAAGCCACTTTTATTTCATTTAAAATAAATAATAAACTTAATTTTATTGGCCATTTTTACTTATCGTAATTATTGACTAATATGAGGAGAAAGCCCAATATTCTTATAACTGGTAAATATCTGCATGTCTACTATTTTAAGCTATAGTTAATTTTGTTTTTAACTTTTTAAAAGAAGTTTAAGAATACAATTTAAAGATTAGGAGTCTAAGGTTATTTTGTTACTTGGCTAACGAATGTTATCTTAGTAATGGCATAATTTTCCCATTAATATATAATATAATAAACAAATTACAATTATTAGTGTTGTTTATTACTTAAGTCTAAAAATACTTATTAATATTCATTTCAGGTACACCTGGAGTGGGTAAATCAAAACTATGTGAAGAATTGATTCGAAATGGGTTAAACTTGGAATGGATTGAGGTTGGTCAAGTAGCTAAACAGTGCAATTTTTATTCTGGATATGATGAAGAACTTGAATGTCATCTACTTAATGAAGACAAAGTATGTATTAATGTTTTTAAAAATATGGATTATTAACAGGTAATAAATGTTGATTTTTAGTTATTAGATGAATTAGAATCGAGGATGGAAGAAGGTGGTAAAATTGTTGATTACCATGGATGTGATTTCTTTCCAGAACGTTGGTTTGACGTAGTATTTGTATTGAGAACTAATAATACTTTGTTATATGATCGTCTTGAAAAAAGGTTAGTATTATAGAATAGTATTGAATCGTCAATAAAATTATTACTTAATATTTATTAATGCTAGGCCATATCACTTTTTCTAATACCCTATATTCCTATATATATCTACTGAAAATATAAAACCAATCAGATATTTTTGAACAAAAAAAAATCTTGATATTTCATAGATCAATATAAACCAATATATTTCTAAAATCTCTTAAATTGTATCAAACTTATATTTTATTGTATCAATTATTTTGTAAAATAATAAATATATATATTTAAGGAGCTAAGTCCCTATCTTTAATTGAGTATAGGTTCAATAAAACAACTTCTATGTCTAACTCTAGTAACATAATAGGACCAAATACAAAATTTCTATGTAAAAAATTGATTGCACCTAATTTACCATATTTGTTAAAATATATAAAATTAAAATATCAGATATTTAATATAAAAAAATGTATAAATATATAATGTACAAAAATGATTTCTATTTTTAATTTACTTAATGGTTTTTAGAGGATATTCGTCTAAAAAAATTCAAAATAATGTTGAGTGTGAAATATTTCAAACTTTATTTGAAGAAGCAATGGAATCATATGACAACAACATTGTACATGAATTACGCAATGAAACATTTGCAGATATGGAACGTAATATTACTCAAATTAGTACTTGGGTAAATCAATGGATAAAAGATAATGTTAGAAAATAGAATTAAAACATATTATAAATCAAATTTTGTAGTATAGTGCACTTGGAGGAAACTCAACATTTGCATTGTACATAATTTTGTTTGATATTTTTATAAATTACTTTTTTCTTAAAAAATATAGTTGATAAATTTAAACCAAACTATTACATTTTTATTTATCTTTGTAATATTTAATTGGCTATTATAATAAATATTTTTGTACTGTAAATATGTTATGGCAAACTAAGTCACAGTAAATTAAAAGTGAATAAACAAGTTTGGAAAAGAAAAATTAGACATCAAAAATAAATGGTGATTAATAAAGTTCTATTTAATAGTATTTAATAAAAACAGGTAACAGATTTTTCATGTATGCCTTTAGCTTCAGTTGTATCAATTACTGTTCACCTGTTTCTGGTTAGGTAAGTATCAGTGTATTAAATTGTCATAATATACCACAAATTGGTGGTTTTTAAAATATAGACAAAGAATAAACTATTGTTATATAGAAATGAAGATTAGATATTAAATGATTGTTCTCAGTCCATAACAATTGTTTTATTTGTAAATTTATCTTTGTTAGAAAATAACTAATTTATTTTTATTTTTTATTCCTTGTATGCCATAAGATTAAAAATATTTAAAATAAAAATGTTGGCATATAAATGTTTTTATTAATTATACTGCAACATGACACCCTTTCCCTGTAGACACCTATCTATCAATTTCAAATCCTATCCAGTTAAGGAGCAGTCGATTTGCTAATTCTTACTACATAACTAACTGTTTGATCAAATAAAACAAAATTTCCTTTTTAAATTCTACAACACAATTAAACACAAACTTAGAAAAGCAATATATAATCACAATAACAATATAATATCGTTATTACAGCATCACTTGAAAACCAACCTCTATTCTTGGAAGGTAGTATTTTGAAGATCACGGGTATAGTGGAGTACAGGTTGATGTATAATTATATAAAAAATTAACTATATTAAACTTGGTACAATTATTAAATTTCGATTAATATTTACTAATTCGCACAAATATTTTGATTTAGTACATAAAAACAAAAAATGTGTACTTAATAATTAAACTTAATAATTTTTACTCTATTTTAATCCAAAAAATTACCAAATTATTAAAATGTAAATTTTCATATGTATTAATCAATTTTTAAACAAAAAAAATATATAATTAAACATAAATATAAATGTTTTTTCTAAATATAAAACAAAAATACAAAACATTTATTTTATTTAAGTACTTATACTAATCAACTAAAATATATATTGAATATATTTTTTTTTCGTATATAAAATAGAATAATAACATAATAAAACTAATATTACGTTTTTATATAACTTAGTAATGTAACAAGTACAATATGTTAATGTTAATAAATATTAAGTAATATAAATTCTAACATAAGTAATAAACAATTATATCATTTTAAGATCTAGGTTCTTTTAATTTAACAATCTTAATATTATGTGCACTTTTTATATGTGATATGTCTTGAGGAGTTAAAAATATAAACTGGTTTTTACGAGGTTCAATGAATGACATGAGCATTTGGGTAGTGGCTAAACGATTGACATTATCCATATACACATCATACTCGTCAATAGAGTAAAATGGCAATTGCATGTTGCTCCATAATGCCAAAATCAATGCAACTGTGGCAAATGTTCGTTCACCACCAGACGCACATGAAGTACTTATTTTATCAAACATAATAATAACCATGTTTTCTTCGTGTTGATTAATCTCTAGTTTACCTTTAATTTTACGTAATTTTAACACCATATCAAAAGCCTCAACTACTTTCAATTGAACAGACTGAATATAATTAGCAAGACTAACTGTACTGAGTTCAACATTTTTCTTGTTATCATTATAAATATTTACAATTAGTTTGTATAAAGCACGATGATGAATAAATTCTTCTTTTTTTCTCTTATACACATCTCTTAATACTAGATGATTTTTATCTTTTTTATCCAATTCCATTTCTAATAACCGTTTCTTATGAATTGACTCTTCTATATCTCTTCTTATATCTTCTTCATTACGTGTGACATTTATTTTTTCACAAAGCCGTTCAGCTTCGATTAAACCATTTTCTAGCTTCTTTTTTGCATCATCTGCCTTTTTAGTTAATTCCTTTAATGCTTGTTTTTGTTCAGTGACATTATTATTAATTTGAGACAACTCTTGCGAATTTTGAGATAATTTCACTTTAAGAATCTCAATTTGTTCAATTATTGTAGAACGATCAGTAACATCAATAACTGACTTTAATTTATCCAATTGATCAGTTATTTCTTTAATTTCTTTTTCATACTGTAAAACTGGTTTGATAATATCTTCTTTTAATTTTTGGTTTTGATCAATTTTCAAATTAACCTCATTAATCTCCTCAAGAAGTGTAGTCATTCTGTCATCTTGTTCTTCTTCACATTTAACTTTGAGTTCATTCATTTTTTTAGTATATTCTTCATATTTTGCCTTTAACAATTTAGTTTCTGATTGAGTTTTATTCAAGTGTTTTTGTTTTTCTAATTTTAATTTCTCAAAATTTTCAAATTCTTTATTTAGATTGTTAATTTTTACTTCCAGTTCTTTTTTCTCGTGTTTTAAATTGTTTACAGCAACTGAAACATCACTTTGTAAGTAAATAGGATTAGATGGATTTTGTAATGCATATAATCTGTATGAAGGGCTAGGATAAATTTGAGTACCATCTAAAGTTAAAACAAAATGACAATTTATAGGAACTCTAGATTCATTTTCCATTAATGGCAATGCATCCACTATTTCATCAATAAGTCTTATTGTTTCAATACGATTGTTATCAATCAAGCAATTTGCTACAACAGAATTGGTAAAAGTTAACATACGAAACATACTATTTTTAGTTTCTTTATTGGAAATATTATGGATTCGGTCAAAAAACTTGCTAGTAATAATACTTGGACTTCTTGCATTTTCTGGTATTATTTTTTCCATTAAAGTCTGAAGTATCTTAGTATCTGCAACATTGTCAACAATAAATGATCTTAAAAATGTTTTATTTAGAAAATTTTCAATTGAAAATATCCATTTGTTATCATTGACTTTAATGTAAGCTCCAATAGGTCCTATTGGTTGTTTAATAAATTTGTTTTGTTTAAAAGCATTTTCAACAGCTTGTACTAGTTGTGGCATCCAGTTTCCATAAAAATTGATTTTATCTTGCTGTTGAGACATACTATTCATATTTCTATTAAGTTCACCTATTCTTCTTTGCAAAGGAGTAACCTCGTTGTTCTTTAAATTTCCAATTTTTTGTATTAAATCATCAACTGTGTTTCGTAAAGTTTGTTCATGCTCAATATTTGATTTCAATGCTGCTTGAACTTCAAAGATATGTTCCTCTAATTGAGCAAGTTTTTTCTTACACTGTGCTAAATTAGCTGCATTGTTTTCTTTCCTTTTTTCAACTTCCATATGATACTCTAAATCTTTCCTATCATCAATCAATAATTTTAAAACATTGTCTTGTTTTTTTGCAATTGATTGTGCTTTATCATATTCATTAATTTTATTTTTTAAATCTTTTTTTGCTTTCATTAAAATAAAATGATTATTAGAACGGGTTTCTTCTACACATGCCAACTCTTTCTGTTTTATTTCTAATGCATCTGAACAAAATTTAATGTTATTTTCCAAATCACTTTTTTTGTCTATATGCTCTGATATAATACTTTTATTTACTTCAATTTGATTTAAACATTCTTTATAAATTTCATCATTATGAGAAACAATATACCATGCATATTCATTTTCTAGGAGAACTTGGTTATTTTTCAATGTTTCTAACTGTTTACATTTTTTCTCAATTAACTCATATTCATGTACTTCTTTATAACATTGATTTAAAACTTTCTCAGTATTTTGTAGTTTTTCTAAGAACTCTTCTGCAACTAATTTAGTTTGTTCAATACTTTCTTTGTGTATATTAGCTGATATGGCTTTATAAAAAAGATCATATTTTTCTTTTGGATTTGCACTTTTATGAAATGTTTTAACCATTGCTTGATTCATGACACATATTGGATTCTCTACTAAAATATTGAAGTGAAAACACAATTTTTTCAATTCGCTTTTTGAACCCTTGATCACTCGGCCATTTTCATTTAATAACTTATATGAATTACCACCAGATTCTGTTATTTGTCTCACTATAGTTATTTGTTTACCATATATTTCAGGTTTGAAAGGATCACTGCCATGATTTCCTTCATGACAATTTGCTATTATAATTGAAATAGTAGCTGAAGAACAATTATACTTTATCAGCGACTTCAATGCAGTACCACGGTTAGTAATACTTGCTCTGGAACCAAAACCTACAACTAAAGCAGTTTGGATAGCACTCTTTCCACTACCGTTCAAACCAGATATAAAATTTATTCGAGGGTTAAATGTTAAATGAAAATTTGAATGACACATAAAATTTTCTAAAGTTATTGATTTAATACTTCCATTATACCATTCTTCGTTATCATATTGTACATTAACATGATTATTGGATTCTAAAAATATATATAATAAATATATTAGTTAATAATTAATAGTTTATAACATATTAATTTAAAACAGCTAACAGAAAAAAATATATATATATATAGATTTCCCAGATCCATTTATTAATTGTAATATCTCTGCAAAAAATTTAAATTGTAAAATGTAGTTTTTTTTAAATTATTATTTAGGCAATGGGTAAAAATGGGTTTAAGAAAATTTAAAAACTAACTTTATTTAAAAATAGTTATGTGAAATTTGAAGATAGAAAGTTAAAATAATATATTTTTAGGAACATTTTAATGTATCGACCTCCTAATTTAATCAAGATGTCGATTTTAGGAATTTTTTGTAATTATTTAATATATTATATCATGGAATGTAAAATTCATATTATTATTCTATATTCTGAATTTGAATTTTAAATGTAAATGGTACTTAATAGTTGTAGCTACAAGTTTGATAATAATTTCATGCAAAATATTAATAACTGATGAAAATAATATTATAACCCATTATCAAAATAATAATTTTAAAGTAACCTCCTTCAAAAATTTAAATTCTAAGAGACATTGCAATTATTAAGTAGGTATGGGACACCATGTGCCCAGGTATATATATTGAATTTCTTAAATTAAACTAAAAATTTAATATTAATTATGCTCCTCCATACACAAGGACAGACTGGTCAGGGAGGCAGGGGGCGATTGCTCCCTGGGCCCTCCAGTGTATTATATTGTATATTAATCAGTGGAGCCTCCTCTTAAAAAACACATGTGCTTTTCTGAATAAATCATTGTGTCAGGCCCTAATATTACAATTAACCACCCGGGCCCTACAATACCCAGTCTGCCACTGTCCATACAGAACTAATTTACAAAAAAATAGTAATAAGTAAAAAAGTTTTTGACAAGGACTGTACAATATGATACAATGCATATTATATATTATATTGCTTTACTCTCAATTTTGAAAAAGAACAACGATTATACTCTATTCTATTAGAAAAATCCCGCTGTCAGACGAAAATTGGTTGTTTTAGCACATTAGGGTCTTTCCATACTCCAGATAATTGTAATTACGCAGACAGTCACGTCAGTTTTATGTCAGTCTACATGCACGAAACGGTACTATTCTAAACTGGTACAGAGTATACATAAATATTCATTTTATAAATTTAAAATCATGTTTTTTCTGCATTACATGATTACATAATCTGAAAAAACTTCACAAAATGGACACCTTACTCCACATTACATAAATAGTATCATAATTTGGATAGTCATCTAGAGACATGAATAATTATTTTTTATATATTTTAAAGATAATTTATAGATACAAAGAAAATTAATTTTTACAAAATATTTTTTAAAATACCACAAAATTATTAACCCAAAGTAAAATTTTCAAAAAGTCGTATCATTTATTTATAAGTACTTTACTTCCTTTTAAAAATTCATGGATTTATATTTTACCTTCATATAAATATGTTCCATTTTTATATTATTTATTTCTAAGATAGTAAATATTTATTTTCATTAGATACATATACATTTTAAAAGTAAAACACTTATTTAAAGATATGTATTATTATATTGTACTACATCATTGCATATTTTCTAATACTTTAATCAATAACTCTTATAAACTATTAAATTTACATATAAAATAAAAATTGTATTAAAATTTGAGTTTTTAAAATCTAAAATTTTTCATTTTTACCACCTTAAAGTTAGGTTAGTATATAGTTAGTAGTATAGAAATATTATGCAATTTCATTTATTATTGATTTTCAATTCAATCAAAATAGTTACCAATGTATTTCACTCAGAATAGTAATATGATGTCTATTTTATAGAAAGTTATCCATATTGAGTATTTATTGAGTAATTAGGTATGTGATGTGGATGAACGGTCCCATTATGCGAAACATATAATAATTGGATGCAATATATACATTCTAACATAATATTATCATATTTATTAAATTTAATGGATTCTTACTTTGATTTAGTTTGGACTTGGAACTCATGTTTTAGGTATAAATTTGGAAATGTTATCCTAGGAAAGAAATATCAATAATTAATTCATACAAAATATAATAATTTGTATTTGTTGTATAAATATTGCATTTTAAAATAATTATTGTATCAAATTGTAGACATGTGTTTTTATAATTAGATATAATAAAGATACCATAAATGCATATATTTATTTATCAATATTAATGTACAATACTATACTGATATTAAGAACTGACTAGAATATTTCATAATCACTAATTTATAAATAAATTCATTATTTAGGATTAACATGATTTTCGTTCTTCAAAATCTACATTTACTAATCTGTCTTTCAAAATTTTGCTAAGTAACCTTTCTTTGCATTTGCCTAATTACTGCCTTTAATTATTTTCTTGTTACATCAAAAGTCCCACAGGGGGAGGGGCTACTTGGCCCAATCTCTTTTCTTTATCTTTATAAATTATTTTAATTTCAATAGCAAATATAAATTATTTGCTGACAATCTTAAAATATTTAAATAAATTTCCCCTTAACAAACAGGGGAATTTTTTGTGTTCAAATTTCAATAATAATATTTTAAATTATTTATAAAAACATAAGACATTATAATTTTTAATACATAAGCAACAAATGAACAAGACATTTAGTACAGACAATTTTCTACCCTGGTTGTACGCTACAACCACCATTGTTCACAAAGCACTATTATTTCAACACAATTTGCCAATTTTAATAAATTGGTGACATAAAAATAATTTGGCTTTAAATATTGATAAATGTAAATATGATACTTATTCTTGTTTTATTTCCTTTTTATATTTTATTGATTCAGTTTATTTACAAAAATTAACAAATGTAAATAATTTAGATGTTGTTTTTTATTAATATTTTACCTTGTATTTCACTTTTAACTTAAACTTATTATAAATAATAAACAAAGCTAATAATTCAATTAGTTTTTTAACTAAAAATTAACAAGATTTTCTAAAATCTTACTATTTTATAATTCATTATTGTTCTATTTTTCAATCTCAAGTCAAATACTGCTCCACTCACTCATTATTTCATGTTTCATATCATGGTCAAAAAATGTTTTTTTATTATAGATATATGTAATATTGAAAGATTAAGAAGATTCTTTTTAGATCTAAGATTGGATTCCTCATATGATCCTATTTTAAATAATATAATTTAGATAAATTACATATTAGACAGTCAAAACTTTATTTATTTTTATTTAAATTGTTACATGAATTAATAAATTGTCCTAAAATCTTTAAAAATTATTTTTTTGATTCTGTCTAGACATACTAGAACACAAGGCTTGTTTTAATCCTTTGCTACACAGTAATAAACAAATATCAAAGATGTTTATTTATTTAATGCGAGTATTAGAATATTAAGTAGTGCATAAATTTTAACCAATCTCATGGTTCAATCATCAATATTATAATTCAATATGAACAATTTTAACTATAGTAAATTATTTTATAAACAATGAACATTTTTTTTTTTTTAAAGGGCATGTTTGTTTAACGACATTAAACAAGCTCAATTTTCGGATAAAAGTTTTAACATTAACAATATTTAAAACTATAATACTTACATTGAATACAAAATATTCTGATTTTAACCTCTTGCCCGTACATAATATAAATTTACGCTTCATAAAACCTAATGAATAAGATTCATTAAAATATCTAAAGTTTTAATTTATACTTCGTAGATCGTGAATAGTACTAAATAGTACTTTTAGACATTCAAAGTTTGAATATAAAAATACAGAAGAACAATGATAAAAAGAATATAGGATAGTACGCTTATGAAATTTGTTGGATGACAAAATAGATATTTTATTTTCTATTTTATCATATATCTCAGAAAAACAAAAATTGGAACCACTGTCAATCTGTCATTATACTGATAAATATATAAAACAGAACTTTTAATAATAGGGAAATAATAGAAAAATGAAAAATACTACATAAAATACCGTTTATGTATAAAAGGCGGTAAACGTCATTGTCATGGTTTATATCATATTGTGTACTGTTATCACAGACAACAAATTGAACCCAATTATAGATTATTCTATAATCAATGATAATAACCATCATGAAAGAAATTCACTAGAACGTTGATTATAGAATAAAGTATAAACTACAAAGTAGTATCACGGATTATTTGAAATATAGTATTATAGTAGTATTATATATATTAGGTTACAGGACAGCTAACCTAACCTAAGTCTATGACTAGATTAAATCGATGTATAATACTGGTTCATTTATAATAGATCTGATTAATCGTAAGTTTAAAATAAATTAAACCGATTTATAAAAAAAAAAAAAAATAGTAATATTAAACCTACATAAAATTTATTATGATTAGTTATTAATAGTTATTTAATTTATATATTTAATAAATATTGTAATTTTGTAATTTTCCTGACTGTAAGTCTAAAAAGGAAACAAAATATATCCTCAGAAGTTTTCTTGAAGTCAGTAGTCACTGGTCAAATATTATTTGTCGTCTGAATTTTCCTGGTGTCGTTTTCCCTTATATAAACTTGTCTTCCCGTAATCCCATCAGTCTTTCTGGTTTAATATTTTTATTCTTATCTATATTTATTCTATTACAATTATAATTTGTGGTAAACTGAATGCCATATAGTTCATCTGACAGATTAAGCTTATTTATATTATATATGCTCTTGCTAGTTCATGGAAGTTTGTAATATATTTCGGGTTACTCAATACATAGTATTTTATAGATATAGTATGTGATTAATTTTATATTTAGAATTTTAGTCTGCGATAATTCAGATATGGTTGTCCTATTCCTGGTACTATTTATCATGAATAAAGATTATTTAAAATTAAATACGGAAATACATCTGGCATTAAAAGCTAGTCTACATTATAGTATAATAATTATAAATTATTTATTGTATTATACTGCTTTTTAAGCCTGGTGGTTCAGCAAGGGACCTAGGTAACAATTTAAACAGAATAATTTACAAGTTCATCATAATATAAGACAAGAAAATCAAATAACATACATAGTTATATATAACTATGGTAGAGCTAACTTTAATCAACAACTTACACATAATACACATAATCCCTTGAGCTAGATATATCTATATATAAATATATAAAATTATAAATTAATTTATATGTCAATGCTTTGAGCACAGTTGATTGACTTCAGATTAATATTTGAAGTTACTATATTAAATATCTGTATAATTTGTATGATGAATATAATCAATGATAATCTTATATTGTTGTTACCGCATGATTTCAAATAATAAAAAATAAATTTTTAATATCAAAAAATCTTATAAAATTATAAAGTATTAAAGTTTTATGACAAATATACAAAATGGATTTTTAAATGTTATAATAAATATAATGAACAATTTAATTTGTTTACATGAAGAATTATCAGTGTTGTACTAAGGAATAGAAATATGAATTAATTTGAAAATGAAATATAAAATATTGTATACAACCAAAGTTATTATTAGTATTGTTGGTGGGTTACAGCATACAGGCTTAAAAAACACAATATTTTATATATCGGCAGATATCAGCTTTAGAATTAATGTTCCTTATTGCTAATTTTAAAAAAAGAAATGTATTATTTATTCCAATTTTGTTTGTAACAAAAAATTATGAGATATAACATTTATTATATTGTTACATTCCATACATAATTAATATACACAAAGTCTACAAAATTATCTTAATTATGTTTAATAGTGTTCCCATGGTTTTTCTGGCCTTTCTTTATCCCATGGATTAGGTGATTTGTACCGGTCACTTTCTTTTAACAGTACACCACCTTCTAATAAGTTTTTTAGTAATGCCTCAAACTATAATAAATATTTGTAAAATTATAGTATATTACATATTATAATATTTTTTAGTAAAATTCCTCAATTTTGAATGTAAAAAATTGAAAAGTTTTATCAAGTTAAATAAACATTACTTACTTTACTACCAGGTAAAGCTTCATAAGTATTTAACACTTCAGATATACCACTTTCTAAGCAACGTTGTGCCAATACTTTTCCAATAGTAATGTATGCCATTTTATCTAAAGTACTAAAAAAAAAAAAATTACAGTTAAAAGATTAAAGACATATATTTAGACCTATATTTGACATTATGTCAGTAGCACAAAAACAATTAAAATACATGAATAAAAAAATATTTTTAATTTTAAAATTTTGTTTCGTTTTTATGTTTGTTAAAATTGTTTTGAAAATTAAATACAAAATTTTAACACATCATCAAAAAAAAGTTTGCTACCCCTGCAATTGACTATACGTATTGTTAATTAACTATTTAAGACACATACCTATAAGGTTTTAGTGAGAAATAAAATTATTATTTTAAAAATACTACAAATTATTATCCCAGATCAGAAAGTATCTAAAATATGCGACAAAATCCTATGAATATAGGTTATATCGTCCCCGTTCACGCAAAACACACTAAGTCCAAAAACATAATGTTTGGGAATGAGCTTTTTAAAATAGTATAAATTTTAAAATGTTTCCCTGGTGTAACTTATTTCATTTTTCCATGATTTATGTTATTTTCCTTTATACATATTAGTTTAATATGATTATTTGTCACTAGTAATATAATTATTCTGCATTTTATAGTATAAAAATCCCAAAAAATTCATTTTTGGACTTAGTGTGTTTTGCGTGAATGGGTACGATATATTCTAATAAAATTGTTTATTCATTTTTACAAGATGTTTGAAAATAATTTGGTATTTTTTAACATTAATATTATATATATATATATATATATATATATGTATAGATAATAGGTATAAACAGGTTGGGCAAGTTACAATTATTTAAAGTAACCAATAACAAGTTACAGTTATGTAACTTTCCGACAAATAGGTAACATGAGTAACATAAGTTACATGTTTACATTCATACGTCAAAAATATAATTGCGTGTAACTAAAAGAGTATTAGCTAATATTTTATTATATATTGTTTTGTATTGAAAAGTTTTATTTACAATTTTTTTATTAATTATCAGTACAATAAATACAAATATCAATAGAACTAATGAAAATTAATAATGCATATTTATAAGATCGAATTTAATTCCATATTATACTTCAAAATGAATTTTTTTTTTCTAAAACATAATTTAACACAAATATTTTAAGTCTAATACTGCAGTTAATTAAAAATGCAATATAATTATGTAAAGTGACACAATATCAAGTAATTTTAAATTACCTATAATAAAATATTCATTACAGTAACAGAAAATGTAAATATAAGTACTAATACAGTATTTACTATACTATACAATAACACAATTAATATACAAATACAATAATGAACACATTATTTATAATTAAATTCTAACAATCTATAAATAATAAATGTCTCATTATCTATTTTGAAATAGATTCATTCATTAGCTTTCATATTATCTACATGTTAAGATACTTAATAACTTAATACTTAAGTATTAATTTAAATGTAACTTAAAATACTTGTAATTTTTAGAAAAAGTAACAATTAAAATTATAAAGTGTTATTTTAAAAAAAAACAACCAAAAAATGACAAAATGTCGGTAAAATTAAGCGCAGTTTCTATTTTAATTTATTTTATATTTTCATTTATTTAACAGTGCCACACTGGAGAGTAGAGACTGGGTACTCATATAATTATCAATTCTTTTTTTGTGGTACAATTATTGAAAATAATAATTATTATTAAATTTTAATAATAATTTTGAATTCACAATATAAAATTTATCAGTTATAAAACCAATGACAACCTGTCAATCACCTAAGTCCTATGATCACAATCAACAGCAACAACACAGAATCAAATATTACAAAATATGTAAAATTCAATTTTTTTTTTTTTGTAATGAATGTTTAGTCAAGTCTCAAAGACAGGAAGCTGCCATAAACTCAAAGCCCGTTTAAGGATACGACGCACCACTTGCACTGGATATATGTAACTGATTACTGACCAACCCTGGGTTTATATTATAATGAACACAATATATATATCTTCATAAACTTTGAAAATGTGCATTGATACAATATTTACTTATTTTATATTAAAAAATAAAAACCTGTAAAGCTGTTTGCGTATGGCCCATTCTGCAGTAGAGGATACTATTGGAACTATCCCAGTATGGTGTATGATACTAGCTGTCACATGTCTTTTGCTAGTTGTTACTTGTAACCTGAGAACAGAAAACCAATTGACATTCACAACATAAGAATTTATTATTTGAGCAACACTTTTCACACTTACTTATGCCAGAATTCACGATCTTGTACATCAAGATGGTAGCCAGCTGGTTTGTAAGCAATCCTTAACTTCTCTAAATTTCTAGGATTACGATTATATACATATTGACTATGAGGATGTAAATTTTCAACTAACGCGCTACTGTACCATTTGATTTTTATACCATTACCGATTAGATTTGGTATTACACTCGCCGACGTCTTGCCGACCAACATTTTTATTATATTTTAACAGCAAGTAGTCGTATTTTGTTACACGATATTTATAGAAAATAAATAGATACTATAGATAGGTATTAGCATCGATTATAGAATCACAGATTATATGAAACTATAGACTATTCTATAATCAATGGTATGCTATTTTCATATAATCTGTGGTATAAGTGTTATATTTATACCATGGTATTAGGTATATTAATTATTATTATCTACTACTTTATACTTAGTACTTCGATACTTTCCCGATAACGGCAATAATATTCCATAATTGAAAACTGGTTTATACTTTGTAGCATGGATAACTATTTTATTTATGGTAATAAACTAATAAATAATTGCGTTGATCTTGGATTACGTGCAGTTTGATGTTTGCGTTTGCACATGCACATTAATGTTGAATATTGGTCATTTTGACGTTTGACTTCCTAATTTCTGAGTGGTAATGTTGTAGATTTTTAACTCATCTACACGTTACAGTAACATAATATTGCATTTCGTTTTTAATTGCTAGCCAATGTTCAATATTATAATTTATACTTACCTAATTGATATTTTTATATTTATTAAACCTTAAATTAAAAATAATAATACCAAAATTTGTATAAATTGATTACTATAATTTAAAAGTGCACTAAACTTTTACCGTCATACAGTACAGCATCAACATGGACACTACATTTTTACCTGAATATTTAAAGGTACTGGTGGAAACATGGCTTTCATTGAACCAAGTATGAGAATGAGATTAACTAACAATTAACTAGTTTCACATATTATACTTATACGACTATGATTTTCAGTCTCAACAATATTCTTTAGAATTGGAAGATGTATTGAAACAAAAAAATGTAGAGAAAATAAAAAATATGTTTGAGGGTCGGTTGTCATTTGGAACTGCTGGTTTAAGAGCAGCAATGGGTCCAGGTTTTAAATGTATGAATGATCTTGTTGTCATACAAAGCTCACAAGGGCTTTTACATTATATGCTTAATGTTTTTGGAGAATCATTAAAAACATCGGGTATAATTATTGGATTTGATGGAAGATATAATAGTAAAAGGTAGGGGAATAAAAAACAAGTAAAAATCGTTCATTTTGTTTATCATATTTTCCCATTTTTTAGGTTTGCAGAGTTAACAACAAGTGTTTTCTTAAATTATTCCATCAAGGTATATCTTATGAGTGAAGTTTGCCCAACTCCGTTTGTAGCATTTGGAGTTAAACAGTATGGATGTTGTGGTGGAGTAATGGTAACAGCATCACACAATCCCAAAGAGGATAATGGTTATAAAGTATTCTGGAAAAACGGTGCTCAAGTTAGTAAGTTTTAATAAATATTAGTATATTTCAATTGTTAGTAATGAGTTTAAGAAACATAAT
This sequence comes from Eriosoma lanigerum, assembly GCA_013282895.1. Taxonomy (NCBI): domain Eukaryota; kingdom Metazoa; phylum Arthropoda; class Insecta; order Hemiptera; family Aphididae; genus Eriosoma; species Eriosoma lanigerum. The sequence goes on from CM023359.1 coordinate 50,599,598, forward strand.
CAAATATCTTTTTAGATTATTTCACCAGATGATAAAAATATTCAAAAAAGTATTACCGAACATTTAGAACCGGAAAATAATGTTTGGAATACTAAAGAAATATATAATAATAGTTTGTTAATAAATCCATTGTTAGATCTTAAAAAACGGTATAATGGTATAATTGACAAAATGTTATTTCCAAATTTGGAAAAGAAAAACACAAATATTATTTTCACATATACACCTATGCATGGTGTTGGGTACACATATATTAAATCCGTATTTGAACACGCACAATTCAATGTAAGTATTACATCTTACTTTTAAAAGGCATGTGTTTTGTTTGCTTTACTTTAAAAAAAATTTGGTTTATTTAGCCAGTAATAGTTGTAGAGCAACAAAAAGACCCAAACCCAGAATTCCCAACTGTGCCTTTTCCAAACCCAGAAGAGGGCAAAAGTGCATTGAAATTAGCTATAGAAACAGCTGAAAACAATGGAAGTCGTATTATACTCGCTAATGATCCTGATGCTGATCGTTTGGCAGTGGCTGAACATCCGTAAATAATATATATTTTTTCGCATTATAACAAACACAGAAAAGCAAAAATTTAATGTTATTTATAAGTAACATGTTTTAGTATTTTAAAATTAAACATTAGATATAAATCAACATTCTTCTAACAGCATGCTGTTTCCTGACTGGTAACAATCATCACATGTCAAAAGATTTTTAGTTAGCTAAAACATAACACTTATAATTATCAATTTTTAAAATTAAACACTAAATACAAATATGATTAATTGTTAAAATTATTTTTATAAACAAAATGTATTGTTCTTTAAAAAAAAAAATTGCATAGCCTTATTAAGGTACTAGGTTCTAAAAAGGTTTGCTCTTCCTATTGTATAATGGTACTTAATAAAATATATATTTTATTTACAGGATAGGTAGTGAAGGCTGGAAAATATTTACAGGCAATGAACTTGGTGCTTTATTAGGATGGTGGATGATATTGTCACATAAATTAATACACGGGAAATTACATGATAAATTAGTTGTACTTTCAAGTACTGTATCATCTGCTATTCTTAAATCAATGGCTAAAATAGAAGGAATTAGATTTGAAGTAAGTATTTTTTACATTTTAATATTATTATCATATCATAATTCATTAATTTTTAGGAAACACTTACTGGATTCAAGTGGATGGGCAATCGAACAGTTCAACTAGAGAATGAAGGATATGAAGTAATTTATGCTTTTGAAGAATCAATTGGTTACATGTGTGGCAGGGAGGTTTTGGATAAAGATGGAATATCAGCAGCTATTAAAATTGCTGAATTAGCTATTTATTTAGAAAGACAAGATTGTTCATTGTCCTCAGCTTTAGAATTAGTATACCAACAGTAATAATTAATACATTTAAATTAAAATAGTATGAAAGTAAAACAATTAACTTTTGTTACAGATATGGTTGGCATTTTTCTGTTAACTCATATTTTATATGCTATGAAACATTGGTAATAAAAAAAATATTTGAGTCATTACGGCAAGTTAATAACCAGCAAAATAATGTAATTCAATTATAATACATAGGTATTGATAAAATAATTGAGGTTTAAACATTTTGTTTTATAATATAGTATCCAAAATCTATATCTAGAGGACAATACTCAATCGAATCTGTTCGTGACTTAACAACTGGATATGATTCTAGTACAATTGATCACAAACCAATATTACCTGTATCAAAATCATCTCAAATGATAACTTTTTACTTTGATAATGGTTTAATTGCTACATTACGTTCAAGTGGAACCGAACCCAAAATAAAATACTATGCTGAATTATGCATGGAACCTGATAATGAGCATGATTATTGGTAAGTTTAGTTTAAGGACTAAATTTAATTTTCAATGTTTAACTCTTATAAATAATATTATATATTAATGTTTAAATAGTTCTAATTACTAAATTATTTTATCTGTTGATATTTTTAGTGATATGAAAAAATTTAAAAGTGTTTTAAATGAAATGGTTGAAGCAATAATTGAAGAATTTTTAAAGCCACATGAAAATTATCTCATTTTTCGTAGCAAATAAATGAATATAATTTATATAGTACATGAAGTTGGTTGAATATTTGATCATTTATAGCACATTCCATTTATATTACTTCAATATTATTTTGAAAAAGATCTTTACACATACATGTTGTTATAGCTTTAAAATTGTAATGTTAATAAATATTATGTGATGTAATAGTTTTATAAATAATAAATATATGTAAGTAGTTTAATTATATCTAATTCCTATAAATAATATAAATATACAAAATGATTTAATGATATTATTTAATTGTTTATTATTGATAAATAAATAATCATTGTATTTAATATTGGTGTGAAATAATGTATTTTGACTTGAAAACTATAATTAACGACAACTGGCCATAACACCCAAAATATTGTCATAATCAATTTTTTCAGTGATATTCTTGGTTTTGATATTTTCATCTTGATTTGCAACAAACACATATTTATTGTCCAACTCCTTCCAATTATATTTTTGTATCCAATGCTTTAAAGCAGCCTCTGCTCATAAGTATAATTATATTTTAATTAAATATAATATATTTATTTATTTATAATATAATTTAATATCACATACCATCAAGACCTCCAAGTAATTCCATAAGAAAATGTTTTTCAACAGACTGGAATGTTATACCAATCACATGGCAAACAAACTTACGCACTGAATCCAAAAATCCATTCACTTTAGCATACAATTCAGGCATAGAATGAGCATGGTACCAAAATTCTTTGAAGTTGCAGTTTTCTAATAAATCGGCCAAGAATAATACTTGACTCAAAGAAGCATCTTGACACTATAAAAATATCCATACAATAACTCGTAGTAAAAAGTTATGTAATATACACTATGTTATACTATTTTCATTTTCATTAGCCTAACCTAACTGGGAGAACGGTTAGTGATTGTACTGCTTGGTAGATTATGGTATGGGAATCAGGCACACATATTTGTTGGAGGGTCGATAGGAGCAATCCCCCTCCTCAAAGACTGTATGATGCTATACTCAAGTCAAAAATCAATTTGATTTTAATATAATTATTATATAAAAAATATATAGATAAATTTATAATAAATAATAGCCTAGATCCGTGATTGGTGGAGATATACAGAGCTTACCATATTTTTCACAATATGGTATTATCCTAATATAAAAGTGTACACTAATGCAGTGAAGTATTTGAAAAAATGAAATTGTCTATTAATATTTTAATTATTAATTATTATTTTAACTGTCCATTTTTATATTAGAAATATAAAAAAAATGTAATATTGTGTTTAGCATAAACACTTGACTCGCAATAATAGCAAAATTTAATCATTTTCATCAATTAATTTTGTTTATTTTTTTTTTTATAATATGAGATTAAATTTAAACTGGATCATTTATTGTAGAAATTTGGCCACTTTAAAAGTTGAAAAATTATATAACCTGACATATGACCAAAAAATTGCAAGTGCATTCTAATCCCCAAATTATGTCACTAAATAATATCTTCTATAAAGTATTTTTACCAATTTTTCATTCAACAAACACTTGCAAAGCACAAAATCAGAATGAGGAAAGTTGGTGATTGCTTTCAACATGATTTTCACCGTAATATCCAAATTATAATCGTGATGGAATTGATAAATTTTGAGTACAGCAAGGTTCGCTTCAAGATCGTACATGTTTTCTTCAGATTGCACTTCAACGTAGTGTTCAAGTGTGGACAAATGTTGAGGATTGTATCTAAAATAGTATGTTATTTGGTATCAATGGATTTCCATAATATAAACTGCAAAATCAATATACATACCTTTCGATACCCTGTAAAAGGGACGCTACTGTTTGTCTCATTGCTTCAGCCATAATTTGAGTGGATTAGTAATAAATTATATACAACAAAATGGTTTAAATACCTATTTAAATTAATAAACAAGTAATGAAATTTATAAGCAATAAAAAAGTGTAAATTGGAAATCGACAATCATACGATTATGGTTCATTTGTGTTCAACGTGTGCCAGCCACACGATAAGCATTGGGGCATTGGTTTATCGTTATGAACAGGGTAAACATATTATATGTACGATATATAATTTATATGTAAAATATTAGTTTTTGCCGTGGTTATAAAATGCACTGTATAAATCTTTATCATCTATACCACGGTTATGGTCTTTAAGAATTTTTTTAAGCCATGTATGGTATTTACCTTAAATAATACATACTTGTGTATTATCTTTATCTATATATTTATTATTTACATCATAGACTTATAATATGTATAATACTTATATATATTATAATACTATATTATAAGTTTATATATTATAATTTTTTTATATGATCTAATAATTATAGATATTAATGCGTGTGAAGATAGCACTCTAAAAACTTAGCACCTTACCACTATACGAAAATTGTTAATACCACGTATGTTATATTGCGTAAGCTAATAATTTTAAGGGGCACGACTTACTACCATAAATATATTGTTCTTATGTTATGTATATTATATATTATTATATATAATATTATCTATATATTATTATTATTGTTATGCAACTATAATTTATAACATTTGTGTTCATAGAATTAAGAAATCAATATCAACACAACAGCAACAGCAACAAAAAAGTTCCAAAATGTTTTATATTATAATTATTAAAATATACATTTTTAATGAAAAAAAAATGTATATTTGTTATTTTTTAATACCTGTTTGCCTGTAGGACAAATATGCGGTCAGTAGTTACACAGTTCTAGGTGAAATTTGACTATGAACACCCCTCTCGATTTTTCCGGAAGGGTCTTAAATCAAAGATAGTTAAACTATATATATATATATATTATATATAATGCTATTAATATCGCATGGTTGTTACAATGTAACGTTGCAACAATAGCAAATTTTAAACATTTAAACAATGCAATTTATTAACATTTAAAAGATTGTTTCTATAAAACAGTCTTGGAACATTGCATTATTGTAATTTAGTTATATTTTAATAAAACACAAATTCAATATAACGGTTAGTATTTTACTATTTGTATAAGTAGGTAAGTACATAAATTAAAAACAGTTATAAAATATACTGATATACAATAAAAACAAACTTCCATTTCAATAAAACGATAAAAAATATTCAAATATGTATTTAATATTATTTTATAAAGATTATATAACTATATATATTATAAAAAAATTTTATCTTTATAATATAATCCAGCGTAGCAGCGTATTTCTCATATACACTCCGTGTGTTACAAGGCATATTAAATAACAAAAACATATTTACAATAAAACAATATTTTAACCAAATACCGTATCATTAACTTTTTATCGCTTGATTCTTGATAGGTACCTACATAAAAATGTTTTTGATACATAAAAAAGTTTAGTTCGACAAAAAATCCATTCTCTACTAATTTGGAAACTACAACTGATTTAAGAACATGACGGAATAACAATAAATACTTAGGCTTTGCTGGAATTGTGGCCGGCTTATTCCAAAGTCCAGAAACGCAAAAACTTTGTGGCTTATACCTCTTCCAGAAGTTGAACCTAGAAACACGTGCGTTAAAATATGTATTTCAACCACTCTCGGTCAAGCTTAATTGATTTAATAAAATCTTCATATATTTTCAAGAATAATTATATTATTTTTCCATTATAGGTATAGTTATTAAAACAACAGTAGTAAAAGGTAAAATATTCACTAATTAAATTTATAAATAACTATAATGGGAAAACCCAACATTTAGGTATAGAGTTATAAAAAAATACTAAAGTTGATAGTACGATTTTTTTTTAGACAATTAAAGTATTAAATGAACATAAATTAAATTATGTAATAATTAGGTGGGATTGTTCTATTCTATAATGTCATTTGATTGGTTTTTACGCGATTACATTGACCAACCAAAACGGATGACAATGAAAATGAGCAGAAATGATGCGCAGAAAATCTGAGTTCGAGTAGTCCTCAGTCGACGAAGAATTGCACTTAGTACTTAGTTCGTCGTCGAGACCTTAACTTGTTTGTTGATGTTAAATATCGTTTTTTTTTTTTTTATGTTTCTGTGGTTTTAATATTAATTCGTTTATTTATTTTCATAATTACTTATTTTGTCTTATTTATTTATTTTCATTGTTATCCATTAAAATTTAATTAATTTGTTTGCAATCATGTCTACTTTTAGAAGAGTAAGTTAATTAAATAATCTAAATGTTTTAATTTTAATATCTATAGGACTAATATACCTGCGTGTTCTCCTAAACCTAATATTTATTTATTTGTATTTTTCAGAATATTTTTAAGCATATATGAATTTGATTTTGACATTTATTTTTAAAATTATTTTAGGGATCATTTTTTCAAAACCAAGACGTTCCTGACGTAACTTCACCTGCTGTGAGTTAAGATAGAAGTACACTAGACTTATTTCATAGCTTTTTTTCTTCGCCTGATTAGTCGTTAAGTTCAAACAAAAATTCTGGTATAATTCAATTTTCAAATTTTAAAAAATGTTTTATTTAATATATTTATTTATAGGTAAAATAGATATGTATACTATCATACCTATTGGTATAGCCATATAGATAGATATATACTACTATCCTTTTGTATCCTTCTATAGTATCCTACTATTATATCAATTTTATCATATCTTTAAATTGCAGGTGACTTGTTCAGTTCGATTTCAGAGTATTAAAGCTCGAAGTTCAACCATAGGTCGACAATCTATTATTCCTAATTATTCTACACCGATAAGACAATACTCGGCTCAAGTGAGTTAATTATTTTTATTTTTTAAATATTAAATATAAATCTATGGCAACCGTATTTTCATTAATCTCTGACACATAATTTTGTAAGCAATTTGTTGTTAAAAAATAACAACTTATAATTATATATTTTAGGAACAATTAGTAAATTTAAGACGCAGTTCTCTACATTTGCCATATCTTGATCGAAGTGTGTTTAATATAACTGATATGAGTATTACTCAATCCGAAAATATAGTGATATTTATAATTTTTGTCGAGACAAAAAATGTAATTTATATTTAGAATATTAAATCTTACATATTTATAAACGTATCCAGAAGAAAATTCACTACTAAGGGTAAAAATGTTAATAATAAAATAAAATTATAAATTGTTTTCATTATTGTTATGTTGTAGAAATTCTATGTGAACACCGGAGCAGCCAAATTTATTCAATCTCTATCCCGGTACAGTGCACATCAACGCCAATGATTTTACGTAACAGCCTGTCGAGTCCTGTATCGTCACTGACTTTTTCACAACTCGAAACACCGAAGCTTTAATAAACGACTACGCTCACCACCGCAGCCGGTAATTTAATAATAATTTTGTTTATTTATTTATTATAATTTTTGTTTTTATATTATTGTATTATATTTTAATATATAATCATTAACTTTCAGGCTGTTGACGAAAACGATGGTCCTGAATCTTACAATTTAAAGTACATGGAATCACTATATCATCGCGAGATTACAGTACTGTTTACACTACGCAATGGAACGTGAGCGGCAATTATTTCATTAATTCTATTGTAAAAAATTGTTTATATACAATTAATTTTTTCTTTAAAACATAATATTAATAATACAATATATATTGAATAAAATTTTATATTTATAATATTAACAAAATGTTGTAAAATTTCGAAAATATTGTTATTTGATTGTATATTGATGTATTATTATAAAATATAATTTATATGATATTGTGTGTATTAAATAAATAAATTCATGTTGTGTTTTATATTTTGTATAGCTGGATGAGGGGGTGGCCATGGCGGAAGGTGGGTGGCGATTGGTTGAGGGAGCGGAGGAGTGGGTGATGGAGTGGCGGATGACGGGGTAGTAGGTAAGTGGGTGGCCATGGGCGGAGGGTGAGAGGAGTGGGTTGGGGTGTCGGATGACGGGGGAGTAGGTAAGGGGGTGGCCATGGCGGAGGGTGGGTTGAGTGGGTAAGGGGGTGACCATGGCGGAGGGTGAGAGGAGTGGGTTGGGGTGATGATGGGTAGGGGGAGTGGGTTATGGGAGGCGGATGTTTGTTGGGGAAGGGGGGGTTGGCGTTACCGATGGCCGATATCGCAGAGAAGAAATCGTATATATTTTTAAATACATAGCAAAACATACGGGTTACAATATTATAATAAATGTCACTGCAGAACCCGAAATAAAAAAAATGAATTTTTTGGGTTTTGGATGTAGTACTGTGTTAAGCCCTAAGTGCTGGGGTAAAGTTACCACATCGGCGCATAATATAAATATATGGGATATGGGAATATAATAATATTTTTCAATGATAGTATATTAATATCGTTTGTCATTCATACATCAGATATGTGGTATAAACAATGTTCCCAATAAACAATTCCACAACTCCGACATTAGAGCGATAATAGTCATCTCATAACCGGCTACATACAGCCTTATATAAACTCCAAACAAAGGGTTAATAAAGGGTAATTTACCAAGTGGTATGTTTAGTATATCCTGGGAATTGAAACCAACAAAAAAATATAATGTTTTTATACCTTACCCTAATACTTTTGCAAACAGGCATTTATTAAAAACGATATACTATTTACTTATAACTATACCTAAGTATATATATTTATTTTCATTACAATAGGTAAAAGTTTATATTTTAATAATTATAATATAAAAAAATATTTTAAATTTTCTTTGTTTATGTTGTTTTGTGTTCATATTGATTTCTTAATTCTATGGTTACAAATGTTATTATAAATTATATTTGTATAATATTAATAATATATAATTACGCCTTATAATTTTATTGTGTATGCAACTTATAGTACGGGTTTATGGTAACCTTATTTTATTCTACTGATAAGAGAGTGCTAACTTCACATGTTTAGATATTATTCTGTCTTGGTTCGTGGTATTCATATTATATATTATCCATGACAAAATAGATCTATTATATAAATCTATTTTGTCATGATATTATCCTCAAATCATATATACTATAATTATATACCTATGACGTGAGTATCGTGTTTTTTTTACAATATTGTGTTATTATCACATGTTTCATATACTTGTATAGTAAATAGTAATTAGTATATGATCAAGGTGTATTAATCAATGATTGAAGATATTATCTATGAATATCTATCATAAATTCAAAATTTTAAATTATCAACTCTGAAATCATAAAATACAGATGATATTATATTACTTTTAAAAATGTGATAGGTGCATCAGTTTTACATTATAAATTTAACTTTTTCTACAATAAATCGATAACTACACGTTTTTAATACAATTTCCTATTAAACTATAGTTTTGGCTGGTAAGTTTTATTATCGTATAATAATTCGTGTTTTAAACAAACAATTAATTTGTGTACTTAAATTATATTGTAATTAGTAAAATACTAAACTGTAGAATACAGATAATAGATGTTGATACATATATTTTTAAAAAATATGGTGTATTGGTATCCCTAATTCCCTATAATATATCAAATAGTAGGTAGTTAGGTAATCTATATACCTAAATTCAAAATCAAAACTACGAAATAATATTCTCTATGAAAAGTAAAGCTGATTTATTCATTATTACAATAATTTATTATCAATTATCATCATTTTGTTGTATTTTAAACAACAATGGGAATAAAACAATTTTTTTAAAATATATTATTATTATTATTTACAAAAGAAAAGTGCTGAGTAAACTACCTACTTAAAAAATTAATTAATTTGTTATGAATAAAAAGTATTATGTATACTTAAATTGAAAATATGCATAAAATAACAAATTGTTTTTACTATATATTTTGACGGATTTATATTACTTATAATTGTTAAAGTTTTTAAAAACCACTACCTAATACATTCTCAATGTAATTTGTCAAATAATTAGTATTAATATAGTTAGTTGATATTATTGTTGACTCGTAACCAAGCAAGAAAATTTTTTTAAAGTAATGATGTTACATTTTTGGGGGTAGAAATAATGTTTCAAAGCCCAATTACTATGTATGGTACATTAATCATTTTATGTAGATTGTACTTTAAATAGATCATTTCTTTAATAATTGCTCATTGCTTTTCATATGCTATTAACAATAGGAAAAACAGTCGTGACATTTCAATTTGAACAACTTCGATATTTGTTAATTAAATAATTTGTTTAATAACCCTTTAAGTTCTGATGTATTAGAATTAGAATTATATGTACATTAAATTAATTAAATTATAATATAAAACTCTAAGCTTAGCTCAAAATCGTTTTTTTCAAATATAAATAATAATAATATATCGTACATCAAATAATAATAGTACAAACTTCCAAAACTATTATTTGCTCTAGTCAAACAATCATTTCTTAGCACCAAAGGAGCTTCTATCACCAGTATCTGGACAGAAATTTTTTAGTTGTGCAAAACTATCAATGATATATTAAATCATAAGACAACCAAATAGTAACTAAGAACTATTATCAAAATTCTTAATTCAGTTTTTATATTAATGATACCTAAATACCAATATTATAATTGTTCATTGTATTATATTAAGTACTGAATTGTTAAATAATATATTTATTCATCAGAATTTTTACAAACAGCCGATGCTACCACAGCTGCACCTCTTCCACTACCATCTTCAGAAAGCATTATCTTAAATTTTATACCATCATTTACTAATTCATTTATCTTATCTACCAATAATTGATGATAAAATGGATGGTATCGATATACTGACCCGTCTACTCCAATTACTACATCCTCTTCATTAATCTTATTAAGTATTACTGTAAGACCAGCTGCAACTAAATAAGCAGATCTCCTTGAAATACACTCTGCTGCATATCTAACATTCATACAATCACCATCAGTAAGATTTTGCACGCCAATTCCTTGAAGAAAATTCCTAGTTGCTGCATAAGTTCCAGGTGGATCATTTTCAATTAGTGATATTACCTCAGTTGTTAATGATTGACAAGTATTAAGTAATAATGGCATTTTACCATCAAATATTAATTCGTCTTTTATCATGTCTAATAATACTAATCTTAACAATTCTCCAAGATACATGCCAGATATCATTTTTTCAAAAATTTGTTGACCACAATTATCAGAACTATCATCAACTTTTTTGTCATACTTAGTATAAAAATCTTGTATTTCATTATTTTCTCCAAATGCACCCCACTCTAAATTAATAATCATCTCTGGTTTTGTTTCATCTCCATTGTAAAAATCAATATTTTTGATCTGAAAATATAAATATACACTTATTATAAATATGAATATATATTATAATTATGTTTTAAATAAAATTTACTTTTTCTATGTAACAACAATTGCATCCAGTACCAATAATTAAACCAATTTTTGTTTTGGGATTCATCCAAGCACAAGACATTAAAGTACCAACAGTGTCATTTAAAATTGAACAGATTTTTACATTTAGATTTGGTAAATTATTTATAGACTTTTTTAGAAGTTGTACTACATCCTCGCCAATTACACCATCACATGTAAATCCTTTTGTCCACCTGACAAGTATTCCAGAGTCAATGCTCTCTTGTAACATTGGGAAGCTAAATGTGAAACCCAAAGGCAGTAAGCTTGTGGAATTTATATCGTGCAAGGTCACAAATTCATTTAAACATTTAGCTATGTAATCAAAAAGCTTTGCACCTGATCCAGTCATTAAATCCTTAGAACATGAATATATTTTTTGTTCCATTTTGAAATATTTATTTATGCCTAGTTCTAATTTGAGTACACGGAAGTTTGAACCACCTAAATCTAGTGCTAAAAATTCACCCTTTTCATTACCAGTAGGCATGTCTTGAACATATGTCTGCCAACATTTAATTGTTGCATTTGAATGAGTTTTTTTTCCAAGACCTTGATCAATGCCATAGTTTATTCGGTTCATAAATTCTTTTAATTTACTATTTGACAGTATAAATCTCTTGCATAAACGTCTAACTTTAATGTGATTTTTCCATGTTGTTAATGAATTTAAATGCCCTTTACAAGTTTGCTTAGAGTCAGTCATGTCTATGACATTCAACTATAATGTATTTATATGATTTGTACAACAAAGTGATTTATTTTCAGTCAATTTTTAGTTTTATTTTAAACATTTATATTTTATAGTATATTATATTTACATAGGTACATTAAACATAGCCAATAACATTTTTTTATATAAATAATTAAGACATTCTAACTATAATAAAACAAATTTTAAACTTATCGTGTTTTTAAGTATTTAACATTAATACTATTCTGTTACATTAGTAGTGTCTTTTCACTAATTCCAAATAAATAGACTAAAGACTACTGCTAACTAAAGAACTACTTACTTATTTTATAAGGTTCTTTAAAATAATTATTTTTAATTGTTTGTACAGGTTAAGCAGTTAAGATGTCAGATTTACTAACATCATCAGGTATACTGACAAAAGAATGTTTAAGATCACAAATTTGTGGTAAAAACTCATCTGTTTAGGTTCTAATTTCTTTATATGTTTATTTTATTTGTTGTATAGGTGAAGATGATTGGCCAAAACACACAGTTTTATATCAGCCATATGAGACCGAACAAATTTTATTACCTGACAACTCAAAATGTTTATCAGTAAAAACTTTTTTAAAGATGGCTGGCTTGGAATTCATTGTAGAAGCAAGAGAAAATGCTGAATATATGTCACCAAATCGAGGTAAAGTGCCGTTCATTAAAGCTGGTCAATTTTTGGTTGCTGATTTTGAACCAATTGTTAATTTTGCTCAATCTAAAGTAAGACTAACCAAAAATAACATTTTATAATGTATTTAAATCTATTTAAATTATATTATTTTTAGGGCTATTCTCTGTCTAAAGATCTAGATGAAACTGAAAAATGGAATCTAAGAGTATATATGGCGTTAGTGAATAATGTTCTTTTAAACTCTGAGGTTAGTAGTAACATAACAAGTAATTTAAAATATGTTATTACTTTAATTATATTTACTGAACACAAATTAGATTTATGTGACATGGAACCATGAACTTACTTATAAAGAACTTACCAAACCAAGATACAGCTCTGTGTATCCTTTTCCGCTAAACCACTGGGCCACTTACAATAAGCGACATGAAATGTTATCATATCTAAATGTATTAGGTTGGAGAAAAAAAACTTTGGATGAAGTATTTAAGGAGGTAGAGAAGATTTGTGAATCTTTATCAACATTTTTAGGAGAAAAAAAATATTTTTTTGATAAGTATGTAAAAACAATTTATTCATACAAATTGTATTATATTTTTAATATGTTAATGAAATTTGTTTCAGGCCAACTGAATTAGATGCTTTAGTGTTTGGACATTTATTTTCTATTATAACAACACCATTGTTAAACAATCGTTTTGCTGCTACCATCAGAGCTTATGATAATTTAGTTCAATTATGTGTTCGCATAGAAAGAGAATTTTATCAGTCTAGAATTCTATGATAGAATGATTAAAAATTTAGTTAGTATTTGTATACAAATAATAATAATTATTAAATAATACTGAAATATTAACTAAATTACTGTATAAAACTTTTTGATGTATTAAAGAAATATTTTTTAAAAAAATGTACAAAGTTCTAATACAGCCATTAATTTGTTAAGTTTTAAATTATATAGTATAACTTTTACACTAACTATTTAGAGCTTATGAAAAGAAACCTAAATTAGATTAAGTTAACTTTTACTGTTCAAAACAAATGTTCAAATACCAAGTGTTGTATTATTTTAACTGATATAGATTTTTAGGATTTCTAATTAATATAAATATTATATTAATATATATATATTAATATTATATACAATATAAATAAAAATTTATTATAGTTTAAAGCACAATATCATATTTTATTTTATCATTAATAAGTATATAATTAATAGAATTCAACAATAATAAAATAAAAATACAGAGAAAAAATATTTGGTAAATAAATAAATTTAGCAAATCCCTAAATACACTCAATCGTTCTCCATAACAAATAATCAATAACTCGCTAAATGTTTTTATAATACAAAAAACTTAACCAAATACTGAAACATAATTATTATGAAAAATATATTTCTTTTAAAAGCAACATAATCTTAAATGCATTTTAACTTATTTACAACGTATATAAATATTCTTATAAATTATAAAGTACTGAATACTGTGATGTAGATGTTGTTATTTTGCTATATTGTCCATTAGATAGTCAAAATAATTGAAAAACATGTGAGTATTACTTCTTCTTAATATATATATACATATTTTAAAAATACGAATACAATTGTTAATAAATGTTAATATTGCAGTATTTAGTAACATGTGCTAACACATTTGATTTCATAAAAAATTAAATAAAAGTGATAGTTGGAAATTTTAATATAATTTTTATTTTTATTAATACTTAATTATTTAATAATACATGAAACCCTTTTAACTTTTTAAGGAAGACGAATAAAGTATCTAAATAATATTTTATTTTAATGTTATATTATATCAAACATCTCAAATAAAAAATATCGTAAATAATAGGGTTTTAAACAAAAATATAGTTAGTTTAATCAAAATAAACATCAACATACATTTGTTAATTATTTCTTAGAAAATTGGTAAAAAAGGGACAAAATGACTAAACATCAATATTTAGGATGTTATATACATTATACATACAAATAAAACCAGAATACAATGTATTATTTCACATTGCCCTAAATTATATTCTTCTATATTATATTAAGAAAGTACACAATCAACTATACACTTTCTACTGGTAAATTATTAAGAAATGTCTACTAATTATACTATTGTAACTTGTAGTATTGTTAAACATTGAATACATTTATTTTCAATAAATGTTTCTTCACATATTTTATCAACAAAGGATTCAAGGATGATAATATGGCACTGAACATGCCACATTATATTAAATTTATAAATATGCATATGCAGGGCTGGATTTAAACTATAAGAAACCTAGGGCAAGGATTATATTGTGGCACCTGTCTATAATTGAACAGTATTGTTTTATGGGTAATCTTGTGTGTATTTTTGACTTGATTACAGATTAATGAAATAATAAAATTTAGTCGAAAAGTAGAATACTCAAATAATAAACAATATTATAAATAGTAGCCAATAATGATGTTTTGAATTTTACAATGATATTTGTGCTAGATACCAATTAACATTCTATCTATAAATATATAACATTACATTTATATATTATATAACTATAAATGTAGACTATTACTGCAAAACATGCAACTTTTCACTGTATTGATTACTATTTTAATTTTCTAAACTATTTTTTTTTTAATATAAACGGTAACATATATTTAAATTTTTATCTTTTGAGTCTAGGAGGCCCAGAGCATATGCCTTAAATACTTCCCATCAAATCCAGCCCTATGCATACATCAAAAAATGTATTGGTAATTAAATAATATGTATAATTAGATATGAGTTTATGATATATGGATAATGGATATATAAAATTAATTTTATAATAGGTAATAACTTTGAAATACTAATATAATTAAATTATTGTGTAGTAAAGCAAAAAAAGTATATATGTAATAAGCACTATAAAATAAAAAAGAACCAACATTATAGTTATTAAATCATAAAAACTTTCATTAAAAGTAAATTACTATTTACTAGAAATAACTTTCAACAAACAAAAAGTATTTAACATTATTAATATATATATATATAATTTAATATAGTACTTATTCTATATGTATACAATACAATTATTAATTATAATAAAGATATCTTGATATGCATACCTACTAATATAAAATGATTATAATTTAGGTCTAAGTTAGATACTGTTTCATTTTGAATGTATAAAATTAAAATAAATTAGGTAGTTTATTTGAATATAACAGTACTCAATGATTACAGTTTGTTATTAAATACATTTTTAAATGGTAAAAATAAAATATATTTTATAATTTTTAAATTTAATATAATAAAACCAATCATTAAATTTTTAACAGCCTATATTTATATAGTTATATCCCATGATATAAAACATTTAAACATATTTAACAAAAAAATGTATTCAAAAACAATTGTAATAATAATTTGTATTACAAATATTGGAAAATTAGGTAAACACAATTTGCAAGGACTAGGTTCAATATGACAATACAGTTTCATAATTATAAAAAAATATAATATGTAAATATATTTAAAAAAAATATTACATGTTTGAAAATCAATTTAAATAGAATAGTGATAGCCAACAACTATATAACAATTAATTGCCTTTATCAAATTAAAAACAATTTCCAAGGGAAAACATATTATAATCAAAGAATAAGAATATCAAAAATCAATAATATAAATAATAATTTTAAAGATAATATACTGAATAATTTTTATAATGATATATGAATATTCTTGAAAATATAAGTAATTTATGTTCAATCTTTTTTAAAACTTTATCACATATTAAATTTGATATTTCGAATTGTTTTAATATTTGTAATCCCATATTTTATTTAACATCAACGATTTATTTTCCACTGATAAACAAATCAATTCACATACATTTAATAA
>CM023359.1:50616301-50796432 GCA_013282895.1 Eriosoma lanigerum
TAAACAAATCAATTCACATACATTTAATAATATATTCTCAAAAAATAATTTATACTCTATGGTTTTCCAATGAATATTTTTTGAGTATTTATATTCAAAATCATTGATGAAGGAAGGATATCAATATTTAGATTATTTAATTTATCGGCATGAAAATATTGTTTATATTATTTAATCCAAATATTATAATGTGAAATATTTTAGAAATATTCATTGGATTTTAAGAATTAGCACATATCTACCTATTATCATTGATTTTATAATATACAAATTAGTCTTCAATTTTTAATATTGGATGTGGCTGTGTATTTTGATATATAAGTATCATTGATGTCGATTACATTCAAGAGGGGTCTACATAGGCTGGATTGATTGATGAGTGATCGCGAGGTTGGTACTTTATTTTGCGTCTGTTGTCTATAAAAATAGATTTCATACAAAATTATATAAAATTGTACTCTAATATAATAACAGCACCTGTCGGATTCTAATAACACTAAAAATATTGTTTTCAATAATTCTTATAACATGGCTAATATATTTATTATAAAATCAATGCTATTATAAATGTTCATAAAATGTTCTAAGAATATTTTATTAAAATATATGTCACAAAATTAAAATTAATAATATTAATTAGAATATGTGATCAATTTTCAAAAAAGAAATTAATAACAATTACTTATATTGTTATGTAGAGATATTCTCTATATTATTATAAAAAAATAAAAAGTATAATTTGTCAGAAATATTCAAATTAAGAACCAAATAAAAATCCAGGTGAATTATATTAGAATCTAAAAAGGAATTATACTTAATAAATTATAATATGACTAATGTAATAGTTTTGACTAGTTACGTAGGGATTAAAAAAAGTTATGATTTATATAAAAAAAAAAATTATACTTAAAACAATATTTATGAATAAGAAATTAAACTTAAAATTGTATGAATACACATGTAAAGGATTTTAAAGAATAGAAAGATAATAATTAATAAAACATATTTATATGAAAGTTTAAATTACATTTGGATGAAGAATAATGTGAAAATTATTTTAAATTACAAGTCATAAAATGTTTTTATCTCATTATCACAGGTTACTAAACCCTTAAAAATATGGTAATCTATTTAATTTTATCATATTTTAAAATTGCTCATAACTACAACAATAATGTCATAATGTCATATTATTTTATACAACATAATAAATATAAAACAAATCATGCAAACCCTGTAACAATAATACTATTTTGAGAATTGGAATGTATTTATAGATATTATTATTATAATATACATCAAACATAACTATATTACATTAAAAATTAAAACATATTTTTAAAACTTTTTAACAAAGAAACTACAAAGAATAGCATAATAAAATTTGAAGGTAATGTATAATATAATGATGTACTTTATTACTTAATACGTACTTATATTATATGTTTATATATATTTAATACTGTATACATATATAATTTTTAAAATATTTAGTTTATAATCATAATACAATATTAAACATGGAAAATATGAAATTACTTATGAATTTGGTTAAAATATATTTAATTAAAAAGGTTAAATAATATATTGATATTATGACCAAAAAATCTATCTCCCTTAAAAAAAATATGCTATAAAAAGTAAATCTAACAATGATGTAAATGATGTATTATTGCAATGATGAATTTACCTGGCTAGTATTAAATACTTAATACCTTAATACTTAGTACCTTAATCATAGGCGTGCGCAGACCTTGCTGGCAGGGGGCAGAATATAATAATGTATATATTATATAATTTAATATTATTTTGATTATAGTTAGTTCAATTAATATTAGTGATGGAAGTGTTTTAATTTTATATATCATACATAAATATATCCAATTTTCCGCTTCTAAAGGAAAAACTTTTGAGAAATTTAAAAAATGAGCTAAATAAAGTATCAACTAGATGAAATTTAGTACGAAAAGGGTACCCTATTTGTGGTAATCGGACCATTATTTCTACCCAAAAAAATGTTTTCATACATAAAAAAAAAAAAAAATCTTTGTAGAAACAATAAATTCCTCACTCCGCTCAGAATCTAAAAGATAAATCTTAGCTCTTCACTTCTTCAGAGTACTAATTTTCTCTTGGAAGGAGTAAATTTTTTAAATTGTTCTATTACGTCGTTAATGTTAAGATTATAGGCCAATTTCTGTTTAATTGACATAGTGAGTAGTCTATTTAGTCGATCCTGATGCATTGTACTACGTAATTTGGTTTTTACTAAGCTTAATTTTGAAAATGCCTTTTCACAAGAACAACTAGTCACAGGAATAGTAACAAATAGTTTTTAAAAATATTTTAAATATCAATCCCTAAATAAACAGTAACAACACAAAGTTATCGTGCACCGCACACTCAATGTTTACATATTATTCATTATATAAAATAATATAATGTTTTTTTAAAACTATATATAGAAGAAAATTTTAGCCTGCAGGAGGGGCAACTGCTCCTCCCCCCACGTGAGCACGCCTATGACCTTAATACAATATATATGAAATGAATTATTATTATATATGATATTAAATAAACATAATTTTATACAAATAAATATATATTATTAATATAATATAAAGTATATTCAACATTTTATGATACAGTTCTCTCTTAAAGAAAAATTCGCTGTAAAATAGAGAAAAATTTAAAAGAAAATTGTCATTTAATTTAACCTTAAATTGTTTAGAGGATAAATATTTTTAAATTTAACTTTTTTAGAATAATTTCTAGATTGAACATTTTAATATCAAACTATAAGTTTATTTTGCTGTAAAATCGATCAAACTTAAAATGCTTATGTATTATATGCAATTTATGCATACTATATATGTAAATGTAATGTACAATACATTTGAATAATTTAATTATAGCTTGTGGCAGGTTTATATGAATATTAAAAAAATGAAAAAATATCTTATAGGAAGGAGAAAATTAAAAACAGTAAAACTAGTATGTTTTAATGTTGAAATGATTTATAATAATGTACAACTTTTTAACTGCAATAAATTTATTAATGGAATAATACAAATGATGTCTATAATATGGAAAATATAGGAACAATCACTGGAAATACATTTTGATTGACTAATTGTAAAACTATAAGTAACCAAAATAACTTTTTAAATTAGTATAATTTGTTTTTATATTTGTTATTATTGGTTTTTATAGGTCTATGGAATATTTGCAGAAGAAAAAGAAACTACAGAACGATTACTTTAAAAATTACAAATAATAGCAAATTTAAAATCACAAAAATGTATACTACTACTGGTTTCAAGTTTAGTATTTAAATAAGTATATAAAATTTTTTTTTTTAAAATGGTAACACTAATTAATCACTTTATCAAATTTAAATTTATCATTATTTTTTACTACCTAATCGTATTAATAGTTATTGTTATATAACATATAATATAAAAATTTATATGTATTTAAAGCTTGAATAACTTTACTAAGAGATTCTATATAAAATACTGAGTTAATCTATTATCCGAACATTTAAGAATATAACTAATTATAACATCTAAAGTATAAGTAACATTATAACATTATATATTATAGTATTTCAATAAAACATAACATAAATTATATTTTAAAGAAAAAATTGCACTTACGTTTTATGTAAATATTTAATACATAAATGTGTTAGTTAATATTTCTCCTACTTCGTTTGGGTACTGGTTCTGCAGGGTCTCTAGGTGCATGCCGTTTTCCACCTTGAGACTGAGCACTTATTTGTAAACTAATTGCTTGAGTGTTTAATTTTTTTGCAACTAATAGATCTTTCATACTTTTCATTTTCTTACTTTTCAGTATAATTTTAGTTTCTGGTTCATCATTTTTTAATGTTGTTTCTACAATAGGAGGCGTAATAGGAGTTGATATCGAGTCTGAATTGCCAACAAAAGGTTCTCCTCCTCCTTGCAACAAGAACTCCCTATTTAATATACGTTCACTACAAGCTGCAGTTAATGCTTTAATTCCAGGATGAAGTTCTGATTTTGTCTCGTCTTCAATACATGGTATAGACTTCAACATTTCTTTGGATATTGAACGGTTATTATTATTCATGTTATTATCATGATCATCTTGTTTAAGAATATTGTCATTCTCTGAATCCTTAAAACAGCAAATTAGTTAGGTTAATATAATTTAATTTAATTAAAAATACAAGTATATAATACTCTATTTTAAATGATAAAAACGGTTTTTAAATAAAATTAATTATCATATAATAAATATAATTAAGTTATTTGAGGGGGGGAAGGAATAAATTATCTTACTTTTGGTTCTAAAATGATGAGTTTTGTTCTCACACTATCATCAAATTTAGATATGGAATTTATAAAATGTTTTGCCCACTTAATGTGTAATACTGGTGTTGTTCCATCTTCTTCCCAAAGACAAAGACCATCATAAATTAATAATACATATGCATAACATTGTGGATTATTCAATATTGATCGACTTTTACCACAAGTCATTTCTTTCAATGAATATGGTATTAATTCATAGGCAATGTCCATCATTTCCTTATATAATTCTTCATCGTCTTTACTAAAATTATACCTGAAATTCAATACAAATATAATTTTTAATACAAATCAATTATAAACAAGGTGTAAATAGTATATTATATTAAATTAATCTTACTTGCTTATAACTTGACTAGCATTGGCCCAACTTGCAAAAGCATCTTTTATCATGTTATGCCTATAGAAATATCCACCTTGATAAGTGTATGGATAGACAAACATATCATTATAATACATTTGAGCAGCTGAAATAGCTTCTTCAAATAAGGCTGTACAAGGTGGCCTTCCAGGAGTTGCATTTAACTCTTCTAAATCACCCAAGTTACCTTAATAACAATGTATATAGATAAGCAAAATTGTTTTAATAAAATCCAACGCTAAAAATTACCTAAGGCAAGTGGAAATTTTGACAAGTGCCCTCGGTCATAAAGAAGCCATAATATATTTTTCTGAAGAGTGGCAACTTCCAGAGCATCACTAGTTTGATTAATACTTGGGTTAATAGAGCTAACTAGTGCAGTCACTTCCATATGTCTATTACAAATTACTGGGTGGCCATTTACATAGAGCCAGGACCCATGCACAGGTCCAGAATCTTTAATTTTTTGTCCACGTTTATCTTCATTTCCCTTCCCTACAATAAAATACTTATACTAAGAATTACATTTATTTATTTATTCCATGGACTATATATTATTAATGTTTATACTAAATATGATATATATATTTTATTAACATTTTTTAAATAAAAATCCTATATTTTCATAATGAAAACTACTAAAATTGTTGACAATACATGTTTAATTTAAAATCAAATAGGATACTAAAACTTGAAATTATAATACCATGCCATGTAACTTCTGCATTTTCACTACCATCTGGACCAAATACAACCCATGCATGATCTTCAGACAAAGCTAAATGGACATCATTGTAACCAAGTAATTGACAAGCAGCGACCACAGCAAACGCAACACCGAAACAGTCCAATTTAGAACCTAAACATTGAAAAACATTATTTTTACAATCATACCATTGATTATTGCAAAATATTAACATTTCTCTACACTTTACACTAACCAGTCAGGTAGCTATACATGGTTTGTAAATGTGCTCTATCCTTGTAATAACTCCTGGTCAATGTGTTCCAAATAACATCGGATACTCTCTTGACAAGTTCTCGGCTAGCATGACCAGGCATAACGTCTCCCTTATCAAACTGCAACGGGTCTACACTGCTCTTGATGACCGAGTAGAATTTCGTGTATAGAGCTTCTATGATGTGTAACTCTACATCAGGCAGCCTTAACGGTACCTCATCAAGGTCAAAGCTTGTGTCTGTGGTTACAACGATCGGTACCTCGACTGTCGGTCGGACGCACGTCATAGTGTTCTCGATGGCGCCGGCCACAAGCGACAGCAGCAACAGGTCCGGTTCCTTTTTGTCCAGCTCCCTGCGGAACACGGCCACAGCGGCCGGTATATCGCTGATCGGGAACGACTCTGCGTGTTCTTTGAATATCTTCAGGGGCATTGTTGTACAACGGTAACTGCATGCGTGCACACAACAATTGTAACAATACTATTATAGGGGTAAAGTCAATACGTTTTATCCCGCCGGCCACCGACTTACCATACAGCGCGACTGACCAGGATAGACACCAAGCAACCGTCGAACGTATATGCGTAACGCGTATCGGATTGTGACGGTCGTGTTGTGATCGGTTTATCTTGTTTTTGTTTTGTTTTTACCGCGTTTTACTAAGTCTCGCGAACCGTTCGAGGTTCGAATCAGCCGAAATGACGCTAGACCTACGTGTTCGAGAAGCACAACGTTGCAGATCGTTGGGGTTCGGCAACAACTGACGGAATACGAACGTCGTGTGCACCGGTGTACGCCGTACGGTGTGTAGTTTTGTTATTGTTATTGTTGATACCACGACGGCGGCGGACTGGTACAATAATAACACCACACAAGTCGATGATAATTCGTGACGTACACAATGACGTCATTTCACTTGATCACAGCAACCCAGACTTCGCGCGCAGACTCACTCTGCTATTAAGTTTTATAGAGACTTTCTGAACTCTAAAATTTCAAAATATATATATGCACGAGTGCACTAATAAAATATGAGAAGTCTGCTTTAAAAAAAATGTAGTGTACCGTGTACGTATACCTAGGTAACTCGGTTTATTATTTATATTTTTATAATTATAAAATATATGATAATATATTAATAATATTATAAAAGACAATATTTGAAAACATTTAATGGAATAAAAGTTCAAAAATTAATTTGTATTTATAAAAACTGCGACAGTACCTATTGTTATACCAACAATTCAATTACTTATTACCTATAGAGCCTCTAAATTGAAATCGAAGAAATATTATTTTTAATATTGCGCTCATTCAATAGGTACACAGATAAAAACTATAAACCAAAGATATACCTATTATATTATGACAAAAATCTAAGATAGTGAATTAAATTTTGTATTAACTTAACTAAGTTAAAAGTTTTATTAAAAAAAAATTACTTATTACCTAACTTAAATTAAGATTATTTTTAACTATACACTTTAAAAATATAAAGGTTAACCTATATGTAAAATTAATATGTATCAAATATGTTTAATGAAGTAAGTACATAAAATTAAATTAAAATTTTTTTCAAATAGATAATAAAATTAAAAATCATTATTGGTAATTTGCTTAGCAATAATTTTTAGTTTTAAATATTAATTTAATCTTAATAACAAAAATAATATTCAAATATTATAGCTATGTATAAAATTAACTCAATTAAAATTACCTATTTCGCTATACCCATGGTAAAATATATATAGGTATGTAATATAGCTAACTAGCTATCTACCGCAAGTAAATAATAAAAAAATATATAAGTTTTGTTAAAAATTTTAAATACCTTTTAAACTCTTTTTAACTCGTTTATGCCTAGTATTACCGCAGTATTGTAAAAAATAGGTTTATATAAATGTATAGTTAAAATATAAATGTACCTATAGCATATAGGTATTAATGTATTAAATAATATAAATCATAAAAATTAAATTTGATATTATAATTAATAATTCCTAGCACAACTGCACAATAAACAAACGCGATTCGCGTGTACACTGAACATGTAACCAACGAATGTGTAAACAAAACTGTAATATAGAAACTTTGAATAAGGAAAAAATAATTGAAAAACTAAATAAATTATTAAAAAAACGTTTTAAATATTAAAGTTTTAATCTAGCAGAATTGAACATTTTTATCATTTATGTGTTTTACAATCTCGCTATGAATTTGTACTTAAAAGTCACTTTGTATTATGGTCTAAACTCTAAAGTAGATACTTAAAAGTTAAGCATAAAATAGATATATTATGATAATATCTTGGACCTGAGCGACCAGAGTTGTTTTATTTATTTATGTCCCCTCAAATTACATCGACTAAGCGCCACCATTTTTGATTGGTACCTTATATTCTATTATAATAATTATTTTAATCCCACAAATAAAATGTACCTATTATTAATTATTTGTTAAAGTGTTAACTATGGTAGATATGATAACGTATACCTAATGTTTGCACTTTGGACCTACCTTACTTCAGTTAGTTAACATTATGTCTGGATACTGGATACTTAAACCATGACAATCGCATAACTGCAGGAACGAATTAAAAACGTCAGCTGTCGATGCTTCGAAGGAGGCACCGATTTTCATGTTTATCGGATCAATTATTATCATTTTTTTCGTTTGCTCACAATTTTTATTAACACGGTTCTTTATATACAGAGCAACTGTCGTAATAATAATAATTATTATTTTAATTTAAATATAATTAAACACAAAAAGTGCAATTAATTTATTATACTAAAAACACAACATACACAATTTTCTGGAATGCAACTTTCAGATTTATTACATTTTTAAATTGCACTCTTTCAAATTTTATTATTTAAATGATCGAATCAGTAAATTCGACAAACATTTTATTTTCATAACCCAATGAACATCTTGATTTATTTAATTCATTAGCACCATAAACATATTTTTAATTTTTGCATAAATAATTAACAATAATTTATTTCAATAAGTCTAGATTCTACAGTATAACTTATAGTAAGTATAAGTTAATATAAGTTTAAGTAAACTTAAAATTAATATATTTAATAAAATATAATGTCAACTGTTCACATATTATAATTTATGAATATCTTTATTGGATTTTCGTTATTTTTGTTATATATATATATATATTTATTTTTTCTTTACGTTATTTATGTCAATATATAATATTGACATACCTATGGCATAATTCATAGATCCATAGCTTATAATATAAACAATATTATTATTATATTATTATTTATTAGGTACCTACCTATATTAATAAATTGATACCAAAAGTTAATTTAATATTATAATATTTGTAAGCAATAGGTATTTGGATAATTTATAATTTAAACTTTTTATATAGTATTTAGAATTCACTTAGGTGTTAGGTATTAAAAACAACAACAAAATAATTTTTTTTAATAATAAATAATTTATTACATTTGTTAAATAATATTTTTTTATTTATTATAATGTGTATACATTTTTAATTATTTATTTATATAGTATTTTAAATTATTTAACTTATCTCGAAAAAAATTATTAAATTAGTTGGTCTTGGAAATTGAAATCAATTTATATTTTTTTATAAGTATTGCACATTATTTTTGTATATTTCAATTTTCAACAATAAGTATAGGTAAACTATAATATTACCTATAGATAATAATAATATAATATAATTCTTACTTATATTTTTCGAAAATGATTTATAGATTGTTTTTAAAATATATTTTAAAGATAAAAATGTTAATAACATAATATTTTATAATAGGTAAGTTATTAAATATCAATATTTATATAAATATTGAGACCATAAATAAATAAAAATAGTTTAAGAATAGAAAATTATATTAATGATGAATAGGTATAATTATTTAATGAATTTTATTAAGTGAGAAATATTAAATAAAGTTAAAACTTAATTGTGTTTACTTGTATAAAAAATTCAAGTGTAAGATAGGAATTTAAATTTATTTGTAACTTAACTAAAGCCTATATACTATTAAATAATAATAATAATAAAGTCAATATAATTTCAACCTTTTTTTTGTAAATTATATTTATTATATATTATAATATGATCGGTTGTTATTTTTAAGTTGAGTTTACTATAGGTAGGTACTTAAGTACATTATTACTATTCCATTCTGAGTATAAAGATTTTAGATTTACTATATCATTATGTATATACAATATACATATTACTTAATTAAAAATAAATTATAAATACCTAGATATAATTTTATTGTCATAATATTGTATTAAATATACAAGTATAAAAAATAGAATACCCACGCGTCATATGTTTATATATATATAGCTATAATATTATAATACATAAGTAAATTTAAAAGTTAAACAATAAATTCATTGTCGGAAATGTGGTTAAAATATTAAAACTGGGAAGTTACAATATAATTTTTTGAACAATTTTAGGCACCTCGGTGAATTTTTGGAAAGGATACTACATTTCTTAATTTCCCCACTCCTGATTTCCGTCAATGTCAATGCAATATTATAGATTATTCGGATATTATTAATTGTATGGATAGCATCGATGCAAAACCTAGTGCAATGAACACGAGTCGTAATATCCTCTGTTTGATTTTCAAATGTCCGACAGAAGGTTTAAGCACTTCAAAGAATACCACATACATCAATGTTCCGGTAGCTAATCCTTGTAGAATGACCGAAAATATGATAACAGTTTGCGTTTCCTTCAGATTGCTGACCAGTGCACCTATACCAATTCCAGTAGGAGAGGTCACAGCAAATATCAATATTGAACAATGCGCTAGCAATGGCTTCGTTCTGTCCGAGAGCATTTGTAACCCGACGTAAAACGCAATCACCAGCTTGTGACATGCAACAGCTATAGTAAGTGACCAAACCTGTCAAAAAGATGATAATTGTTAAAATTTAAAATAAAATATAAAAATATATAATGAGCATATTTTAATTTCTAGCCGAACTTTATATTTAATATTATTTGATATTTTGAATTTAGGAATCTGGACAATAATATTGTTATGACAGGTATACCTAATTTTTATAAATTCGTATATTTTAAAAAGAATATAAAATAAATTACGTTTTCTTGTATTCAAATAATAATATACATCTAATATTGCATTAAAATATAAAGTACAAAATCGTATTGCTAGAAAACAATTATTGTTATTTTATTGCTGTTAATTTAATTTTAATATTTCAATACTAAACAAGGACAAGTTAAAATACCTACCAAAAAATAAGACATGTCTGTTTATTAAAATTAAACGAAATAAATAAATAGTTTTGAAATATCGCAACATTAAAAAGTAGAATAAATTTAGGTGCCTATAGCCTATACTAAAAAAAAAAAAAATATAAACAAATTCCGATAAAAGAAAAAAAAGCTGGTTATTGAATATTATTATTTATAGATTATTTTTACATATTGTAATATTAATAGTTTAGCTAATTATAGATATTAATTCCATTTTAACTTTGTTTTTATTATCTATTTATAATACAGCCATACAGGTTTCGTCGTCAAATTAATTTTAAGTATACATGGTGTCCCAAATTTATTTAATAATTGTAATATTTCCGGCAAAAATTATAATTTTTTTTCAATTTCTTTTTATTAAAATACACTTAATCATATATCGTGTTTATTATTATTAAATTTTTCAATAGTTTTATTTTGATTAAAATATGTACTTTGGTAGGTAGTACAGTATATAGGTAATTTATTTTAAATATGAGAACAATAGATTGGTTTTCGCAGATAGTAATTTTGTTTTTAAAATTAAAGCTATATATTTTTGAGTACCTATATATGTTATCAGAATCAAGCTATTTAAAAAGATAAATTAATGCTTTAAACCACATTCCACTGGTTTATATAAGTTATTGAGTATTATACTATACGAGTACTAAAGTAGGTTCTAACCATAAGATATTATAGTATACTTACCTACAAAATAATTAAAGTTATCTTTTATAACAGAAACCGATCAGTTTATTAATATACCAATTACCAATATTACATAATATTTATTTTAATATGTCATAGTTTTACGTAAACATTTTTAATGGAGTAGGGCAACTTAATACGTATACTTAAATATAAATTCAATTAATATATTATATATTGTTAATAATAATATGAAAATATCATATTAATATAAGGTATGTTTAACTCTAATGTAGAATATAGTAGTACTTAATATCATACATAATATTATCTTATAAATACAAGATATTTGTTGTGTATAATTTAGTAGATAATAAAATATGTTTATTTCTAATAAAATTATCATATTAAACATATAATTATTATGCACAATGCATGAAAATTAATCTTTGATATTAAACGTTCGAGTTCACATTTTAAATAATAGTCCCTTATCCGTTAAAAAATAATATAATTAAATATAATTGGCGCAATTAAGATTGTCGTATACTCGATTTTCAAACAATAACAAAAGTGCTTATTTTGTTTAATTTTTTTTTTACTGTTTTCCCTCTTTTAGAAATTGTTATTATGTCATTATATTTACCTATATGATTATATCTTAATCAAAATTAAGTAGTGAGTGAAAAAAAGTATAGATACTAAAAGTGCCAAGTTTAATTTTTATCTGTACCAAATTGAAACGCGCAATCAAGCACATACCTACAAGCTACAATTTACCTAATATGGATGATAAATTATAATTTCTTATACCTTATAAACTTCTTATTTCTTATACTCCTTAAGTACGTTTTGTTATATGCTACATATTTAGTATATACTTCTAATCGTATATGCGAAAATATTATAATATAATTTTTAACAATAAAATATTAGAAACAGTTATAACCATTGTTAATAATGTTACCTACACATATAGTTATCTGGAAGCAAGATAAAAATAGTGATTGCAAAAATGTAACGGACATAATATAAAACAGGACATATAGCACAAGTCTAACATGCTTTCTATTAAAACAAAAACCTTATATTACAAAGGCGGTATTTCTGGACATTAAACTGACATATTGGTGTAGCCAAAATACTTAAATACTTAAAGCCGAGAAATCTAAACATTTAAATTTGATTAAATATGATGCTGAAGACTGAATTGAAAATTGCATAGACAGTAAGAGTAAGGAATGAAGAAGCAAGGAGATTTACTGAATACAAATAAGTCAAAATGGAACATAATTTGGGGAAGGAAAATTAAGCGGACTGATGTGGGATAATTTGTACATATATGACTATAATTATTATTTAAAAAAATATAGACGACAAGACGGAAGAGGAAGACCAAGGACGCCGTTAGTGAAATGGAGAATATTATTAGGTGTAATACAAATATCGTATCGAGCATACGACTATATGAGTAAATACGCTTTAGGTATTATACAGCGGTAATGAACATGGACTACTGAGTTATGTAATATCGCATTATAATATGAAAATAACATTCTATAACATCACATTCTATAATATGTCGATCTCAATAAAATTTTAATTTTAATTAAATTAATATACATTAGTAGAGATAGGATGTTGATGACTTACATTTTTTTCTGCATTTCTGTTCACCTGCAAGCTTAAAATTTGTTTTTTAATATATTCGTATAGATTTGGAATACTATGTAATTTTTTTCTTATTTTTTTTTTTGATATTTAATTCATTTTTAAATTTTTTTATGTCATTATTGTATACTTTATGTTAGTTTCATAAAATTTAATTTTAATTTTAATTAGTCAATATATAACGTGTATATGTACCCATTATCAATTAATCAATAATATCAGTTTATTATGGATTTATCGTATCGATTTATCTTAGATATCTATATTTAATTTCTACAAACGCAGAATAACTGTATTATTATAAAATTGTAGATAGGATGTTGATGACTTTTGCATTTTTTATTTGCATATTTTCTGTAGAATGCTAGTCTAGTAAGTTTAAAAATTGTTTAGTAATAATAATAGGTATACATTTAGAATTTTAGATAGTGTAATTTTTATTTGTATTTATGTTTTTTAGGGAATCAATAATATCTTATACCTACATAATTATTTGTAATAGTCCTACATATTACAAACTAGGTACTTAATAAAATAAAAATATTAAATTGTATAAATTTTAAAAAATTCTAGGATAATTGGAAAATTATTTAGAAATACTAATCTGACAATAATAATAATGATTAATGGTTATATGAAAATATAGTGATTAATTTTTTTTAGTTATCATTAGAGATGGGTACCTACCTACTTATACTACCTATTTAATTAATTACACTAATGATTTTAAACTGCAATATGCCAATATATATATAAATAAAAATGTATTTTGATAACAAAAATATATATATAATATTTGTATAACGTCTCTTTATTATGATCTATGTCACTTGGTAGTTGCAAAGTAGTTTACACAGTATAGTTGGTTTTAATATTATATATCTAAATTTCTAAATGTCCAGATTAATAGTACATATTTGAGTACCTAACTTTTTAAATAGAACTTAAATTATATTTTTTGTTAATATATTATTACTCTACATTTCTATCTACGAGTATATACATAAATGAGTTTATTATAGGTGGATATACTACATATTTACATCATTTATTACACACTTATTTTTTATTTTTTAAATCATAAATTACAATGCAATATAAATAAAATATTGAATAACTCGGGTTTATAGTTTATTACAAATATAAAATTATATGATGGGGGTCGTAATTTTTAATATTAATTGAAATATTCATTATTATATTATTGGATTATATTCTGTGATGTTGTATAGTGTATACATATTCAAGTACATTTTTTATTAATTAATTTTCCAAATACAAATTTAAGATTATGACATTAAAATTTGACTATTCAAATATTAATTATAGATAAAACAACAATAATACATTTTCAATCCAATATCCTTTAATACTCAATATACATTTTCAAGTGTTTAATAAAAAGTATAACAATACCTACTTCATTAATACATTAAGTACTTATTAAGCCTTAGGTATTAATGATATAAATTAATAACTTGAGAGACAAATTACTTTAATTATTATGACCGCATAATAATACAAATTTCTTTGTAATATAATATAATTAAATATAACATATGTGATGAATAATTACGTTTATTGATTATGATAATATAATAATTGTAATGATTTTGATTATTAAATTGTACGATTTAGCGAGGATAATAATGAACAATATTATATTATTAATTATTTGTTTTGTGTTAGGAATAAATATTTGATGATAGATTGGTAATTATAAGCGATTCAAACGTTTTATTATTTAAACCTTCTCGATAATAGTATAGTTAAAATATTTTTATATAGGTACAAATTACAAACATATTAAAGATGGAAAATTTTACTAATTATATTGTAAATAATACTATTTCGAAATAAGAAAAACGAAGCGAGATGAATTGTACCCATTAAGTACGGCTAAGCACATATCCCTAAAATAAACTAACTATTTCTACTAACTATTTATACTATTTCTCACACATAAAAAAAAAAAAAATTTTTTCCAGACAATGTTTATTTTATATTAGAAAAAATATCTAACATAAAATAATATAATAATTATTATAAATATTAAACTTTATCATTATAATTTTTAATAATATGAATCATTAGTAATCACTAAATCAATTGAGGGATGCTCGAGTTACACTTTTTTACTAGATATTAAATTCGTCATTAAATGTACTATCTAAATGTATGTAATTTTGGTGTGGGTATACTCTAGTTAATCCATAATTTATGAATAATATTATTTAATAGACATTCGGAATTTAACACGAATTATAAATATAAGCCAATAACCATAATTTTTAATTTGTATATTTATATTTACATTAGGCTATACAAAATATTTTATATTAATTCAATTTTATTTTCAAATTGTTTTACAATTTAAAACCAATCTATTAAAAAAATGCATTATTGATTAATGATTAAGACATAATTATTATGTTCTCTTACGAATATTCCAATACATTGTATTATTATATTATATATACTATTATAATATACGATAATATAGCCTATAGGTAGGTATACCGACTAATATATTATAATCTCAGATCGTATGTTATTTCTGGTATTTGAATATTGGCTCAAGAGAAATATAAGTTAAAATGTTTTATTGAATTGAAGTACTGATAAGTTCAAATAACTGCAATTTATTTGAATATGTCGTTCTGTTGTTTTTTACTGTAAATGCGTATATAATCCCATCATTTATGTCAATTGCTTATACTCAATTCTTTTTATATCGAATAGTTATTTTTATACAGATAATAAAATAACTCATAAAATAATTCCTATAGTCTAGACTATATTTAAAAATGAAATTCGATTTCTTTTGTTATTTTGCTAAAATAAAATTGCGTGCAACAATGAACATTTTATAATAATTTCAAATGTTTACGTTGTACCTGTAAATAAAGCTCGATCCTACAGTATACTATAATATAGCTATTACATAATATATAATATATTTTAATTATAATGTATTTAATCATATTTTATTCACACCACTGCACTAACTATTATATAATATAAGAGGAGAGAGAAAAGTTGAGGAATTATTAACATCGATACAATTTAAAGAAGAGGCTAGAAGACCCTTCCCTAAAAAAATAAAATTTGTGCTGTTACTCGTTAATATATTATAATTAATAATTATTAACTTAAAAATGATTTAATTAGATATAAAAGGAAAAATCTTGTCCCTCACGGGGATATATATATATATATATATGTATATATATAATTCACAAACTTTTTTTTGTGGTGATCTCTTCCTTACAAATTATTTTCGTGTTGGTCGCGCCAATATAGTCAATACACAATATTAATATATTTTACCGTCATAAATTGTTATATTTATAACTATTATTGTGAAAACTGACCTGTGTGGGATTTTTCTCCAGGCCGACGGCCAGGCCCTCGAACAGTTCGTGTATACTGAGCGCGCCGACCACTAAGAAACCACGGAGAACGGAGTCTGCACCGTCCGACGACTGGTCCGATTTCTCGACGGCCGCTATCTCGACGGCGGAGGTGCACGAGTTATAGTTGGCCACCCTGCCCGCGGTAGCCGCAGCTGCGGAGACGGCGTCTTGCTTCTCGAAACTGGGATTGGGTTGGACGTCGGCGCCGTTGGAGGAATCGTTTCGCTTTTGCGGGCGATGATTGTTATTGTTGTTACCGTAGTGGTGGTGATGGTGCTGCTGGTCGCCGTTCGCGTGACAATCTCCGCCCGCGAACCCGTGCACCAATTCCTCGACGGAGTACATGATGAAAAACCCGACGCACATGATGAGCTCGGCAAGCATCCCGTCCACGGCTGCGTGCTGGTCGAGCGTCCCGTTGTCGATCAGCTGCTCGACGCCCTCGCGGACCTCCGGCAACAGGTGCAGGAACGTGGTGCACAGCAGTACGCCGCCGCCAAAGTTCAATATCAACCGGAGCACGGCGTTGGCGGCTCCGCGGGCCCGCCGACGGATGCCGAGCCGCTCGAACACGCACACGGGCGTGCTGCCGACCACGAACGACGACACGCCGAGAAAGGCCATGGCCAAAATTTTCGACAGCACCACGGACGCCGCGTTCTCCTCGGCCGCCGCAGCCATGGTCGCGCCGTGTGCACCGTAATATTATTGTCGATTTACTCGATATTTATATATGTATATATATATATATATATATTTATATTGTATATTACACGCGAAGACGTGTCGAACGAAAATAGTTTTGCTCTGACTCTCCTCCGCGCGCCACGCGACAAAGTTATACCCACTTCGAACGCGCGCCGAACAAACACTACTGTGCGTATGTGAGTGCGTTTACCGTATACGTATGGTAGTATATCGCCGTGCACGCTTTATAACAGTTTATAATAATAATAATATATTAATATTTTTAACAGATAAGACAGATCTAATCCCGCGCGCGTACTAGGTGTCGCGCACGACGCGATATCTGCAGTTCGGGTCCTATACAATATTATTATTGTATATCGCCACCGCGTACGAGACTCGTTCGTGAATTAATATTTCTATACTTATTATTATAAATCATATTGGGCGTTCGGTTATTGTTAACAATAATAATTATTGTTGTTACATTATTTTTCGTGTTGGTCGGTTTGAATTTGATTTTTCGTATTGCGCGTGATGGCATTGGTTCGACACGTTCGTTTTGTTGGCATTTTTCAACACTCTTTTCGTTGGTGTTCCGTCCGACAATGATTTTTCAAACATCGCGATGGATCGCGTCGCCAACGTCGGTGCGTACACGTGCATTCATCCGATATGAGATCTAAAACTCAATTTCATTTTATATAATACACTTTATTGTAATATTTGAGAGGTGCCTAAAATTATTTTTTAATTTTTTTTTTTTTTTAAATGTACTTTAAAGAAGTTATTAATTTTTATTAAAAACATATAAGTCATCGATTAACCGCCTTGAAACAATTATCGATTATTTGTACAATAACTCAACGTTCAGCTCTAAACTACTATAAACGAATACATAATATAGTTGAAAGAGTGGAAATTGTACATGTATGAGTTGATTACCATATGGTCACGATCGATTTTGTAAAATAAATTGGTTACCTATTCTACTTTAAACTACATAGGTACTTAAAGAGTTCCGACTTTCAAAAGACACTATTTTGAACAATGACCAGTACTTTATCTCTAAATATTATATATTGATATATAATAATTTATATTATCATAATATGTTACAATGTGACTATATACATAGTATTTAGTGATTAGTGAATTTAGTTTTCGTAAAAATATGTACAAGTATTGTAAAATGATATCGAGTACGTGATATTACGACATTGTGTAACAGTTCGTACGTGTAGGTACTATTACTATATAATATTTTTATTAAATACGAAAACAACGACGAAATATAATATTTTGCTACTGCAGTTTTACCCAATTTCATTGATTGCAAGCGATTTGGAAAATACGTAGTAGGAATAATATTCTTATAATAGTAAGTACTATTAAAAAGAATTGTATAACATGTGTAATCGTATTTTAGATTTTGTTTTGAAAAAATAAATATCATAAAACTGTTGGCTTCAATTGTTAAATTTACATAGAAATTATTGTTTTATCGCGGTGGTTTTATTTTATAATATTATATATCCGTATACTACTTTGAATGAATAAAAAACGTTTGAAAGAAGTGCGAATTTGTTTCAACAAATATTATTGGCATGTTATATAAATTATGTTATTGATATGAAAATAAATTATTATAATCCTGACAATAAACAGTTGTACTTGTGCTAGTATTTTGTGCAGATTTTATTTCGCTATCAAACGTGTAGAAAATAACTACCTACTCTTTTTTTAATGTCAATTGCCCATTGAATAATTATTATTCATTATAATATATTACGAGTATATTTAACTATTTAAGATGGTTTTATTTTCTTTCTTATTATAATAATCTAAATAACCGATAACCTTAGAGATTAAACTGTCGATATCAGTGTTATCGAGTGTTTAGTGTTTACGTAGGTATAAAATATAAATGTAAGTAGGTAAGTACATACATAATATTTTATATGCGTCTTACAATAATTAAATTATAATTTAGGTATAATTGGATTTGGTAAACAATAATATTAATTGTTCTTAAATATGTCACATAATAATATTGTTATCTATATAGGAATAACTGTATAAGTATACCTAATACTAGTTGTATCATGTATGATGTATCATAATATGTCCAATAAACAAATTAAATATATTAATCAATTAATAGTTAAACTATTAATACCATTTAAAATTTGTACTATCTACTCTATTTAATTCATACAAAACACCCATTTTCGCCATAATACCTACTCATAAATTTGTTGTGAAATTGATAATAGGTATAAGATAGACTGAGGGATTTTGTCTTTTGTATTATCAACTAAGGCTTGTAATATAATAAATTAAAATTAACTACAGATTAAAAAAAATATTATTGGATAAAAAATATCGTATAAATTGTCGAAAAAATATAATCATATAGGTTTTGAACATTAAATTTGTATACCTACACAATAATGAACGTACAATATTGTTACTAATAAACTAATCGGCATATCATATCATTAATTATTATTATAATAAAATTGGAAATTTATATTGTTTTTTTTTCTCATTTTAGTTTAGATTAATTCAGAATTCTTATCGCTTCTTGTCCATACAACACTAATTATTGTAATACATTAGGTACATTATTGATTATAAAAATTGTGTTATGTTAATTATATTATACTTTTTTAGTCCTTATTAATTTTATTATTAAAATAATAGATTAATAGGAAATATGTTTTAGGTTTCCACTACTCCGAGTCGGTCAGAGAAAAAAAATATATTCAACTTGTAGTGTTGTAGGTAACGTGTTACCAATATTTTGTTATCCACGTATTGGTATTAAGAAGCACGGTGTACCTACCTAGTGGGAACCCGACTTCAAAAAGTGGGAAGGTCAATTGTGGACGTTCCTCCTTCGTCCCTTCGGTCCTCAGAGAAATTAGTGGTTTATTATACTTCAGATTTGAATGCAATGATATTGCATTAGAAAATACGATTCTGAGCGAAACTTAATATATTACAATATGCTATAATGATAATCCATTCCAAAATTTTACCACGCGTGTAAATTACGAATGTAAATATTTAAAACAAATTTTAAGTTCCTATTATCTAAATTTAATTAATTATCAAGAAATAAAATAATGAAACCGTAATGTTGCCGATTTTCAAGAACTTTTATTTTAAAAGATAATAAAAAAAAATTGTCAGTCACGTAAAAAGATAAAGTTATATTTTTATAGACTTCGATAAAATTTTCAAACCAATAAACCAAAAATTGCAAGAAATATTAAACATTTTTGGAAAAAAAGCCAAAACTCTATACTTAGTCAGAAAATCAACCATTCGTTTCTAAATTTTTTCTTGTAATGAAGTTCACTTAAGTAAATATTCAAAAAAATTTTCAAGACACTATGATTAAAAATCAATTAGTTATCACAAAATTAAAAAATTTTAAATTTCAGAAACGTTATTTTGCCGATTTTCCGCCATTTTTTAGTAGTATTTCTTCTCCCAAGGAAAAACTTTTGAGAAATTTGAAAAATGAGTTAAATAAAGTACCAACTACAAACGAATTTCTACCGAAAGCATATCCTACTTGTGGACCATTATTTCTACCCGTAAAAGTGTCTTCATACATAAAAAAAAACATCTTTGTAAAACCAATACATTCTTCGCTTCGCTCAGAATCTAAAAAATATTACAATATATATAAATTTATAAATTTATAGTATGAATAAAAAAATAGTATGTCTGTAACTCGGTATCCACGATCATTAGAAAATAATAACAAATTATTTTAATAACATTTCAACTTAACCTGGTATCATGTTACAAATATGGTGAGGTTCACATACGTTTTCAATGTTATTTCCATTATTTTTGTAACGAAGTACGTGTTTTAATTAGAATTTATAATTATTATAGTAAATACATTTTACATTTTAGAATATCAAAAATATTTTACAAAGAAGAGGGTTAAATAAAGGACCACTAAAAATTATATTCTATAAAATAAAATATCTACTATTTCAGTTATTATTATTAACAAACTATTCATAAATTAAATAATATCCAAATTTTTCAGTTACAACATTGAACAAAGATAATTTATTTATAATATTATCTGATTATCGAACAAAAGTGAATGAAAAACAAGTAAAATGTCATAACGGAAATAGGTACCTAACTACCTACCTAAATTATAGTTACTTCAACATCATCATTCTACCTATACAATTACCTACATTTTAAGACAAACAATGAATAATTCATACACTTTTTTTATAACACTTTTTTATTTTTATAACTAAATAAATTAAAGTCAAATAATCTTTTTAATTAAAACTATTAACTGTTAACTAAACATATATTTTATAAAAATAGACAAGCTGCCAGAGAAGACTACGACTCATAGGTCCGTGAAGGATTTAGACAATAGCGCGTTTAGCATTTAAACGTTAAAGTTTATTTTTCTCGCCAATTGTTTGGAACTTTTAAATTATATTTAATAGTAAGAACAATTAAGTAATTTATTTTATTTCTCATATTATGCTCCAATTAGTCATATTTCACGGGGTCATGTCTATTGTTTCACTAACCTCTAAATTGTATAAACCACCAAACTCGTAGATTTTAATTTCACTTACATTATAAATACATAGTTTTTGTTAGGTCATAATATATAATTATCTCATATACGAGTTAACGATTATGTAATCAATTTTGACATATTGTGTTGTCTAGTTTTGCGACTATCTACAATAGTTC
Source organism: Eriosoma lanigerum (assembly GCA_013282895.1). Lineage (NCBI taxonomy): Eukaryota > Metazoa > Arthropoda > Insecta > Hemiptera > Aphididae > Eriosoma > Eriosoma lanigerum. The sequence goes on from CM023359.1 coordinate 50,638,454, forward strand.
TCAAACTTTTTGTGATTACTGCTCACGGAACACATTCCATTACAACATATTTTGAAGGTAACAATTTACAATATGACTAAAAAAACCTATTTTAAAAATGTCTATATAGACTATATAGTATATAACCATGAAAATATTACTATGTTTATTTTTATATTATTATATTTTGTCACGGAGATGTATTATATTTTGTTTTTTTAGTAGTATATGTTCAGAAGATTCACTGGGGAGCATAGACGTGCGCACAGGGTGTGCCGGGCGTGCCTGTAATTTTTCATGGGCTGAAGCGCCCTATGCCTCAATCTACCTAAATTACCAAAACAATTTTAAAACGAATTTGAGAAAAATTGAATAATTCTCTATGTGTACTTTGTATAGTTGAAAATGTGTTTACAGTACGGCGTTTTACATATTTTGGCTAAAATTAAAAATTGTTCTTATACTTTGCTTATTATAGTAAAGTTATATTATTATCGAAATTATTTAATATGAGTTTACGTAGTGTTTTCCATTTATTATTACATGGAACTCAAGCAACGAGCCATCTATCGTCTATAGTGGCCTACATCATATATCATAATAATAATACGTTATTTTTAGTTGTTAGGTACTTGTTATTGTTACTTATGTAGTTATATCCTCGGGTACGTGTACTGTGGACTGATGGACTGCTACGGGTGAATCTGTCTATGAATGGATTAATTGGTTTAAAATAACTGAAAAATCTGCCGTTTATACTTGTGTATTTAAGACTTTAAAAATGTTCACTATAATACCTGTAACTAAATGTACGCGTGAACGTGTTTTCTCAAAATTAACTATTGTAAAAAACAAATTGCACAGTACAATGGGTCAAGAACGTTTAGAGTCATTATTACTGCTCTTTACTAAACAAGTACCTAATGGTATCAAAGGTAGATTTAGTTGCAGAAATAGATGAATTTAACAGTATGGGTAACAAAAGAATGTCACTCTTAAAACATAAAATACTTATATGATATTTAGCTATGTAATTCATAATTATTATATATTTTGTTAACTTTATTATACTTTATTAGTATCTACCTGTTTAATATAAATATTTTAAATTATATTATATTATAGGTAATTATTTTGTTGTTTATAGCTATCATTGCTATTATTTACTATTATTATTGTTATATTACCTTACTTATATACTACCTATGTTAATATTCAAAAAAATTTTCAAGTCCCTACGATCAAAACTCAATTAGTTATCACGAAATTAAAAAAAATTAAATAACAAAAACCGTAACTTTGCCGATTTTCCGCCTTTTTTAGTAGTTTTTCCCTCCCAAGGAAAAACTTTTGAGAAATTCAAAAAATGAGTTGAATAAAGTACCAACTAGATATGATTCGCTACCGAATACATACCCTACTTGTGGTAATCGAACCATTATTTCTACCCAAAAAAGTGTTTTCATACATCAGAAAAAAAAACATCCTAACCAATACATTCTTCGCTTCGCTCAGAATCTAAAATAATTAACTAGTGGGCTGGTGATAAATATGGGCACTACCTGCTTTTAAAATCTACGCACGCCTATGCTGGGGAGTTAAAATTGTCCGGAATATGTTTTTAAAATATTTTTTGTCGTTAATAATATTCATTTTTATGAGAGTTGTTTTTAATTTCAGATTTTTAGCGGAGCGAAGAATGTATTGTTTCTACAAAGATGGTTTTTTTTTTATGTAAGAAAACATTTTTTCGGATAGAAATAAGTACCCGATTATCACAAGTGGGGTATGCTTTTGGTAGTAAATCGTGTCCTTTTGGTACTTTATCAAGCTTATTTTTCGAAGTTCTCCAAAGTTTTTTTCTAGGAGAAGAAAAACTACCAAAAATCAGCAAAATTACGATTTCCGTATTTTTTTATTTTTTATTTCGTGATAACTAATTGAGTTTTGATCGTAGAGACTTGAAATTTTTTTTGAGTACTAACATAGGTAATATTAATAGTTGGTAAAATTTTGGAACGAATTGATTAATTTTTTGGCTAAATTTAAAACTTTGAACTTTTTTAAGTTTAAATATTAAATATTTCCTGCAATTTTTGGTTTAACGGTTTGAATATTTTATCAAAGTCTAATCATATACTACTTAATCTTTTTACAAAATATTTTGAAAATTGTGACTGACATTTTTTACTATGAAATGATAACTCCTTGAATATTGATCGCAGGGATTTGAAATTTATTTTACATATTTCCATATGTAATTTACACTCATGGTAAAATTTGGAATGGATTATCAGTATAATATATATTAGTATATTGTGATTCGCTCAGAATCGTATTTTCTAATGCAATATAATTGCATTCAGATCTTAATAATTATAATAAACCACTAATTTCTCCGAAGACTGAAGGGACGAAGTAAGAACGTCCACAATCGGCCTTCCCACTTGTTTTTAAATCTAAAAATACTAACTTAGTAGGAAGTAGATTTAGGAAAAATATGAAGGTTAATATGAAGAACTTATTTAGTTATATACTGCAGATGTGAAGATTTCATTAATTATACGAATAGAATTTTAATAATTATTTGTATTTATTTTATCGATTTATTCTATATCAAATTTCTTTAATTAATAGTTATACAGGGTGTTTCTGAGATGCATGAGGAGAGCATAGGTGTATTCAGTCAGCTGAGCAAAATGAAGATATTTTTGAAATTTTTATTTATCTTCAATACCTGAATTTTATCGATATATCCTTAAAACGGTACCTTAAATGTAAAAATAAATACGCTTATAATATTTCTTGCAAAGTTCTCATATAAATCGAGATATTACATCGTTTTTGAGCTTGTCGCGCGTTTTTGACGCTTGGTGTCTCCAGACCAAAATAAATGGTGTGATATATCATTTTGTATGAAAAATTCGCAAGAAAAATGGTAATGTAGTTTATTTGTTTTTATTTAGCACGCCTGATTAATTAGAATAATTTTTACATTGAAGACTAATAAAAATCAATTGCAAAATATTAAAAAAAAAAATTATTTTATAAAATGTATTCAATATGACCTCCATTTACTTCAATACACTTTTCCACACGATGGTGTAATGAAGCCCATGTTCTTTCAAACAAATTTGGTGTTTGACGAATGATATCAGCGGCATTATTTATTTTCACTAAAAGCTCTTCTCTAGTATTTATTTCGGTGAAGTGTACTTGTTCTTTCATGAAACCCCATAAAAAAAAGTCACATGGGTTTATATCAGGTCTACGGGGTGGTCATTTTATGGCATATGATATTCAGCATTATTTCTAGCTTCTCTAGCAATAAGACGGTCAGGAAAAAGATAATGTAATTGTTGTCTAACTGCATTCGTATGATGAGGAGGAGCGCCATCTAACATAAACCACATTCTTTCTTGCTGTTCTATTGGTACGTTTTCTAAAATTATTGGGAGATTGTACATAATAAAATGTAAAAATCCCTGACCATTTAATCTATCTGGTAATTCATGTGAACGTAATAAAATATTTCCAATAAAACCACACCAAATATTTATACTAAATTTATACTGGAAACCTCTTATACAAATGGAATGCGGATTTTCTTCAGACCAAATATGTAAATTGTGCTGATTAAACATTCCATCTTTTGTAAATCTAGCCTCATCAGTAAATAAAATACTTTTTAAAAATGTCGGATTTGTCGCGATCCTATCAATAATAGTTTGCGAAAAAACCAACCTTGCAGGATAGTCATGTGGTAATAATTCTTGAACTCATTGTCTATGAAAAGGGTACAAATTATTTTGTTTTAATATTCTCCAAACTACTGCAGGAGAAATTCTAGTAATTTCTGATACACATCGGAGACTTAGTCTAGTAGTGAAGGATTTCCATGTACTAAATTAAGCACCAATTCCTCATTTGCAACACTACGTACAAAATGTAACGAATTTGTCGAAATTCAAATTTTATACGATTTTGTATAAATTAATATTCTAATAATAACGATAAAAGTACAATTACACAATATTTAGTATAATAATAAGTATGTATAAACTATAATATCTAACAAGTTACCGTTATATTAATAACTGGAATTCCAGTTTAAAGGCATTTATCTATTTTATGAATTTATGACATTATACCTATTTACAACATTTAAACTAACGTTGTATGTACCTATAAACTATAAATATATATTAAAAACTGTTTCAAAGAAAAAGGAATAAGGTCTAATAAGGATTATACAAAATTTATATCTACAATAGTATCAATAATTCTGGTGTTACATTATAATTTATAATATATTTTATATTAAACCATGTATTTAACCATGTATAATAATGAACTTTAGAAATTTCACAAATTTGTAAAATATATAATCATGTTCATTTTATTATGACGTAGGTACCTATATGTTTTTTCTTGTCATGGTGATATTTTGTTTAACAATAAAATATTATAAAATTATGTGCCTAATTATTTTTCAATTTTTGTATTACGACAATAATCTGGAAAGATTTGTCCGATTCCTTATTAATTATTTAATATATTACAGGAGAAATTATTTTTATCAATTAACAATAAGGAAGTAAACCTTATAAAAATAATTAATCCCATAGAAAAAAAATTGAAAAACTATAAGTAGTTTTAGTTTTGTTTACTTAAATCATGATATTTGTATTGATATATTCTATACTATTGATTCGGTAAATATTGAGAACCATTGGTTTCCGGATTTTTACATTCAGTGATATTATGGTCAAGTTTTTAAACTTTACGAAATTTTACCTTTCTGGACAATTATGACTCCCTGGTTTACTAGTACACAGGTCACAGGTCACAGGGCACAGATATTAAGCATAAAGTTGTACATAACTATCAATGTATATTTATTTATTTTCTGCAGTAGATGTATGTCAAATAACATGATATATCACTATATTTATAAAATAATGAAATCATAAGAAATTTATAAATAAATATTAACTAAAAAGTATTTAATATTATAGTAATAGTTAACTACTATTCAGTAGCGAATCTACGTGGGGGTGATGTGGGGGTCATATCCTTTCTGGTAGGTAAAATAAAGCTTTTTTGCAATATAAATTTATTATTTTATGTCTATATTTTAAAAAGAATACCTATACGTATATGTACATATATGTATACCTCCACCCTACCCTCCAAGAGAAAATCTTAGATCCACCACTGATACTATTATAAATATATATAGACATAAATATATCTTTGTCAAATTTAATATCTACATAAATTATTTCAAGCCGTCGAATCATATAATATATTATTTAGGCATGATCGATATCGATAACATTATGAATATTTTAACATTTCAAAATAGAGAAAACGAATGATTAAATTAAGTATTAATTCGTTTTTTTAAGTATAATAAGTTATATTTAGAATTTAAATTAATTAAAAAATAAAATATTGATTGGCATTTGTGAATCTTAACTTGCTAAATTTATTTTCTTATTATTCCCGTTATTTTCAAAATAAGTTAAATACGATTTAATAATGTTAATTAAAACAGAATTAGGCTATTAAGAGAACGTAAACTAGATATATTATACAGTTATTTAATACCTATACCTATATAAAGTCTTAAAGCCGTCAAATAACCATTGGAATTAATCGTGACCTTAATTTTGTTAAATATTATTTGATTACGATTGCAACGCGTTGACATAAAAAACGCATTATATTATTAAACATACATCTTGGTCAAACTCCCAGGAAAATTCTAATATACTTAGTTACTAAAATTGTAAAGTGAATATTTATTATATCAGAAAAAATACAATAATATATATTATTAGAACTGTGTTGTATTACGTTTTGAGATTTTTAGAGAAATTTTCACTAGGTTTTAGTGATAATTATTAATCACTATATATATTAACATTTAATATTATTAGCATAAGCCATGGAATTATGCTATATAAACCTCTTAATTTGGTATGCTTGGCTGCGCTTACACTATTCATAAAATTAATATCCAACGAAAATAATACTGTCTTGGGATTGCGCCAGAAATATTTCATGAAAACGTATATGTGTATATCAAACCGTTCGAATTAGAGTATCAACGATCAAATGCTCGCAAAAAATATTATTGCCATTAATATATTAATAATGTTTTTATAAATTGGTTTTGTTAAAGAATAATTAAAAATGTATATTGCTTAATATTAATTCGGACTCGCATCTACCTATAACCATAACTGTCTGTCTGTCTAATAAAAATTTATTGTACGAGTTAATTGGTTAAATTAATAATATACTTATTGTGTATAGGCAATCATTTGAAATGATAATTAGATACTTCAATTTTTATTGTAAATACATTTTTTTAATTGACTCTCATAGCCCATAAAACATTTTTTAGTTTTATGATGTGATTCAAAATTAAAACTACTTTTTTTTTGTATCTTAACTACTTATTTACTCTCGTATATGCAAACAATTAATAAAATTGCAGAGCTATACTAATATGTTATTTACTTAAAGCCAAAATTTGTCTACTTTTAATTTTTTTAATTCTTTGAAATATATAAAATTTAAATCAATGTGTGATTGTTACAGCGAATAGAAGTAAAGAACAATAATCAATAACGTTTGACACCAGAAGAATTATTATACATAAATTATAATCTATTCGAATGACCTGATGACGCAGTGATCTGGGGTCCCATTTGGTTGTTGAAAAATGTACAATGTCACATTCTCTGGTTAGGCCTTTTTTTTACAATTTCTCTAAGTGATAAACTAAACTTTAAAACTGATTGCTAAAGGAATACTATCCTATTATTTAATGTAGCACTCCTATAATGTGGACACACAGAATGTATTTAAGTTCCCGCAGACGATTTTAGGTTGTTAGCACTTTTACAATATACTGGTTAATTTTTCAATCATTACTTTATTGGTATTAATATTTTTTAAATATTTTATTAATTTGAACATTTTGATCAATGTGTAGGGTAAAAATGCCAAGCGCCACGGATGTGACTAAGTATCTGACTATAATAATATATTTTACAAACATATACTGTTGATAAATATTACGAGATGAAATGATACATATTACTTTTTTCTTTATTAAGACTGTTTTATGTAAAAAAAATAGGAAATTAAAATATGTTGGGCGTTATTTATGTACCTATAATTTAGATATCAAAATATAATCTATTGATAATACAAAACATATGGGTAATAATATACTATCTCTTATGACAGTTGGACAGATGGACAGTATATTCTGTGTGTTGTTAATATCGAATGATTAAAGTATTAGAAATTTTAATTTTCTTCGTTTGAACTTTCTTTTTAACGTGCGTCTGTATATATAGTTTTAGAAATCCGATGAAATTGAAAATACCGAGAATTTCCAAAGATATGATGAGATTGTTGTGACATATTTTAGATCATTATTATTTCTTATATTATAATATTGTTTGTAAACTACAGGTTTTGGATATTTATATTATTGCATATATTATATGACGGGCACCTTATTTATAATTGTTTAAATAATATTTTTGTTAAAATACAGTGGCGTAGATGGTTTAAAAATTAGCATATTTTCACGTGTGCCTAAATTTCATTTAAGTAATAGGAATATTATGTAAACTTTAGCTGGCATGTTCAAACGCGCAATGTAATATCAATTTGTAAATATTTTATGTTGGTAGTAATTATATTGTTGTGTAGCACGCAAGTCCAAATGTGAGATTTTGCACAGAAAAAAATGAGTTTTAATTATTATTGGAAGGAGGGGAACTGGCCTCCCCAGTGGCGCAAATAGGGGACCTAGTTGAGACTTAGCCAAAACGTGTTTAAGCTCTTTCTAGAAAAATATCAGATACGAAAATAAAGGTGATCATAAAATGTCAACATATATATATATTTAGAAACATAAATACAATAGGGAATTAAGCCCCCCACGACATATTTTATTAATTGCTCCACCGGACTTCCCTAAATAGTTTATCGAGCCCTTTAAAATTGTTGAACGTTAAATTAGAATATTTTTTCAAACATTTTTTACTTCTGCCGTTCCCACTAAAATTTTTACCGATTTGCTTTATGTCGCCGCGTGTGTATTGCAGTCGACGCACAGCGCACTCGCGTAATCCGATGAACAATGCATTGAGTCATCACTATGGAAAATGACGAATCTCCGGAATCCGAGTATGATAATATTATGAAAGGTATATGCATCATGGAGGATGTAATAAAAAAAAAAAAAATCGGATCCAAAAGACAATGAACGCGTCTGAGCGACAATTATTTTGCATCACGAGAATGCGACACAATGACATTATCTCCGACGAGAACGCGCGCGTGTGCGTATTATTATTATTATTATTACGCGTCCCCTACGTCTCCCCGTGACCCGTCGGAGTAATAGTAGGTGTAGGTATATCGTATACTATTACACTTTCTTTTGCGGAGGAATAACAGACGAGTGAAAGCAACAATAAATAATAGGTAAACGCGTGTCGTTAAAATATTACAATATATTATAGTTTATGAGATTGCATATCGAATCAAAAAAACCGGAAATGGCCCTCCGGCATAGGTATAAATCGATAAATTAATAGTAGGTACCTAATTATTTGTCTGCCAAATACTTCGTTTTTTTTTTTTTTTTTATCTGCTGGAAGAACGTCCGTCGAGTTCAATGTGAAACGCGAGCGTATATTTTTTTCTCCGATCATCCGATCTCGGCCGTATATTATTATTATTATTATTATTATTATTATTATTATGTATGTCGGACATTCTCATACGTTTTCGTACGACAATAACACGCGACTGCGCGAACTGCAACTGACGCGATGACCGCGACAAACTAAAATTATTCGCAGTAGGTAGCCTCAAAAAGAATTTAAAATGTATAATAATATACGCACATATCTTTTACACGTGTTGCAGTGAATTATATTATAGTATAACGTTATTAAATATTTATTTATATATATATATATTAAAAATTAATAATAATAATACGATATAACGTGGTATAAACCATGGTCAGTGTGTGTATATTTAGTATTGTAAACAACATAACGGCGGTGGTGGCCACTGTTGCGTCACGATAATGACAGCGGCGGCGGCGGCAGTGGTGGGTTGATCGACGCCGCCGCCGCCGTCATGTAGACGCCATAGCTGTCTAGTTCTACGCGTCGCAGTCGCATACACGCAGTAACCGGCGTCCGCGTTCGAAGTGTGCTATGCGCTCGCGAATTGTCGTTTCGGTTGGTGCTCGCGATTGGCGTCGTTGGATTTGTTTACTGCGATTTCGGTTCGTACGATATTGTAATAATACATAGCGGATGACGATTAGTGGGTAAACAATATATTATAATATACTGATATCTAAATATATATATATATATATATATTCATAATATAATATAAATAAAAATATAATGGCCGACAACGCGGTCATCGTATCCAATGACCCGACCGCGGCCAGTACGTCGTCAGCGTTCGTCGATCAGATAACCATTGCCAAAACGTTCGCTATGCTCGTGCTCGGCCTGGGATCGTTCGTGCTGGGCGTCGTGCCACTCAAACTGACCAAATGGTGGAAAAAGAATCCAACGTCCGCAGCCTCCGCAGCGTCTTCGTCGTCGTCGTCCGGTGGCCACTCGCACGGAGGCGACTCGGCCACCGGTTCGCCCATCGTGTCGCTACTGTTGTGTTTCGGCGGCGGAGTGTTGTTGTTCACCACGCTGTTGCACCTGCAGCCCGAGGTCCGGGAAGGCGTCAGCCGGCTACAACAGGCTGACCAGCTGCCCAACGGCCAGGGTACAGAGCACCTCGGCGATCTGATATTCTGCATAGGTTTCTTCATGGTGTTCTTCGTCGACGAAATCGTGCACTCGGTTTTGGATCGGTGCGCAGCCAGCCAGGTCGACCGCAGCTCCGCGGAAGAAGTACTACACCGGTCGATGAGCCTCAGGCGGAGAACCATGTCGATACCGCGTGCTTCGCTCAACGGGTCGCCCAACTCCATACCGTCGGTGGCCGGCGGAATGTCCACGGCCAGCATCAAGGAGCTGCTGAGGGATGCAAACAGGGAGAATCGATATCGGTCGGCGCTCTGGGAAACGACCGTGTCCGTAGTGGAACCGGACGACATCCGGAATCATAACAGCCAGTTACCGCACCAGCGACTCGGTGACGATACCGAGAAACAAATAAAATTTGACCGCGGCGAGTCCGACAACAACAGCGAACATTCGTTCCGCGGCCTGTTCGCCGTTCTAGCGTTATCGTTCCACGAGGTGTTTGAGGGCTTGGCCATCGGATTGGAGGAACGCATCGACAACATGTGGTATCTGTTCATAGCCGTGGCCACGCACAAGCTGGTCATCGCGTTCTGTATCGGCCTGGAACTGGCATGGTCCAAGACCCGGAGACCCGTGCTCGTTATGTATGTGGCCACGTTCGCAATCGTCACGCCTGTAGGCATCGTCATCGGCATGGTGCTCGTGCAATACGGCACCGGCGGTTCCATGGACGGATCTCCGGGACGTGTGGCCGTCATCCTGCAGGGACTAGCCGCCGGCACACTGTTGTATGTTGTATTCTTCGAAGTCCTCGCCAGGCACAAACAGTCTGGGTTCTCGCACCTGTTGTCCATACTGTTCGGATTTAGTATACTCTTAGTGCTACAATTGTTCAGTGAGTATAATATTTATAACTTATATATATATATATATATATATATATATTTATAACTATAATCTTAAGGACCATAATATATTATAAAATACGAGTTTGATTTTTATACACAATGCACGAAATAGAGAATTTCATCTATGCTAAAAGATCCATTCTCAAAGTCCAAATATGAATAATATATTTATCACGTATAAATTATTTAGAAAATAATAATAATTATGACTTGCATATCTACGAGTAAATACACTTAGTTGCAGTACTGATATGAGTATAATAAGTTTCTCATTTTGGTAACAACATTACAGATAGATTAGGTCAGGTACATAACCTAATATGTAAGGGTAATCTATATTTGAACCAGAATATGTTTAACATATTTCGGTACATGAATCACGTATGGTTTATCACCTTTATATGGTTGGATTGATTTTAATATATTTGTTTAAAACAAATAAATATGCATTTTTACTTGCAAACCTTATTTCACCTAGTTACTGCTTATAGCATTGATAATAAATATAATAGTATAGTAAATTTCTCATTTTGGTAACACTATGTAAAGGAACTCTATTTTTGAACCAGAAATACGATAGAGTATAACATATTATTTATTATTGTGTTCATTGACTATGTTTACATTTTATTAATCTAATGACAGTACTTACAACATATAGCTAATACAGGAAATATTACAGCCAATTAAATATTTAAATTAAAATATTAAAATATTAAATACAGCCATAAAAAAATGTTTTTAAAATTACAACTATTAGGTATTACCAAAAGTGCGATATCGTATTTTTATGGATCTGCGTGTTGATCGAATACTTGAATCGGTACCGTAAATTCTCAATTTACCATTTTAACACATGTTTGTTTATAACGCCTCATATTACATTTCAGTTCAACTACTTTATTTTCCAAGTTCCAATCTTCCCACACTTTAGTAAATTCGACAACCGTTTCTATTGTTTAACTAGGACGAAGGTATTACATATTTTTATTATTAATTTATCTATTTAATAAACGTTTCTTGAATTAGCATTACTCATTTCCTTGTACAAATTAGTAATTTCCGTATGTCAACACGTGGTCACTCGGTAGTCAATAAACCTTGTTACATGATTGCAATAATATTTCGATTCACGTGTAATGTGCTATGTACATATCAAAATGGGTTTTTTTGTCTATTCAGAAAATTAGTTTTATAGTTTTCGGATATACAGTTGTTTAAATATCAACAGTCCTCGTGTCGGATATTAACGAATAATCACTAATCTATGAATGTCACCGTCACGTCTAAAAAACTACCTACTCAAATTCCAAATCAATTATATTATCAATTATATTATTAAATTTATATTATGTTACATTATAAAATCTAAATTTAAGAATGTACAACTAAAAATAGATTTGTAATTATTTTGTGAATTTATACATATTTTTTTTTAACGTATAGTCCGTTTATGTCATTTAATATGCTTCCTAATTGAATAAATCTAGTTAAAAAACATAAATTTATTAATATTTAATATTGTGAATTTATATGTTAAATAGTCTTTATTATATTATTTATCTTATATTACCTATGTTTTCGATATTTGTTGGACATATAATGCATTATGTATAGTGTATAATATATAGTTTTAAATTTTATAAGCATATATAAGAAGTACGCAATTTGATTATAAAACGTGTTAACACGAATAATAGTATTGTGTTTAGAGAATATCAAAAAAATAATATTAAAATATTAATATTATATAGTATGTATAACGACACTGATGGCTATTACCTAAAGACTTTACGTGCAACTAAATTATACAGAATTATTAAACTAAAATCACAAAGAATATCTAATTTAATTATTTAAAGTACCGAAATCACGTGCAAATAAATTCAATTCGTTTCGATATTGATATAAAATAATAATAGTTAGACGAAAATAAAAACAAAATATTAGTAGTAAGTATATTACATAATGGAATTAAATAATTTATTATAAATATAATTATCATTGTTTATTTTGATTTTATTAAAAATAATTGTTATATGTTATTATTTAAATGCACAATTTAGTGTATTTTATACAGATTAAAAAAAAAAAAAATGATAGTCATTGATTCCCAGAACTTAAATTGTAACTTATTAGCTAATTCATTTGCATTAGTTACAAAAAACAGTTTGTTTTACAAATAACATACTATGTTTAAAATATATTTTTTTGTCTATGTTATGAAAACTAAAACATTAAACTAATTTCTTTTTTGTATATATTAACATTTTATGAGGTTTATTTGGGACTTAAGTAATGCTTATGAGTTAATGAGAAGAGTAGAAGACGATAAATCTAAATGGTCTAATACTTTAATAGATTATAATAAGTTTTACTTTATTACGTTGTGTTTTTTTGTAAAAATTATTTTCAATTATTATATCGAAATCGAACTGTCGATACATTCGATAAACGTGATGAAATTCATCGTTTTCCATTGTTCACGGACCATGGTTCATATTAAAAATTTTGGATTTATATTATAATACTATGTAGTAAATAATAATTGTTATATAATAATTATGACTTATCAGTTATATCACATCAAACACGCATATCGGCCGAAGACAATACGTATTATGTGTGTGTTAAGGAGACAATTTTTTTTTTTTTGTATCTATAGGTAGTTAAAAAAGATTAATAAATTGTCTAGGCGGTGAAACACGTTACACGACGAAAGAATAATAATGGTGTTTGATATTGTCTGAGATCTTGGTATACATGGGTGTCATGACGAACCCATTTCTATCGATAATATTACTCGTCTCAACCTCATAGTCCCATCATATATTTTAATTTATAATTTATATACATATATATATATAGTTACGAGTCATGGTCACGGTGGTCACGTACGATTTTTTTATATTTCTGTGGCGAATATACACGCAGACAGTGTAAACAAAGAATATGACGATATAATGACGTATATTTTATTCACAACAGATCCACCAAGTAGAATAAGGAGAAAACATAATAATAAATATATTTTCCTTATTCGAACACATACTTTAGATGTTGTTGACCACACGATCATATTAAAATGTTATATAAATCGATCTTTGTGACGATTGACGGATGTCTCGAACGTTTCGTTTTTATTTTCATTGTATTTTCCGCTCTTGCCCAGCGCTCGACAACGTATATATTGTTATTTTTAATGAGAAAAAAGTTTGCATAACGTGTCGTTATGGCACATTTGTCCGTCGTCATAAAAAAATTAAACGTACCTATCGAATATTGTAGTTTCATCGTGTGCAGGTTCAATCCGCGCGCGTAATATTATTATTATGTGTAAGTAATTTGGCAGTTATTTTTCGACATTATACGGAGTTCTTACACCGGAAAAAAAATGTCGAACATTGAGGACAAGAGTAGGTATTTCAAATTATTGAGAACAATTTTTAGCGGGTATATAGATATATTTAAAAGTCAAAAACACTGCTGTGTATATCTATTATTGTTATTTTCTAAATTTCATAACATAGAATAACAATGTTGACTTTACACATAATTTAAATAATTAAATCTAAATATTTTATCTGCAATTATTTCATAATAGTTATCGAATTGATAACTCGCGTTTAAAGTGAAACACCTCTAAAACTATTTGTCAATCTCATAATAATATTATTGTATTTTGTAAACGCACGCGTCCGTTATTTGATTACAGTTTTATCATATCATTTAATTCTAGAAAAGACACTGTTAATGACATTAACCAAATTTATAATAATTGCTAGTATTTAAACTTTTGATTATTCGAAATACGAAATATAACGAATTTTAATTTGATAAATAATAATCGCTGTGAGAGATCTGAAGATCTGAGATAGATTAGGTTGAAAAAAGGTGAAAATAACATTTTTGTTAATATATCAATATTTTTTTTCAACACATTGTATACTATCTTTGATATTTATAAGCTTTATTAATAGCTTATTTTTAGTTTGGCTAGTTTTTTGTATAATATTTACCGAAAATTCTTATAATTTGAACAGAGTTTGCTATATAAATGCACTTGTTTGCAATTAAAAATCAAACCATTTATTAAATTTATTTTGATTTAAATTTCTCTTTTAATTAAAGCAGTGTTTTTTTTTTACACTATATTAAAGTATTATTATGTATTTACAAAAATACTTACTATTTAGCTTTAATAGTGTAATCTATATAATGAACCATTTATTACTTTTTGTTAAAAAATCATTAATATATAAAGAGCCATAGCTAATATATTATATGTTTATATTTATATGAAATTTAATATATATAATTGTATTTTATTATTCTCAAATTCCGTTAACTAATATGAATCGCTTCCAAATAATAATTAATGTTTTGAAATATTAAGAAAATATATTTCTAATGACTTGTTATTATGCTATAATGATTTTGAAAAAATTATCATTATGCACGTTGTAATTTATAAGTAAAACTTAAAAAAGAATATCTAAATAAATAAACAATAGATTTCTTAATTATTCTGAAGTAGTACTGAATAATGTAGTGTAAAATATATACCTCTACAACTTTTAAAAACAGTTTATTTCATGTAAAATATACTTCTACTCTCATTTACTTTGTCTGAAATATAAGGGTTATTGACCATTTTATAATAATTTAAAAACTCAACGCACGTAGACCGTTATAACTGAAGTAATGATATACCCATATTTAATATTATTATACATTTATACCTATTGTAGTATATATATAATATTTCTGATAAATACGTTGAATTAATATACCTAATAGATATTAATTAAATTAAATTGTTCATAGTCGTATCTCGTATAGACATGTAAATGATAACATACTAAAATTACGTCTTATTTAACTTAAAAAAAAATCATTACACAAAATCTAAACATGATTATTTAGTGTTCATTAGTTAATTAATTAAACAATAGTTATATAAGATGTAGAAGAGAGATGACTGACATAATAATATAATATTATGTTAATCTATTTGTAAATATCGATGTTTAAATTTTAATCGTGTTAACGTTTTATAAAAAATGACTTAAATATTTGCTAAAATGTATAACTACCTTTCTTCACAGTTTCGATTAATTTATATACAGATTATTTGTTTTCTGTTATAAAAAGATTAATTTTGTAACTTGTGTTCAAGAAAATGAAGCCAATAAATAAAAACAAAATCCGGGCAGTAACTGATTCCGGAAATCCGGACATTCCTTCTTCAAATTGTTTTTATAACTAGATTAAGTAATAAAACATTATGCTTCTATTCAATTTGCAAACCATATAACACAAAATTGTAAATTATATTAAACATTATTGAGAAAAAAATTACACTTTCGGAAAAAATTCAAAGTTTTTTTATTTAGACATAAAATCAATAATATAATAGTTACAAAAGTGTTTTTCATGTGTAAGACAACTAAGTTCCTACGTTCTAAATTGTAATATATTATGAAATATTTAAAACTGAGTTCGGCTGAATAACATTTTCCGTGTTTTTGAAGTTTTTCAACAATTTTTCGGTAGATTTTCTTATCCCAAAGAACTAAATTAAGTATCAACTATAGGTGCAATAATTATCTGTTGAGAGAATACCCTAATTATGGTAATTAGACCATTATTACTGATTGAAAAGAGTCTTTATGCATAAAAAAAATACATCATTGTAAATAACCGCTTTCGTTACGTTCAGAGTCTAAAATTAACTTAAACGCATTTACTTTGTCAATTTAACAGTACCAATATTATTATTAGGTATCTATTGCTCTAATTCTAATAAAACTATTCAATGTTTTTAAATATATTTACTGTATATAAATATAGGTATTGTACACCTACATGGATATGCGAATAGCCTTGACATTCTGGTTTATTGTTTTCAAAGAGTTTTTTTCTAATATAATATAATATTATTGTTATAATAACTTGTATAAATGGACATCATAATAATATATTATGAGTCATACATAACTAGTTCGTTAGCTATTTTTTATAATTAATTTCGAACGCACGTATAATATGTATTGTTTATCATTTTGAGAAAACATTGTTTTAATATGTGTTTTTAAAATTTAATTTATTCCTATACAAAACATATTATTATAAAATTAATCACAGCGCAAGTAGAAATAAATAATATCGCTAAACCAATAAAATAACTAT
The DNA here is from genome assembly GCA_013282895.1 of Eriosoma lanigerum. Taxonomy (NCBI): domain Eukaryota; kingdom Metazoa; phylum Arthropoda; class Insecta; order Hemiptera; family Aphididae; genus Eriosoma; species Eriosoma lanigerum. The sequence continues at coordinate 50,655,363 of CM023359.1, forward strand.
ATTATTCGTTTATTCCAGTTAGATTTTTTATTTTCTACTGGTCATTAAACCCAATGGCCGTTTGGTTCTCATCATCTAGAATTCTAGAAACTATACCGGACATTTACAAGAAATTAGTTGTGTTATACCGTTAGGTATGCAAATTGGAATTTTTTGAAAGATTCTTGATGTACAAAAAATGTTGAATTCTGATATAGTTTTTTAATCCATTTTGGCGACGTGGATCAAAATCTAATACCGGTAAAATTTCCTTTTTTCGAGTTTATTTATTTTGTATATTTCCACTTATTATATAACAACTTATCACGATATTTAAAATGCTTTATATGTTATAATTAGTTAGTTATGTGATCACGATGATATTATATTTTTATAGTTAGTTTTATGTTATATTTTTTTGTGTAGAACGTAATCCAGATATAACTTTTTTTTATTATAACACTCATATTTGTTTTAAATTATGATTAAAGAGGTAAAGTAAAGTACATTTTTAGAGGGATGACAAATTTCTCATCACTTCAGTATGATTATAATATATCAATACCGCTATAAAAAAATACCAACTTTCTATACCGATATAAACCAACGTATTTCTTGATAATGTTTCACTCAAAAAGGATACAATAACTAGTTTAAATCAATATTTACTTACATGATTTATTATATCTATATGATATGACCCATTTTAAATAATTAAATCCATTTTCAACTTTTAATAACTAATGAACAATCAATAATCATTGACAAAATTTATGACATTCAACTAACACGAACTATCCGCTTTTTCATATTACTCATCACTATTTAAAAAAAAAAAACTTTCTGTAGGTATTATATTATCTGGTATAGATACCGCGAATATGACAAAGTTAAATGGGATGTATTTTCATTAACCATTTGAAATTTAAAAAATATATTATACTTACGCAGTTGCGCGTACTATAAGTATACTTTATACACAATAAATTATAGGTAGGTAGTAAAAATTTCAGTTTTAACGATCAACCTAATCATAAATCTGAAACTGAATAGATGAGTTTGAATAAATAATATACAATAATATTAAAAATATCAAAGCAAATAGGTCAAATAATTGCAATTATATTATTAACCAAAATATGTTTTATAATAGATTCTCTAAATATCATTTAATCTATTCTTGATGAATGGTGTTATAAATATTAAGCAGTGCAATAAACTACAAAACGAATAAGAGTTGTTAATTAGATTTAATGATTAATTAAAATTAGTACTCTTTAGTTTTACTATAAAACACTAATTATAAAGATAGTAATATAGCTAAATTAGTAATAAAATATAATAAATATTATTTTATTAATAATTACTAGGTAATATAAATATATAAGATTATAAATCATTAAATAAATTCTATTCTGTAAAATATTTATTGAAAATTAGAGTATTTTAATATAGGAGTACCTATTTAAATAAAACATATTTTATTAACACATAATTGTTTATAATTATGAGTTTGAACTTTATGTGACTTTTTATAATCTAATTTATTTTTTGTTGGTTATATTTATAAAATGTAATAAGTATTGTAAATTAATATAAATAATAAATTAATTTAAATATATTGATTATTGATTTTAAATATTATTCATTATTTATTTTGATCAAGGAAATCATTTTAATATTTTATTTCTTCTCGCGGTTAATATTATTTACAATTGATATATAAATAATATCTTTAGTTTTTTTAATACTTTAATCGTGTTATTTTTTATAATATATTTTCAATTTCTACTTATTTATATTAAAATAGTATTTTATCTCTTTGAAAAGGGGAAAAAATACGAATTGTTTTGTCTTTTGATAAGTAGACACCTAAACAACATCTAATAAAAACTAATAACAAAATGTAAAATATAGATGCAAAATAAAATATTTAAATACCTTTTGTATTTTCGAAAACTTGTTTACCCGGTCGTCTTTATTATTAAACAACTTTATTAACGTGATATATTGAGGTGTTTTCTATTAATTTTACGAAAACAAAATATACTTAACGTTAGACCTAGAGAAATATACTTATGAGAGTATTTCATTGGAATTAGAAATCTTAGAAATATTACCGTATTCATATATTGATTAAGTATACCTATTTTCGAGAAAGTGAATAATTCATAATATTATATTATTAAAATAACGGACTTTATATATAGTTTATAGGCATTTCTTCAAAGTTTCTTTTCTTAGAAATTAAATTACCTTCTAATAGATATGAGTATTATAAAATCACTTTATTCGTTTAATTTTTAAAAATTTAAATGTGATTGCCAAATTATGTAATTACATACTATAACGTTTATTTATGAAAATGTACTGTACGCGTTTATTAGGTATATTATACCTTTTCGATCAATCTTCCGAACGAAATTCGCTTGACAATTTTTACAAACAAACATCGATGTTATCGCGTCCATAGTGAGTTAAATGTACTTTTATCGTTTAATATTATTGCGATAATTCCGATATAATTGCATAGTAGTTGTACGACGTTGTACGTATGCAACGTAAATTATTTTGTTTTTTGTAAATTGTGACGTATGTGCGGTAAAATTACATCTGCTACAGATTTAGCTACAGGTTGAATAATATACACATATACACTCAATCATAATTCATAATAACAATATTATATATTATATAGATCACATAAGATTATTCAACAATAACACAATCAAGTTGCACAAATCCTGTACAATGCGTTGTTGAGTACCTTAATTAATGTCACGATCCCAAAACTGTATTTTTCAAAAGCTCTAAGATTACAACTGAATGGGAGGATTATTATTTAGAAGGACCCGATTTCCTTCGTCGTGTTGCAATGACTCGTGAGGTTTTGTTATTACCGGTATATAGGGTGATCAAAAATCATTTTACAAAAATTAATGAAACAACATTGATGAAAATGTATTGTATTTTAAGAATGTTTGTAACATGAAATTCTGATCACCCTGTATACGTTATTACATTACTATATAAAAAGTATGAAAACTATATATATATATATATGTTCTATGTCGGTTTGTCAAAATCTGATTTCATAAGTTACGTAACATGATATACATAAATGTATATGCGAACAAAACACATTATTTTGATTGATATTTAAAAAAAAAAAAAATATTATTAATGTTTATTTTTCAATTGTTTGTTATAAGTCAATCTAGACTATGTATAATATTATTCTCGTACTATATAATAAATTAATAAATCGTACTATACCTATTCATATTATAATTTTATAGGTAGCTATGACTTATCTAATTCTATAAATAATTCTATAAGATATGGATATCGTTAATCTATATACCTAACGTTTGATCAATATACCCATACTCTATAGTCCATTAGTCCACGTGTAGGTCCAGAAAATATTTATTCAATTAAGCAATTACGCATTCGATAATATTATTGCATCATATTTATTGGTAAAATTTTGCGTAAAAAAAATAGTCTATATAAAATAGTCTTATAAACATTAAAACGTAAAAGTAAATTTATTAAAAAAATATTTAAAACATCGATTTCTCATTTTTCACTAAATCAATAATATATTATATGTACCTATTTTACTGATTTAAATTCGATTTATTTTAACTTTAAAAAAAGATAAAATTTTATACTATGAATATCATCACAAGATGTATACTTATATAGTCACCTACTCTAAAATAGTTATTGATCATTAATTTCTTAATTTAAATTATTTATTTATAGTTATATCATTTATAAAACCAACTATTTACTATTATTATATTATATATTAAATAATATCATTATGAATGGATCTATTACTAAGATGATCACTCTGTAAATGCTGTATATATAGGTATATTTTTTAATTATAATAAGGTTAACCGTTTTATATTATCTATCACCTACATAGGTTAGGTTCAATGATCAAATATCGTATTCTCTTTACTATGTTATATTATTATAATACCTATTCATTTAGTTAATAACTATTTATGAATAAATATTATGTTAACATTTTAAATATCATTATCATTGTTTATAATAATTATATTAAAATCGATACAAAGTAGTAAATAAATAGGTAGTCTGCATTTTGATATTTCAGTTTCAAATTGTTTTTGAGTTAGATGACTGTTACAAATTATTATATTATTTTATAAGAACAATATTTTTATAACTAAAAATAATTAGGTATCTTAAGCTGTTAATATTCAAATAATTATTTATTGTAGTTTGATCGCTTATGATATTATGTTTTATAAAACGTCATTCGTTAAATCGATATGAAATTTATATTGAGTTTAAGTATAAAACTAATCCTGTGAAAATGTTTATAATGTAAACATGTTTTGTTACTCACCTATTTGGCTACTTAATGAACACAGACGAAATGAATATATTTTAAATATTAAATTTATCAAACCACTACACAGTTATATTTTAATAAAACACAAACGCATAACAGCGAATAGGTATATTAAAAAATAGAACGTGAAACATAAACGTTTACTCAAAACTGGTTTTGTACGAACATTAAATTTAAAATTATAAGTTTGCCTATGTATAGGTACCGTGAAATAAACAAACATATGTGTGATTTACAAAATCGTGTGCAAATAAATATACACTTGTATTTTGTTAAACGAACAGGTGTATTATATTTGAGTATTTGGCGTTATACTAAAATGATTATTAAATATTATTATAGAAAACACATTTTTTTACGTATCTATAACCCTGTATCCCGTAACCTCTACCTATATTGACTTCTGTGCACAATTGGCACTTTTGCACACGATACATGATTAGAAATCGTCAATTTAGATATCGTTCTAAATCTTATAAATATTATATTGTATAAAGACACAACAATTATGATTTATGATCAATGGTTTTCAATCAATTTACTCAATTAATATAATAATTATTAAATTATAGGTACAATAACCATTTTATAAATATTTCGCGGTTAATTCGTGACAGTCGTGACACATATTATTTTATATAATTAGTTTATAATATAGTTATATATTATTATTATCGGTTATAACCTAATTATTTTAGTTACCAACCTGTATATTGGCTTTTCGCTGAAAATACTATATGATAATATATATATATATATATATATATATAATGTCGGAACGTGTTTTTATATTTTGATATTCATTTAATCATTTTTTATATTCATCGTAAAATAATGAACAGACCAAATTAAATAATATATACGAATCGTAATTAGTATTTCGAAAACGTTCCACCATTGATTATAGAATAGACTATTCTATAATCAATGGTTCCACCAAATGTATGAATGACGTTTAAATTTTCTATATTATATTAAATTTGCTTTGAAAAAAATTTGGTTTAGTTTTTAGCATATTATACAGTAATTACTACTTAATTAGTGTTGTGTAATGTTAGTTACGCAATAAACTCGTACCTATATAAAAAAATATTATGGAAGAAACAATAAAACACATTAGATAGGTACTTATATAATATAAGGAAAATATGTGATTTTAACCCTAATTGGCATCATTTTCCATTTTAGTTTTCCCGTTAATTAGTATCTGTATTCGATGACTTTTTTGTTTGAAAATTATTATTTTATAATTTATAATAATTATTCATTATTTTGTCGGTGGCTTATTATGTTATTTACTATTTGTTAATTTAATATTACTTTATTTTCTTTATACATTCAATAAATTTTACCTATTCTGTGTTAGTTAATTGTTCTTTGTTAATGTTAAAACGATTGTAAACATACATTTATTATTTTTTAAAAAAAATTCGTATTAGGCAGGGGGCAGCTACTTACTTTGTAAGTTTGTATTTTTCTTTGAATTTTTTATAATTTCTATATGTATAGTATAGTTAACTTTTTAATATATATATATATATATATTAAATATAGTTACTAATTTCACATAATCGATAATTATTTTTAATATTATTGAAAAAAATTCGACAATTTGAATAATTATAAAAAATAAATTCATCTCATATATTATGTAGTATGTTGATTTAAGTTTATACAATCTATTCCAATTTCATCTCTCTCCAAAAAACAAAACGGTTTAATCATTATTATTATAAGGTACTTAACTGATATAAAATATAATTAATTTAATCGTTATTCAGTCAGTTAAAATTTAAATTTAAGAATAGTTAGGTTCCCAAATGAAAATTTGTTTAAATATATGTTAACTTCCAAGTAAACAATTTACTTTTTTCTGAATATTTCCTTTATAAAATCCTTATTTGTTTTATTTACTAGAATTGCATAAGGTGAAAAATCGTCACTCGTATATTCGCAGAACCATAATATAATTATTCCTATGATAAAAATGTTTGTCCTTGTGGCGCTATTATAGACAAATATGAAATTTAGTAATTAATTCCTATGATTTTAAATTCTTCAAAAAACCTCCCACCCCCAAAAAACAACAAAAATAAACCATTTTATATAAACTATCTAGTTTCTAAAATATTTTAAATAAATACGGTTATTCTGTTATACCTACCTAACAACTAAGTATTATGTTTCATACTTTAGTATGTATAGTACTAAAATTTGTATATTTATATACCAATTACTTATTAGTTTAATACATATTAATTTATTATTATCATCGTGCTTAATACAATATATAATATTAATATACACGTGTATGCTTTAACCTAGCATGAAATATCCGATTTCGAAAAATAATTAAATTAAATATGAATGCAGAAGAATTATTAATTAGTTTTATAAATATTTGTTATAATGATATACACGAAATATATACGAGTATTGTTTTTTCATGTTATCGCTTAAGTTTTCATTATTGCTCCATTCATTTAACACATTATTTCGTAACAAATATACAATATTTAAAAAATCATATTCTATTTTTTTTCCAGCTCATCGCCATAGTCACGCTACACAGGTCGAAAAACATCAGCATTCGGATCACGATCATTCATCTCACGACCACGTGCACGATCATTAAAATTTATCAATTCTTAAAGTTACCAAGTATTTTACTAAGCTCCAGCGTGATCTATATTATATAATATTATTTTAAAACGTAGATTTTATTTATTATTATTATTATTAGTTTTTAGGTTTTAGGTGTGACCGTCGGTTTTATTTTGTATATTTATTTTATTATTAATGATTATATTATAATCAACGGTATATACCCAAGTTGTTTTTTTTATTGTTTACATTATATTTATTCTTATACTAATGTATTATACGCTTGTGTGATGTATTTTGTATATTATTATGTTATAATAGGTACGTTATAAATGGAGGAAATGAAAACAATATTTTTTTCACAATAATTGTAATAGGTTATTTTAACGATTCAATGTTATATTGTCACTTTTCTTTCTATAACTCCTTGAATATACATATATTTATATGATTTGTTAAAAGATAAAACTATATATTATTATATATTTATATATTATTTTTATTATTGAAATAATTATATTATAGAAATACACCTCGCCATTGTTGTATTTATTACGTTTGTTTCAAAGGTTTAATACTTAATAATACATTTAAAATAGTATTATGTTCATATTTTTATAATAGATATTGTCGACTCGCGTTTTCGTCTGGATAAAATCAAAATAATTTCATATATAGTAATAACATAAAAATAAAGGAATCTTTAAAAAATAAAAAACATGAATAGTTAATTAATTTTAGTTCATTTAATGAGTGTGTAATAATTAGAGCAGAGGACTTGTAGAATTTGCATATTTGTTTTACACAGTCAAAAAAATAGCAGAGTAAGAAACAAATACGTTTTATGCTAAGACAAAGCTAGATTTGAAATTTTATTTTGCATATAAAAGCATATTTTGAGTTTTTTTGTTTTTAGGGCATATTTCTTCCATTTTATAGTTTTTGAGACATATTTTAATTGAATTAATAATTTAAACGATACGTGTGATCTCTTTTTTGTATGGCCACTTCCTCGAAGGATCTAACGGTTCTTTAATTTCCGACTGTAGTATGTCCTAGTAAATCTTTCACACTTGTCGTTAGTGCGTTTTTTTAAGCATCACAACAGTCTCGTCTATATCGATATAAAAATTCTGGTGTAAATTAATCTTATGATTTAAAAAATTTCTTTATATTACATTATTTTTTATGGTTTTCTTATTATTATTAGAACTACGTTATTGAACGTTATCTAGCCTACGTTATTTGATGACTTTTAAGTTTTAACACGATTTTCCATAGCTTTTTATTTCTGTTTGGATTTTAGATATATTATAATTTATAACTTAATTTATAATGTGGTACAGTAAATTATTGAACTTGACTAGTTGATATTTCAGTATTCAATTACAATTTATTAACCTTCTTGATACGGAAATATTATAGATTTATAACACAAATGCAATTTTTGATCTTTGTCATCTCTATAGTCTAACCATCATATATATATTTTATTTAATTATAATACGAATATTATGTTTATTGTAAATTCTTAACATTAAATCGCTACCATAAATAGTACCTGCTATATATTTTGTTTGCACTTTCTCTCTGGCCACTCTGTCATTATATGCTAATATATTCAATACGCATTTGATGGTGATTTATGGTGATTTCATACGCAATTAAATGTATTTTTTTAAAAAAAAATATGACTATTATTCTAATATATTGTCATATTGTTAGGTATAATATAAGTAATAATAATAATAGTGCTTGTTTTTAAAAAAACCGGGTTTAAATTATTTAATTATTATGGAAATTCAGAAAAAAAATTATAATAAGTAACATGTATTATGTATCATTAATTATTGTTAAAAAGTTAAATCAGTGTGTTAAATTGTTAACTAGTTAATTAACACTTATAATATATATTTATTATTCTAATTTATGAACACTATCTAAATATATAGTTTTAACCTAGTTATACTTTAATATGCTATGGTATTTTTATCGTACATTTTACTAGTTGTATAGCTAGGTGGTCAAAGGGTTATAACCTTACTCAATTAAAATCTTCAATGTTTTCTATCTATTTACTTAAAGTATGGGAGGAGCAATATTTAAAACCCGTAATATACCATATATCATATTTGTTGGCTTAGAATAATAAAGTATGCTTTTCGATTTTCGATATATTTAGAAATTATCGATGAAATTAGTTTTAAACTTATAACTGAAATATAATTTAAAGGTATTTAAAACGATAATTAAAATCCTTACATTTTCTATTGAATTAAAATTTTAATTTTAAAAATTAGTTTAAAATTTCTATATTTTCTTTATTAATTAACAATGGACGTATAATAGTAATTTGGGCGTAAAACTAACATCTTAAATGTAACGAAATGATGGTATAAAAAGTCGATTAAAAATTGAATTTAGAAACTTTATATAGGTATAGTGTATTATTCCATAGGCCAATACGTATAATAATAATACCTAATCAATTTTTCTTCATTCCGGTAACAATAATACGAATTCAATTTGATTTTGCGAACAAATGTATATCAAGGTTTTTTTTTTTTTTACTGATATGAATAAGACACTTTTATAGCGTATAGCGTATACCTTGCAGGCTTCGACGGAAAATGGCGGTGGCTATATCTATTATTATATTGTTTGGTGCCAGTATAGGTATAAATGTATAATATTAAATTGCATGAACTGCATTGTTTGCCTGAGACCTCGACCGATTCTACTAGACCCGAACTCCTCGAACGAATCAGTCTAAACCCAATTTACCATGTATACAATAATGTATATGTTGCGCCTAACTATAGAATATTTGTAAGTGTAACTAAAACTCGGGGACAAAAAAATATTTAATTTTTTTTTATGCTTCACACTTAAAAACCGTATAATATACAAATATATTAGAACAATAACTATTGACAAACGTTTTGTATCGTTTCGTATAGAAGGTACGATTTAGGTAACACAGGGGTTTAGCACTGTAATCAAACGCTGCCGCCGCCGCTAGAAATAGAGCAGCACAAACATATTTTATTGGTTGCATAAATATTAAAATTCGTTCAAAAACATGTCTTGAGAAATGAGAATCTCTCTTTTTAGGGATACAAACATCATAGAAAACTTTCATTTTGTCAACGTAAAGGTGTTAATATTATATGTTTCTATATATGGGGTCAATGCGTATAATATATTCAATCGATTTTTATAACTCTTAGAAAACTATAAATACATTGAATTTATTAACTGTTAATACAAATGAAGGGCAGGTTGAAACAACCAGTCAAGTCCACTTTTTCCAGAAAGTCACTTTTTGATGTTTTCTTATAACAAATATAGACCAGGTAATACTTTGCGATTAAAATGAATTGAATATATATTTTTTAGGTTCGACATAACTACAAGGTATTTTGTATTTTATTTATTTTAATTTAGTTTTTTACTATAGTTTTTGAGTAATGCGTTCATTGTAATTTATAGTATAACTCGGAGAACGAATTAAATTTTTAAAAACATTGTACATAGGTACGTATTATGGACAAACACCCAGGTAAGTCTACTTGTTTAAAGCGTCAACACAATTTTTGGAGATGAAAAAAATATTTATTGCAATATAATTACCATTTACTCAGCTTTTCATAAGATACATTTTGTGGTACTTGAAAAATACGAAAAATATCCGACTTGTTTAAAGTTTTAACTTTGTTATGCGTTAAATATAACTGTATAGGTATTGTATAATTATACATTGTACCTTATATTGTGGTTGTTTAGGTATCATTGCATTTTTTGCGATTTTATGTCACATTATTTCATAACTTTAAATCTAAGTAAAAATTATCATATTATATTATAACTGGATCAAATAAACCGGAAACCGGTTTCCTGTTTAAATTTTAAACACAATATAATATTTTCACCTATAGGTATCAAAAATAATTTAAAGTCGCGTCAGTTTTTTCGTTGAGATATAGTAAACTATTCTGCCTCTTATGTTCTATACATACGAGTTTAACAGGACCAATGGCGACGCGAAGGGGTTCACACGAAGCAACTGCTTCATGCTAAAAAGTGGTTGTTGTTCATTATTTAACAAAACTACAGCTCAAAAATAGTTACATTTTTATTTGTAATTAGTATTCAGCATCATATATGTAGCTAATCTCTTGAATTAATTAAGAAAATAACATTTCCAATAAGTTAACATCGAATTTATAACAAATTCGAAAAATTTGGTTTTAGAATAATATAGGGTGGTTGTCGATATTATTAGCTGCTTCAGTGCTTCATCAAGTAAAAAAAATCACGTCACCACTGAACACGGCTATTATAAATTGTTTCAGCCAATAAATGTACATATTCGTTTTTATATTTGACCGATTTAAAAAAAATCGTAGATATTATTTCCTAAATAATATTTTTTATCAACTAAAACGAAAATTATATTCTTAGGCCGATATTATAAAACATTTTGTAAACTTTATGAGACAACTGTTCTATAGTGATAAAAGTGCAAATTCCTGTATGACGATGACACGCATTATCTGGAAACCGTCATGATTCATAATAATATGATAGTCAACTTATGACCTACTCCATGAGTAGGTATAGGTAAAACCTAATTATTGTGCAACTACTAGGGTCAATAACGTGTCAAGAGTTAATCTAAAAATGAGATTAGTCATAAGTAAATTCATTGCGAGTCGGCAGGTTCCTTGAAACTATACCTGTACGTGTAGTGGATAAAGCTTAAAAATATCGGAGAGAGTGAATGGCCACGACAATTAACATAGGAGATTTGAATGCAATATGATCAGATAGCAATTATGTTACCTAGGCAGAGGTGTATTTATGGAAGTGGGGGTCAAAAGATTTATAAAATCAAAAAAAAAAAAATTGCTCTTAATATTATTTCACCGCCTATATACTGGATTTCGCATTATAATGTAAATTATATTATACAGACAGAACATGTTTATTTTCATTTCATTTTATATTATAAAAAAGTGAGGGGGTGCGGGGCTTCGGCTTCCAAAAAAAAAAGTGGCGTCATTTCAGTTTTTACTAGACTAGAGCAGACCCATAAATTTGCCAACTATTTTTAAGAACAGGAGTGGGAAGGGTCATTTTTTTTGGTGGGTATTTTATTTTATTGTAAGCGGTAATCAATTAAGAGGTTGTATTTAGGGCTTGTTATTTTTGAAAAATGTCGACTTAGGATTTGGCTAATTGTAGACTACGGCAAGTGTATGAGTTGCCCACCCTCGATCTGAACCCTCCTCAATAAATTGTTAAATACGCATTTGTACCTATATTATGATTGGTATCCGTTTCTTGAGCAGACGAGCAGTGCCTACATAAAATAATATTGTAATGACATTTACTCTTTTTTTTTATTTAAAAAATTACCTACCTATGTGTTTAGAGTAGGTACATATCTAATTTGTATTTTTTGTAACTACAATTTCAAAATTCATAACTGTTTTCTAAACCTTTAGAGCAGTATGCTGAAGTGACTAACCTTCTTTGACTCGCAGAGTAACAGCACCCTTGAATATTTCTTAAAAATATGAAGGCGCCCTTATTAGTATAATAGTAAATTTTATATGCAGTATTTTAAAATATCTATGATTGTTTTATATTTTCATCAATTTCTCTGTGTTCTTGGTCAGAAACTTCTGCTCTAATGAATATAACCTATCTATATTCTGTTGTGAAGTAGGTATTTAGTTGCTTACACATTAAGATGACAACTCGGGCAGAAATGTTTTGTTTCAGTGAAAAAAAATGTGATGTTTATACAGTACTTGAATTGGAAAAATAAAAGAAGGGAAACTTTAAGACTTTGATTTTTAATAGGTTAATATGGAATAAATTATATGTATCTATTAATAGGGATTCAAATAATTTAAAAAATAGTTTTATATTAAATATAAAAATGAGTAGTTAGTTAAAAGATTGAAATAATTTGATAATTATTATTCTTAAGTTTCAAATTATTACATAATCACATTTTTAAATCAACCAATTTAAAATATCACAGATATTTAAGAATGTTTGATTTTATTATAATACACAATTAATATCATAAAAATTAAAACCTAAATATATTTATAAGTCTTAAAGAAGTAAATGTTGTTTTCATGAAAATAAAGCTGTGTACTAAGTATAGGCATCTAGAAATAAAAACATATACTTTAAGGGGATTAATTGGAAAAATCTAAAATAAATCAAAAGATAATTTCATTATTTTTTATTTGCATAGGTATGCTATAATTTAAGTATACTTTCATAACTTATAACTTGCAGTTAGACATTGCTTTCTTGATAATTTTATTTTATTCCTACATATTCTAATCGTTGAATTAAAAAGATGATTTTATAAATTTCACTTAATACAAAATTGTTGTTTGATAAAAAAATAAATTTACCAACACTTTTTTTATATCTTATAATTTTTATAGTGACCCATTTTTTAAATTCAAAACAACTTATTATTTTAATTAGAATTATGATTTCTCTAATGATTTAGGTTCTGTTAGAATAAATGTCATTTACCATACATTTTTGTCAACAAAAATTAAAAAAAAACATTTCTCAGTTCCTAACATTATATTTTAATATTTAATAAAAATAAGTTTAAAATAAAATATAATTCATATATTTTGTAATACAATAAGGAATTTAAATACTAAGACATTTTGTCCATGAAGTAAGGTAATCCATTATTAGTAAAACGTTTTGTTAAAACTTCAACTCCAGTATCAGTAACTAATAATGTTTGTTCAAATTGTGCTGATAGCAATCCATCAACAGTCACAGCTGTCCAATTGTCTGGCCAACATTTGTCTCGCCAACTACCTGCAACAATATAATTCAATTTTTTTTAAACTCGCTCTTATAGAAAAATCAATTTGTATAAAAATCTAAATTTTCAGATAATTTTTCTACCTTGTGATATCATTGGCTCGATTGTGAATGTATGTCCTGGTTTTAATACACCAACTGCTTTATTTCCTATTACATTAAAATCATTAATTAATTAAATAATAATTTAAATATATTTGCATTTTTAACTTACTAGCATAATGTGGCACACCAGGAGCTGTATGAAACAATTGATTAATACCATGACCACAATAACTTCTTACAACAGAAAATCCATTGGCTTGAGCATGTTTTTGAATAATATTACCAAATTCTCGATATTTTTCACCAGGTTGGACTATAAAAAAAGAAAATCTCCAACTTCTTAAATGTATTACGTAAAAAAATATAATATTTTTACCTGCATTTATAGCTTTTTCTAAACATTCCCATGTAACAGTTACCAATTTTTCAGCAATTTTAGATACATTTCCTATTAAAAATGTTTCATTCAAATCACCATGAAACCCTCGATGACATACAGTTACATCAACTATAAAATGTAAATGTACATTGTAAATGTAACTTATAAATTATTATTTTTGATATTAATAATTTGTCAAACCATTGCAAATATCTCCATCCATTAAAGCTCTTGTGTCTGGTATTCCATGACATATAACTTCATTTATAGACGTACAACAAGATTTTGGATATTTATAATAATTTAATGGTGATGGATAACATTCTCGTTCAATGCATGCTTCATGCACAATTCTATCGATTTCATCTGATGTAACACCAACATCAATCATTAATGCCACCTCATCTAACACTTCTCGACCAAGCTAAAAAATAAAACATTTTAATACAACATTATATTTGTTGAAATTATATCAATTTAATAATATTGGTTTTAAATCAGTATCTAAGATGAACTGATGAACAGGATATGGTAGGTACGGTTCTCTTTTGTACAAATGGCACTATAAAGAGAGTACATCATGTGACTGCAGAGAAACAGAACAAATAGATTTACATTATGGAATCTTGCCTTAAGAGACTATTTGAACAGGGGACTATGGGTATACATTGAGTTACCAAAGAGATAATAGTATGGCTAAATTTACTTGACTTGGACTTGTAATTTATTGCATTTATTATTTTACATATTTAATTGTACCGTGTGTGTATATAAATATATATATTAATGACTGGCTTTATTATGTTTTATAATATTATTATCTTTGGAATTTTTATAATAGTGTGTTAATATAATATGTGTTTGGTAATTTTGCCATACAAAATAAATACAATTTCAATAAACGATGGCATTCCAGGGGGAAGTAAAGGTTATTTCCCTCCAGGGTTTCAGTTCAAACAAGGAAAAAAAAATTGATTTAGAATATATTTAGTGTTTTTCAATTGTTAAAAAATGAATGTAAAGAATAAAAAATATTATAATTTTTATATAATTTAATAATTTAAATTGTTCATAATTCTATTCTTTATTGTAAATAAAAATTATAATACCTTGCATGCAATTCTCATTTTCTCTTGATCTCCATCACTTAATACTTTTATGTGTGATGATAACTTTACTGATTGTTCACTTAAAGGTATGCCATTAGGATGATTTGCATAATCAGGTCTTTGTATATGGCCAGGGACAGTACGTGCAGGAGATGTTTTGTGAGGTCGCAATGTTCCTAATAACAAACAATTTGTTTGACTATTGTTACACAGTAAAACTAACATGTAAAATTAAATGATTTATAAATCAATAATAAAAAATATAAACATTGTGTTTGACAAATATTATAATAACTAATGAATATTTTAATTATTTATTTTAGACAACACAGACCAAGGTCTGGGAACAAAGAGATGATTAGGCATTTACAATAGATTATTAACAATAAGTAGAATAATACTAATAAATAGATAATTAAATAAAAGAAATAATAAAACAATATAGATAGGTACTAGAAATGTATAAAAAACCTGATTAATGAGAGTTATTAGAGGTAATTGAAGTCGGAGTCTTCATTTGCAATACACATGACAATGTTATTATATAGGGGAGTTATACAAATATGTCAACTATTGTTATTTTATTAAAATTTAATTAAAATACGTAATAAAAAATGTAAAATAATAACCTGTAAATGTAAAATCTGGCCAAGGATTATATTCTTCAACAATTCCATTTGATGATGAATTTACATTTTCTGTAACAAAAAAGAATAAATGTTTGATATATTTGTAAGTTCTTATGAAATATATTTGGGCATTTCTTAATATAGTATAAATTAAAAATTGAAATAAAAATATTTAAATTTGAACTTCAAAATGTTTTAAGTGATTTGATAATGCAATAATTATAATAGTAAAGAATACATACGACCAGTTTTATGAAGAGCTTTATGCATTGACCAGTTGCCTTTAAAACATTCCTAAAAAACAAAATCATACACTTTAAATAAATTTCATTTAATATAGTAAAATGTGTATCCATGAATTCTAAAAAATTAGGAAACAGTTATCATTATCCATTGTGCAGTTTTATAATTATAATTCTCAAGTTATAATAAATAAATAATATAATAAAAAATTACTAATAATCAATTACTTATCTCATATCTCATTATTAATGGATAATAACTACTTAAGTATTATACATTAAATGACCATCCATTCTTGCTAGATCTCACCCTTTATTTTTTTTTGCTAGTGATAGGTATTCACTATTATACAAATACAATTCGAAATTGCAATTTTTTTTAACGCACATTATTTACATATAAAGCCCCCAATTGGTCAATGAAATAATGTTATCGCATATACCCACCTCTGGGCAAAATCCTAAATATGCCACTGGTTTTTACCTCAGCAGAACATTAGTAGATCAAAGCTTATAGTGCATTTAGTGTGAATTAGCAGATTTATCTCTGGATTTACCTATTGGCCTCGACTTACGGCACAGAGCACAGTATTGTAAATTATTGTTTATAAAATATATTTAACAAACTTACCTGGGAGCAAAAATAAGATCCAGGAATTCCTAGTTTGATACACGTGGGACATTGTAAGTTTGCTGACGAATTGCAGCCGGCCGTTTCGCATTTTCGGTTTGCCAACGATTCTGACATTTTACCAGACAGGTAAATACAATTCAAATTATTACAACAATTATATTATGTTTAAAACCGTTTCGAGTTTATTTTGTGAGAACGATGCGATTCCGATAAATTGACGACGAAAATATACAATAATCACGACAGGAGACAGGATCGCCATCACTATCACCGAAACTCAAATTTCGATATTATTTCGATTGCCGCGACGTGAAATCTGATACTGATATCAGTTGTTATTAATCAGCTGTACCGTTCGTTATCAGTTTCATTGAAGTATTGTTGTTTACATGTACAATAATATTACATTAATAGTGTAATAGGTATACTATCATACTATTGCTCTTGGCATTATGACGAGAATGTTCAACTGTGAAGGAGAAATGTATAATTAATCTAATCAATATCAATTTGAAAGTAAATAAATATAAATAAAACCTTAATAAACGTTCACTGTTCGTCTGTTCTTTTGTTGTGTCCGTTCCCATTCGATCGCTCGATCGTTATTCGTCGTTTTCTGTAAATTTTTATAGAATTCATCATGAATATTATTCCAAGATTTGGAAAAAATGTTACATCAGTTTTATTCAACTATACAAAAAGAACGTATACTACTCCAACAACGTCCAACATTCCGCCGACAAATCCAAGTGTAAACCCTTCATTTGAATCAAGTAAATTTACATTATTAAAATTCCATATTTTAATTTGTCTTTTGTTTATTATGTTATGATGGTATTTCGTAAATTCAAAATGGAGCTATTGTACATTATTTTTGATATAGTTTAATAGTCTATATTTTAAAAAAATAAAGGATAGTAATTTCCCTTTTATTTACAGACATTTTCTACCAATACAAATATTTCGTTCAGTTTTTATAAATTCAATAATTCATTTTCTATTTTACCATACTAAATCTTAAATAGGTTATCTGTAAGTAATGTAGACATATATTTCTGTTTTTTTAAAAATTGAAATCAAATGTATTTCTATAACAAACTAATAATGAATAGGTAGCTATTGTGATTAAATACCTACAAATATAATAACTATGTTATTTTATTTTATGTTAAATTGACTTGGAAGAGGAAAGTAGTCATTGAATAGTTAAAAAACAAATGTTTTTTTATTTATTATTTTTTACAACTACAACATACTAACTCAGAGGTTATTTACATCATTTAGAAAAACATTGATAATATTAATACATCTTAATAATAATATATTAATGGCGAATATTTTGTATTATTTATATATTTTAGATACAAAGATACCACTATCAGACTTTAGAAAATTTTTATGTGTTTGGGCTAAACGATATCCATCAATGAAAGATGTTCCCGATCATGTGAAGTAAGCATTATTTCAAGTACCTATTATAAAATATTATTTTCAATTAATCAGTATTTTTCTTTGTTACCATTTATATTTAAATAATTTGGTATTGGTTTTCTACTATTGTCTTTAATTTTCATAATGAGTAGGTAGGTACCTTGATTATCTATATAAATTGACCTAAATTCTAAATGATAAACTTACAATATTTCTGTTCATAATCATTATATTTTATAATATAATATTAAGTTCCTAAATATTTCAATGCTCATTTAATAAATTTTATTGTTTTTTAATTATTTAATTATCTATATGATTTGTAAATTATAATTAAATAAATATAATCATAAATGCATAATACTTGAAAAATTATGTATAGGTCTCATAAAAATATAAAACAGTAAAATACAAAACACGAGACCTGGTTTTTTTTTTGATCATTAATACTCGTATTCAACATAATATTGCAGTTTTAAATGGAGTTTTAATGTATTGTACTATTTTATGTAAGTTACAAATAAAATATATGGTAGTAGCTTCTTATGCTATAATTTACATGAATTTCCTTGAAGTTATATTTTATCTATAAATGTTATTTTAAATTAATTTATAAATTTTTTTTTTTTATATATGAGATTAAATTATAATGTACTTCATAATATGACGTTATAAAATTACAACATTTGTATTTTTCTATAAATAATTGTAAATTTGTAAACATGTATATTGTGTAACTTATTAATGAGCAATCTTAACATAAATATTAAACATGTAGTAGTAATAATAGAATATATTATAATGATGTAGGTAATAATAATAATGTTCTATAAATCTAACAAAAGTGTTGAAGAAAATTCTTAAAAAACTTGAAAAAATAAGTTATTCATAGAAAAATAAAATGTATGTTTATTGATTTGCGGTGATAAGCATTAGACATTATTGCCAGATTGAGTACCAATTTACAATTTCATAAAATCAGTGAATATTTAAAAATCAGAAATTTTAATATGTCGTTATGCATAATATGATATGACTATTAAATATAACGAATAATTACTCTTACTCAGTTACATGCTATAAATAAAATTGATTAGTTAAAACAACAATTAAATATATCACACTACCACAGTATCTATGTATGAACTTTCATTATTTTATTGTATTATGTTGAAAAATTAAACAACATAACTATTCATTGACATTTAACAGTACTTATAATCTATATTATTAGTTCTATGTTTCATTTCCTTAGAATTATAATTTTTAACTAAGATTTTGACTTCTATGATATTTAAACATCTAAATTTATATTTATCTATTATCTACATTTAATATAAACTACATTTTGTGTTTTATTTTTGTTCAGCCCTGAAGTATGGGGCAAAGTGAGATCTATTATGCGAATTAAAGTAGCCAACTACACAATGGTTCTAATACTGGCGGGTTGTCTTGTAATGGTTATAACGGGGAAACAAGCCCGTGATCGTGGTGAATCAATTATGCAGAGAAATTTAGAGTGGCATCAAAAATATTCTGAAGGTAAAGAAGAAGAAGTTAAAAATATTGGTGTCTTTGGAAAATGAATAATTTGGTTAATCCTAATGAAAAAAACTTGTATTGTTTTTGTACATTAATAATTAATACATGTAATATTGTATTATTGTTAGATTTCTGGTAAATGTTTTATTATTACTATTATTAGCATGTAGTGATCAATGAAATTGTATAGAAAAAAAAACTTTTAAAATTGTTATTTGTACATCAAAATAATAGTGCATATAAGTTATTTTATTAAATTATATAATATTGATTTATAATATCGAAATCATTTATAATTAATTTAATATTAAATAATTAGTATTATTTTATTTGTATTTAATTGCTTAATAATTACAATGGATGTAAAAATCAACATATTTTTAATATTTTAATATATGATAAATAATAAATATAATATTATATCATCAGTATTTACTTATTTATATTGGTTTGGCAATAGTATTTATAATAATATTATCCATTCTATTGGTTACTAATGTGTTTGATCATAATTACTTTAAAAATCTAAACAGTGGATATATTATTTAGACAGAACTAATTAATATTTAATTATAGCTATTTATTATAACAATTAACTATGAAATAAATATTATGTTCTTATGACTTATAGGTATATCAGAAATTAAAATTTATAGATAGTGTAAATGTGAAAATACTAGAATTAGAACCTCCAGTGATTAATTTTAAATTAAAATAAATGGAATATTATGATGCACCTAATCAACTATGAATAGTATTATTAACTAGCTAAATACTTATTTCGATCAATTCAATTTCGTTAAAAAAAAATATTCCAAATATAAGCTTTGTAAGATTGATTACTGCTTATGATTTCTATGGCTCGAGTAAGTGCGCGACAAAATTAAATTGTGTTATCGTAATCGCAATTATCGTAGTAACATTTTGATTAAAATATAAAACAAATTATTATTATTTTTTCAATATTGTCCACGGGGAAAATATACATACGTCGCTTGTTCGATGGTCGTAAAGCTAGAGATATATAATACGTTTAATATACCATATTTAAAAATGTCTTGCTACGGAACAATAATATAGAACGTTATAATATGTCGTTATAAAATACGGTCGTAAATCGTTTGAGAGTATATGTTTTGTGGTTAGAGACTTGATGAATAAAGCGATTGGTGGGTGGGATAGGACATAAGATAATTTTATTTCCACTCTTCTATTTCTATGATCTATCGGCCTTTTAAAGCCTGCGGTTTATGCGGTCCTGTAAACATAACGGCGGACGTTGTGTAAAATAAAAACGATAAATCCGTATCGGAGGAGCAGAAAAGAGATAAAAATAAAGAAGCCCAAATAAATAAATAAACTGGGTTGGTAATAAAAAATCTGATAAAATCGAATGGGAAATATAACAACTATCAATATACAGTGATGAAAACGTGCCGAAATGTTGAGCAATATCTAAATAAAACCGTTATATTTCTTAACTTATTATGTTATACATACGACATAATAATTATAATTAATAAATCATAATACAACTAGCCATTACGTTTTAAATACCTAGTTACAATATTTCAATTCAGAGTATCAGAGCCCTCCACCGGGGCTCATTGGTACCGGAAATGACCCCCGCGAAATTTCATCAATATATTACTAATATTTAGTATTATATTATATTATGCTTTATAAATTATTCAAATTTTGGACCCCCCCCCCCCAAATAAAATCTAGATACGGCCTTGCCTATACTTATCTATGTTTTACCGTAATTATTAGCTTGTTGATTGTGAAAATAAAAGCGGGAAGGTCGATTTTGACCGAATGCATATCCTATTCGAGTTAATCCGATCATTATTTATAGTCGAAATTTTTTTAGATTATTAAAAACCCATAAAATATAATAATATTCAATACTACTAAAGATTATAAATTTAAAACCTTGGAAAAAAAAATTAAATTAATATTTTCAAAATATTTTGTAAATAGATAGAAGTATTATATATGAATATATGTTTGTATAAAATTTTCAAGCCGTTAAAACCAAAATTAGCGGTATAATATTAAACATTTTTAGATAAATTTCAAAGGTTTATATTTAGTCAGAAAATATACCTATGAGAATATTCAAAAAACAATTTCAAGTCTCTATGTAAAAATTTCATTAGTTATATACAAATTTAAAATCAATTTCGTCAAAATTACGATTTTCGTGAATTTTTCTGTTTTTCCATAATTTTTTGGTAGTTTTTTCTCGCCAAAGGAAAATTTTTTGTAAAATTCGAAAAATGAAAAATAAAGTAAAGTACCAAGTAGATGCAATTTCCTATCGAAAGCATTCCCTATTTGTGGTAATCCGACCATTATTTATACCCGAAAAAATGTTTTCAAACATAAAAAAAAACAAATTTTGTATATAATCTATGCATTCCTCGCTTCGCTCAGATTTTAAAAACAAAGTAAAATATAAAAATTATTTATTTGTACAAAACAAATTAATTATAATATCAATGTGTCTCACGTGTCACGTGAATAACAATGTGAATAACAATACTTATGTGCATCCAATAAACGGCCAAACATGATATAATATATGATATTGGTACCAATATATGAGTAAGTTGTGTTTTATTTTTTTATAGAGATTTTTTTTTGTATTTATTCTTTATACCTTTTTTCTTTTTCTTCGTTTTTTGCTATTCGTCATTTGTTGTAAATTACTGTTGTGTCTTGTTGGTGTGCAGGTACATCAACTTTTACCGGATGTGCGTAATAGCCAGTTGACAGTTCCGCAAAACGAGTTTATTCGATCGATGACTATATTTGTAACATTGTCATATTTTGTCGTTGACTTGTAGCGTCCGTTCAGATGTTGACACATTTACATGCAAATCAAAAATGCAATTTCGAGAAGAATATAAAAGATACTGAAATGTTTCTAGATCAAAACAAATACTGTAAATAAAAATACATTTTTGTTTTTCATCCAATGTACTATAGTACGCTGTGAGTACCCGCCTAACCGATATACATATTGTCTTTATTTTTATAAAAACATACACTATTATAATATTTAAAATTATAGTCTATAATACTGTAATAGGTAGTTATTGGGGTTATATATTGTAAGTATATTCTTATGTGTAACCATACAGGTAGGTACATTTAATTAAAATTTAAAACTGTTAATGAAAATTAAAAAAAAAAAATATTAATTTATACTTACCTTTCTGCTTTTTTCGTAAATTTTGCTTTACCTAACACGTTTCAAATTTTTAGTTCATATTTAATTTTTCTCTTACGATAATGAATGATATAATAACCATTTCAATCGGATATCAGTGTTTGAATTGGAAAAATAAAAGTATGAGACTTAAGAAAAAGTAATATCCCTTGCAATGATTGAATTCAACCTAACCCTTGGGGACTTTAAAAATTTGAGCAATTATAAGGGATACGCTAAACTGTTATTAAAAAAGAAGAGGTACTCCCTCCACGTCAACCCTCAAAATTCAATCATTGTCGGACATAGAAACTATAATATTACTGTCAACGTATGGGCATTGAATAAAAAATTTTAATATTTTGATTTACATGATATTTTTATTGTAACATATTATGTTACATAATACATTTTGATCTTTCATATTATTAAAATTCTCTTTAATAATATTAAGTTTCTCGTTTAGCAAATATAGTCCTGATATATTACATGTTATAATAAAATATAATGTTATATTAAATATAAATAAAAACAAGGAGGAAAATATTTTTAAATATCTACATAAAATGTAAAAATGTAATTTTAATACCGGATTTTAAATAAATTTAAATGTATTAATATCTGAGAAATATCTTCATGAATATGCAATATTATGATTAAAAGTAACCGATGAATGTTTATTGAATAATGTAGATGGGTATTATATTGAACTATTTTTTTAAAAAGATATCCAGTTCGCATTTCGCGACAAATTTATAGGCTTTTGGCCAAAAATAAATATATATAGGTACATATTTTTTCAGCTTGACTTATTCTGCCAAGTCATTTCATCTATTGACTTTTTTTACGTTTTTATTAACATTTCTTTTTCTAATTTATATTTCGATGTTTAGGATATTATTACCTATAATAGTAATACCAACCTATATGTTCTATAATCTGTAATATTTTAAGAAATTAGGACACATAGTTCATAATATTATAAATACAGTTAGTTTCAATACTTTTACTTTAAAATACTAAATTACTAAAAATTACTAAAAGTCTACAATATTATCATATCATATTATATTAAGTATAGATATTTTTTAATTTTAATTTGGTGAATAAGGTGTAAATATCTCAGAAATAAATAATGACTTAGACAAAATAGTAATTATAACAAGAAATTAATTTTTTGGTTATAAAAAAATAATTTATATAAAAAAAATTGAAAATTATATTATTGTTGACTTGTTGTCATCTTGCAGTTGTATGCTATTTCAAATAGGATTTACAAAATACAATATTTTGATATTGGAAGTTAAGGATGAGCTGAAACTTAACGAGTTGCAATATTCCAATATTATTCCTAATATTATTATTGATAAATTCTACATTTAAACCATAATAATTATATTGTCAGTTTATCGCTAAGATTTCTTTTTTCGCGATTTAATTGACACTAGTATGGTTTATATAAAGTAATTAACGCCTGACGCGTAATGTCCTACATTTTAACTACCTAATATTTAATTACTTTGAAGAATAATTGTTGTTAGGTAACTACACTAAACTACGTGATATACGCCTCGTACACCTCTCAGCACACGGTTTAAGATAAGTATATTCCAATAATAAAAACAGTTATAAGTTGTAACATTTAAATATTAACAATCATTATACCAAACAGTTTTATTTATCAGCTTAACGATAATAATTATCATACAATATCATAATCAACAAATTAATAATAAGAATTCATTAACATTAAAAAAAACAACTTGTGTTTACACCAAATTAATAGATATAGATAAACATCAATATAATGTAATTAAATATGTATATTATAATATATTATATTTATATCTTATATTATAAATTATAAGACTATTGACTTTCTATTTTTCTATATTATTGTTTATTGTTGGAATAATTGTAATGTAGCCGGTCGGACGTCGGTTCTAATTTCAATTATGGATATTGTAATTACAGCAGTTTGGTGTTGACAATTAATAATATGAACATGATCGACCCACAGTTATGCAGTAGTCTTGGAGCATTACCTAGAAGATGTATTAAACATTATACAAATTGTAAAAACTAAATATGAATATTAAATAATTTACAATAATTGATCGACAAAGTATACGAAAATGTTTTTATTTTACTATTTTGTTTTTGAATAAATGCATTAAAGAAATTAGAAAATTCGGTAATCATTTTTGAGTTAATATGATATTAACTGTACGAATTATTGATATAAACTTTCTCGTATGATGTAGAATTAGCCGTACTAAGTACATATATAATTATAAAATTATAATAAATAGTTGTATTTTTTCAGTACATTTATAAGTATAAATAAAAAAATATACATTATATAGCTCGGATTTATAAGTTAAATTAAAATAAAATAGAAGAAAAAATAAAACATGTAATAATAAAACAAAGGGATAACAAGAAATATAATAACAATTATGAAACTAGTGTTAAAGTTTTGAGAATAAAATTGTAAAATACTTATAATATATTATTTAAATTTTATACACAGATAAATAAAATTTTCTAAGAATTTTTATAATACAATTAGATGTATTTTATTATATTTAATGTTAATATTAAATATATTTTATTTGAAATACAACTCGTATAATATGTTACGGTATATGGTAAGTCCTTATTATCTGTATATATTTTTATGCAATGGCGTATTTAATGAGATATGGTGTCCTGAAGAGCGGGGGTTAAAACACCCCCGAAGGCAGTATAGGCTACAAAAAAAAAGTATAACAATATTACATATCTTGATAATTTGCTGTTATGTATTGAATAAATGATTAGAGGGGAAAAAGATTAATATTACAGCTCAAAAATGTGGAAATAAATTAATATCATCCTCCGAAAAATAATCTAATTTTACGTTACTGTTCTTTTGAGGATAATGAATTTTTTGTATATGTTTATGTCACGAAATATTTTCAAAATTATTGTTTTCTTATTTATAATAAAATGATTTATCACTTTATTTATTAACGATACAAGAATTGAATTTTAATCATAATTTATGATCGATTGATTTTTTAATAAGTTTTAACTACTTACGTATATTTTCGTGAGATTAGAGCATTGTATAATATTCTAATTTTATTTACTGTTCTGTTTTTGTACCTATCCTATTTAATTGGTTATTTTTATTATATAATAATTACCCACATCAATATTTTATAAACTATGACCTCACAAATTGGAGTTTGGTAATCGAACCTAACGATTAATAATCAATGACTATTGTGATTTTTTAAATAGCTATTCTGATTAGTTATCATTTGTAAATTAAATTTTACCAGTTGAACGCGGTGACAAACTCGGGCCGATGACTTGTGCTAATTTTGGTGGTGCATTATCAATCAGTTCGATTTCTGAGGCTGATTTGTAAAGGTCGAATTGAGAAATTTCGCATCTTACTTTAATCCTCCCCGTAGGAAATAACGACGGGTTTACTCTTGTGTTCAAATATGATTTTGTAACTACTAGTTCAGCCATTCTATGCTCGACGACCGTTTTGGTTCTTACCATTTTCATGGTTTTGATCTGGAGTATAAAAATAAATTATAAATAAAATGTTTAATATACTATAACATAATATGTATTATATAGGCACGAAATTATAGTTTATAGTTAATAGTACTAGTATTAAATTATAATTTGTATCGTTTTAACATAATAATAATATGATTGATTGATTACCACAGCTTATATTAATTATTAATTATGAATATTGTCAAAATTAATTTTAACAAGATAAATTAGTATAATAGTATATGTGTATACCTATTTAATTAAAATTATATTAAAATTATTGTTCATCTGTAAAGTTATTATTTTTTTTTTTTGTATATAATTAGATTAAATTTGAAAACACGGTTTTTAATTTTAATTTTAATTATACATTATAATAATTAACAATGATTGCTAGAGATTTAATGTTTGACATAAAATATTATAATATTGTGGTTTGATGTATTATAATCCATATGGATAATGAATATAAAGTATATAATAATAATATTGGGTCAATGACTTAAAATAGGTTTAATCTGGTTTTATTTGGTTTTTACTACAACGTATTTGTATATTGTATATATATATATATATTTTGAATGCCAGAAAAAATAAAATGTGTTTGCGAATAAGCAAAAAACTATAAGTATAATATAGGAGCAAATATACTTTACATTCGTGCACCTTGTATCAATATTTCTATTGTAAATAGAAAATAATACTGTTTAATGCATAACTAGTAAATAGTGATTTAAATTCCAAAATATAAAAGTGTAATCGTACAACATTGTACGATGGTATAATTGATGAAATTATATTATGCATTTATGTCAATGCACATTTTATATTGATATTATAAATATTTAATTAACCTTTTAAATAATTGTTTACATTTATACGAATACAGAAACGCAAATAAATTTAAATATTTTGCTCTTCCTTATATAGGTTATACAATTTAATTTAAGATATTTTAATGTTCTATTTCGAAAATAAATAATGGATGACAGCCGTTTCTTTAACTTATCATTTAACAGATATAGGTATGTATTTCTTCAAATTATTCATATTTTAGAGATAATTTATTTCAAGTTTAAGAATTCTTTCATATCTATAAGTGTTTAAGACATTTTGTTTTTTATTTATTATAACTTTGTGCAGGAATGTTTTATGAACATTATTATTATTTTTTTCAAATGCGGTATAGGTACTTGCATAACATACAAGATCGTATCTGAGGGGAGTCTATGGGGTCTGGACCACGGAAATGTCATCAATATTTTATATATATAAAAATTATATATTATTTTTATTTTTATATATATTTTACAAATTTTTAACATAAATATTTTCAAAATAATAAATGGTTAATTCCAAATTGACTATTGATCGTAGTTATACATATATTATGGTTTTCAGTAACACATTGTTATTGATGAATAGCACGGTTATAGATTCGGTTTATCTATAATAATGATGAACAGTAATCGCTATCGAAGCTGGTCAGTGGCGATTTGGATACAACAATAATATTATTGTGTTACCTAATAATAATATACTACACCTATAATAATATTATGTAATTGTTTATCGTTTTAATAATTTAAAATAATAATTTTGGGAAATTTATTACAAAAGGTAATCAAAATTCATTTTATTTTAATTCGCATTTGCCGTCAGTTGATTTTTGCCATTTTTGGTGACCTGGTATGATGTGTGATTTTTGTGCAAGTCGTTTATACAGTGTGTAAAATATCGTCAATAGAAATATTACTGTTAATTCTGAAGAAGTAATAAACGAGTTCGTACTACAAAAAAATAGAAGTATGATATATTGAAATAAAATATTAAAATGTATTATACTAAATATGATAAATATAAATAACGTGTATTAAATTTTAATATAATAATAATTATTTATTAATTATTACCTACAAAATTATTAAAATTTTGTATCCCTCAAAGTAAAAAAAAAAATCTAGATAATATAGCATTGATAAGATAATATATTGTTTTATAAACGTTTTGAAGACCTCAAAAATTTTCTGCTATCGAGCCCAAGTCTCTAGTTTCAAGTCTACAAGTCTGGCTATAATCTTAGTACTTTATTTGTCATAGCAAAAAAGATTCACACTTTATGGTGTACACACGAAGTCGCGTAAACTGGGCGAGAACACTACTCGTTCATTTCTCACGACTGCTTGACTTGACTGATAATTTACGACTTTCAGTTCACACGGAGCTGTTCAGTGTTTACTCGTTACTGATCATTTAGTTGTCCATTGTGTATTCTCATAAGCTTCACGTTCAGTAGATGTTTAAAACAGATCTATTTTTAGTCGTTGACGACTCTCACTACTACGACCACCAGTTCACACTAGGCAGTGATCGCGACGACTAGTTGGCCTAGTAGTAGTATCACAGAATCCGGTTTAACTTTGTTCGTAATTTTCGTCTATAGGTTTCTTTCCACCTAAAATCACGGACTGCCGGTAATAATGTGCTAAAGGCACACATAAATAACATTAACGGATCGGAATAATTATAATATTATGGCAAATGACAGTTTTCGATTGGTCGATTGTACTGCAATCGGGTTTTGTTGTTTACGACGAAATTGTTCATAAACGCAGATATAAAAAAAAAAAAAAAAATTAAAAAAACGACGATTTTTGTATTTACTCAAGTGCCATTTCGGCAACGCAGTGGACGAATGAAAAATATTTATTTTGTTCGCAATTACGCGACGGTCGTGTACGAATCGAGCGTGTATAACAAGATAATTGTATTTGTTCAAAACTGAACGTTTAACATTTTAGCAACGTAGTCGCGATGAACTGACGGGTGTCGGCAAAGGTTAGGTAGGCAAGGGGATGGCGACTGATGGTGATGGTGGTTGGTGAGAGGAATTTGTAACAGTTGAATATTAATAGGTTAGATATATACATATTATTAATTATTAATGTTATAATAATTGTATAGGTTTTGTGTAAGCAATTCACATTTTTTAATTTTATCCGTTTTAGGTAAATCACAAAATTGAAGGCTATCCGTGCGCGATAACAAGACGTTTATTAACGTGAAAAAAAAAAAAAAACGTACGTGTTGGCGGACGAATATTATTATAAGATAATATTTAGACAAATTCGGTTAGAGACGTTAGGGTTGTTAATAATTCAGAGATATAATAAAATGAATTGTTTTTATACCTGTCAAAAATTATTATTATAATTGGGAAAAATTAATTTTATTTCAGAAGTACTGCAAAGTTTCCAAATGTGAAGACTGCTGTGGAGTTGTTTGTTGTTATGTCGTGTCAGTATGTCACTCGCAGAAGTATTATTAATTTATTATGAATGTGTTATTTGATTATTTCTGATTTTAAATACGAATTTTCGGATTAAAAAATAATATAATATGTGATATGATAATTATATGTGTAAAACTATTTGTTAATTGTTGCGATAGCATATTATTTAATACACCTAAAATTTTTTATTATGATTATTAGTCATTTTGAATTAAATTTTTCGATCAGAAACTTTGAATTTAATAATACAATAAAATCAACAAATTTAGCAATTGTACCTATATTATTTTCTATAAGTTCATATTGTATTCGTTTCTCGTAATAACGGTAATTATTATTTAACAAATTAATATATTATTGTATGTAAAAAATAAAAATAAATTCAAGGGTTCACAACGATATTATACATACCACATTAAGTTGTTTTTCTATTTGTAATAAAATAAAATAAAACTTTAAGGAGGGCTTTTTTTAAAAACTGTAAAATGTCAATTAGTTTTTATACTTTTTTGAGGTAGGTACTAAAATGTTGGATTCCCACTTTACCATATAGTGTAAGAATAGGGTAGTTTTCAGGTTGTATGACGCGTAAGTCAATTCTTCTGTAAAGTTGTATTTTTTGAATATACGTAAAGTAGAGAATTTTCTGTTTTATATTTTACTTGCGGATATTTTTCAATTTTTGTAAATATTATACATTTGATTTACTTATAAGCTTTTAAACTTTTTAGTTGCATTAACAGAAATGCATTTAAACAATATAAACTTAAATTGTATAATTTGGTGTAAATTTTATATCATTGTTTTGAATTTATTACCTAGTGTTGAATACACAGTGCAATAGTTCTTTATCACATGCATCGTTATACAAGGTTTAACAAATATAACAAGATATATAGTTTTAACTTGATCGTGAACCAATCCGATTATCTGAACACACTAAAACCGTACTTATAGGACTACCAAATCAACAACCTACTTATAAGTATTGGCGGTCCTAGACTTAAAATTTTGTGGATGCTAAAATTTTAAAACGGTCCTAAACCGTTTAAAAAATATTTGGGGCACTAAAAATTGTTTTGGGGGTGCTAAAGCACCCCATACCACCCACCTAATTGTGTCTATGCTTATAGGTTAACGGGCGCCTGATTAGTGGAGAAAAAACTAATAATTTTAGTTAGCCAATACCGCGAATTGAATAAATGTTAAAGTTGTATAATTAATAACGACCATAAACTAATATATTTGTATTGAAAATAAAAAATAAACCACCGATGAAATGATTCGAATATTAGAAACCTCTTAACTAAACTGTCACTGGCTTTAAACAGAATGAGTAATCTAGATTCTAGACGGCAAACCGTTTCAAATATAATGATTTAATAAGTTTGAACAATTTCATTGGCGGAACTAAATGAGTGACGTTATTGTAATTGATAGTTTTCCAGAAAACATTGAAAAATTATAAAAATAATCAATAAATAAAACATCACAACACTTGAAGTGGAATTATTGTGTTTCATTGACGTATATTTTAATATTTAAATAAAATGATTAAAAATTACCGTTTGATTATTTAAGAACCAACTAATGTTGACAGCCGGATAGCTTTCGCTTGTAATGCAACTGACGTTAATTAGATCACCCGCTGAGTACTTCAGTGTGTTCGACTGCAACGTCGGCGGTGTCGACGGTTCATCTAAAAGAATTTAATCATAAATAAAGTAAACATAACATGAAAAATAATAATAATTATAACATTTAACGAAATATTATAATACGTTTGCACCGAAATTCTGACAGTGATATTTTTAAGGTAATGTGTTTTAGATAAGTCAAAATCTATATTATAGTTTAGCCGTCGGCTGACATGATTTCTATGTTATGATTTGTCGGTGAGAATTATAAAAAAAAAAAAAACTGAAAACATCGATTTGAACGCTGTGAAGTTTATTATTAAACTTAAATAATCTGTTTATAATCTTAGATTAAATAGTTCGTTAGATACTTCGAGATACGTTAGTACGAATAAATAGCTACGTTCAGTATAAAAAACCCAACTTAAAATCTTCTTAAGTTTAATATGCAAAGCTATTAATTTCTTCGAGAACATGACCAGTAGAGCTTTTTAATATTAGAATGTATAAATAATGTTAAGTGTGTAGTCAGGAGTTGTGTATAGGATCGAGACAAGATGTTTCTTCAGTATTATATTGAGATGATTGACACTTTGTAGAATTATGGCCAGATGATTTCTATTCGTGAATGTGAAAGGAACTTGCATATAGTAATTAGTAAGTTTTGTGGGAAATATAATGGTATTTCTAAAACGTATTTATAATGCCATTAATCTTCCAAATATATGTGTGTTTTATTATAGTCTTTAGTGAATTGTCTTAGTCGTTCTAATTAATATTTTCTGTATTTACAACTACAATACAAATAAATACAATTAGATTTTATAACTTTATATTATGATGAACTTCTTATGCCCATCAACTGACTTTTAACTACCTAATTTTTGTTAATATATAATTAACAAAAGTTTATACGGTTAGTTTAGGTCCATTATAGTTATGACAAACTGTAAAAATAGAAAATAGAAAAACTAAAAATTTTAATTTATTAGCTGGTTAATTAGTTGAAAAATTTTTTAATGTTTTTTTATAATTAATTAATTATTTACTGAGTTTAATATAGGTACTACGATGACGATTGCAGTGATAAATTATCTGTTAGAAAATTCTTTCATGATGACAGACGATAAATGATATAAAGAACATTCTGGTGTCCTGTATTTTTTCTTTTTATTAGAAAATATAACAGTTTATTTAGTTATTTGATATATTTTATGTACAACTCTGGTAAGTAAATATTTTTGTAATAAGAAAAAATTGAAAAGCATACCAATTTATAATATTAAAAAAAAAACAAACAAGAAATAATGTCATAAATAGCATTTCATAATGTTCTTAATCAGCAAACAATATACATATAATGTGTAGGTATTACTGTATTATGTTGAAAATAGACCATAATGTGGAAATATTATTTTTCTAAAGGTTATATATAAAATATAATATAAGTTGTATTGTTATATTATTATAGAACCATAGTGCAGTAACAATCCATATTGACTATTATTGAGTAATTGCTTCTTTTCTTATTTAATTTTTAAAGTAATTAATAAGAGTATTCATGAAAAAATCATTCTTCAAGAAATTAGTTGCTCGTCAAATCAATAAAATAAAATAATTTTAGATAGGTACTTATAATTATTTATTAATTGGTGTGTATGAGTATATTAGTAGTTATTTAATAATATATTATACCTAATTATCAGTATAGAAAAAAAAAACATTTATCTGAAATATATAGTTTTACCATTAAATAAAAATAATAATATTATTAAAAAACGCGAATATCACAATATTTCGAAATTACTAGCGATGCGATAGAATCTATTTTTTCCATTTTAGGAGAAGGGACGCTAGAAAAATGACTCAATCCATTAACCGATTTAGCACGGATTTTTGGAGCTTATCTCAATACGTTTCATTAATCATGTCACTACAATATTCTACTGGCCCAGTTTTTTTTTTATTATTATTCGAGAATGTATTTAGGCGAACAAAATTACACCAAATATACACATTATATATTACAATAATATACAAGTCTGTGAGTATCGGTTAAAAACATTCAGCATAATATATGGCGATTTTTCGAAGAATAAAAAATATTCCAAGTGTAATATTAGATTTTTATAGAACCCTAAGAAACTTGAAAAGCACTTACAAAAAAAAAACGCCGACATATTTCCTTGCCCATACAAATGAATATGCAGCTAGTTTGAATTTCTTTGACAGTAATGTGTTCCTAAAAGTACATCTAAGAGTGTTCAAACATAAAAACGTATATCTGTGAATATATGTAATATTCATAGATTATTCGTAACAGTGTAACACCATAAGGTATATAAACAGTTCATTTACCCAATAACCATATTATATACTTAGTAAGAAATCGTTCAGTTAATGTTGATTATTCTAATATATTATAATATTGTAGGTATGATAATATATTATAGAAAGTGCTCGTATACCAAATGATGATTTCTTCCACCCGATATTAAATATTAATATTTTTTACTAAATTGAATTGATATAATTTACAAAATTAACATTAGTTTAATAAGGTTTTAATTATATAGGTTTTTTTATTATAAATGTTTTTACACAAATTATTATTAATATTTAAAAAAATATAATTTGTTTATACATTATTCATATACCACATATACTTTCAGTGTCGGATCTAAAGTACTCGGCGACCGGGAAAAAAAATTAAGTACTCTTCATTCTCATCAAAAAAACCCCTTTATTAATTAATTTCTGTATATACCTATAATTTTAAATATATTACACGTTTTATAAAATAGGTATCAAATACATTAAATTATAAACCAAATAATTAATTTAATAATTTAATATTAAAAGTTTATAGCATATATAATAAAAATATATTTTTTATGAAAATGACAAAATTATAATTATTACCACTCGTACTCGGGAAATAGGCCAGGTCCGGTTATCCAATAAATCAGACTATCAGGCTTAAGCCTAATATATATAATTTAGTCTAAAATACGTTAATAGCGTACAAAAAAAGGGTTTATAAGTATACATTTATATGTTTACGTTGTAACAATATAATAGCGACAGGATTACATTACAGATTAAATGTATCCTTGGATGCAAGAAATCGAAAAATCAAATATCGTAATTGTTAATACTTATAACTACCTTCGACTTTTAATTGGTTAAATATTGCTCAATTTCTATTTATTTTTTACACAGGTCTAAATCTCCTGTCTCGCAAAGTTATACATAGTCGATTTTCACAAATGTTTTTTTTTTAAATATAATATACACTTTAACGGGAAGTCAAAAACAAATAAATATGTTTTTATTTTATTTTATAACATTTTTTTATAATTATAAAAATTATGTTATTATTTTATAATGGGTATTATAAATTAAAAATAATAAATGTTATTAATTAATAATTAATTTTAATGTTAATACGCAGAAACTATTTTTCTTGTGGGGGGGAAGCAAATATTAAAATAAAATACAAATATTTATTGAATTTTGTAAAATAGGTTTAATTACTATTTTGTAGATTAAACTAATAGTCTTATTTACCTAATTTAATTTTGAATATAAAATTAAAAGCAATTTTAATGTTTTACATTTTTTAATTTTATTTGTAATACAACTTTTCAAAATTCATTTTATTACATATTATATTATATAAATATTAAAAATAATAAAAATGTAATTTAAATTTAAACTATAACTCTAAAATGTTTAAGTATTAAGTGTATAACTATGATGACAAATTTTCAGGGGGGGGCAAAATTGTAATTTGTTCCCTGACATATTTAACGGGGGGTGGGGGGGGTCAATGCCCCCCCCGCCCCCCCCCCCCCAAATGCGGCGGCACTGTTAATATGATGATCGTAGCTTTTCGTGGTCTGAATCATAGATTCGATGAGATAATTTTATAACATTAAATTTAATGAATATGTGAAAATAAAATTCGAATCTACCGAATATTTGAATTGATATAATAAAATCATCGATACTAAAAATACTTGTATCGAAAGAAAAATAGCGATATTTACTCAAATCAATAATGACGAAATGTCCCTAGTTTCGTGTGTTTACAGAAACAAACTAGTTTTTATTCTCATTAACAAATGTTAATTCGAAACATAATTTTAATTAATATTTAAAATATTAAACAATCAAAACAATTTGATAGTTTTTAGTTTTGTAATGCTGTGCAACAGACATTTCGATAACCCGTGTAATGTACACGAACAGGAAAATGTACACTTCCAGAAAAATTTACACGGGCATAACCATCATCATACACAATTTGAAGAAAACAATGGACGTTTGGTTGACGGAAATACAATGAAGCGTATGAGATACATTGAATCAGATCAGTAGACGGATGACTTATTAACAAATGAAGATGATGCCAATATCAAAGATTTGATCTTTTTACTTATGACTTTATAAACAATTGCAATCAACGTGTTCCGTACACTATTTAACGTATTTTTACCATTAACCCACTTTTTGTTAAAACTTGGTACGTATTTATCGAAATGTGTTCAAAAAAGTGTTCGAATGTTTCCATTGAACTTTGACGTGTTTGATTTGAAATCGTACCACTTCAAACTTTTATGGATATTTGTAATGTACATCATGTTATACTATATTATCGTGGGGCTTATAAATTTAATATGTGCGATTAGTGGGAATTTTTTTACCATGGTGGTTCTTAAAAATGGTAAAATTCTTGTTTAAGTCCTTAATTAGTCCATAAACAGTTAATTTCTATTTACTCGGTATATAACAGATCTATATCTATGAAAAATTAAATTTTTTGAATGCCGTTTTTTAAAAAATATTAGTGAGGCAACGGATATTACCTTTATTAATTAAAAAAAAAGAAGTCTCATAAAGTATAATAATAAGAATTTACTTTTTATTTTTAGATTAGTGAAATATATTCATTTTAAAAAGTATATTTGTATGATATTTTATATGTGTCTACTAATTTAATCATGCTTTTTATCAATTATTAGGGAGAAATTATTATTCTGACATCATTATTTTGAATAATTTAATATACTTTAATATTAAGGTATGTAAAATCTATTACTCATTTATTTTTATATTACTTATAATAATATTGAATATTGATAATATGATTGTTACATTCCACGATATAATCGACTATATATAATTACAAACAAATAATGTTAGAAATATGATTTTTATAATAAATGAAAAAAATTCCTAAATATCACTACATTGATTAAATTGGAAATTTAACCCATAAAATTTATTTATAAACATATAATCTTTAAATTGCCTATATTCATATTTCACATGACTAAAAAATTTATTTTTAAATAATTATTTTACTAGATGTTTAAAACTAAAAAAATAATTGATATATATTATTATAGTCTATTTCCTAAAAAGATTGCATTTAAAAATCTTGATAATTCTTAAATAGATCTGGGATACCTTGTATAATGATTTCGGATAAAGTACTTAAGTCCAAAATAATTCTTTAGAAAATTTAAAATGTGTATGTTAAACAACTATTATTGTATAGTGATATACAATGTGATCACACGTTGAGTGCAATTGAATAAATTTTATTGTTAATGTTATAATAAATAATATTTTAAGATTGCAATGCATTTATTGTTATTATATAAAATATACTTAAATTATAAGTTGAAATTGTGTACAGTATTTTTGCAAAACCAAAGCCGGTTTAAGGCGTAGGCGACATAGGCGCAATCTTACGGTGGCGAAATTAATAATGTGGTGTCAGTACGCCTGACTATAGGTATATATATATATCAAATAAGTTTCAGGTTGGGACCGAACGCCGAAAGGACAAGGATAACAAAGGTAGTGGTCTGTGCATAAAAATGATTCTAAACAATACCTTTATAATATTGAAACAAAGGCTTTATAATTATATTATTACCATATAACAAACATACAATACACATATATTAGACAAGAAACAGAATTGTGGGTCAGGAGGGAATTTAATATCAAATTTTACGTAAATATGATAAATATGTGATATATGACATATAACAATATATAATTATTTAAAGATTGACGACCTGACCGGAACTCTCCGTAATAGTTCTGACTGACCGTTAAATGATGTGAGCGGTTAACACCAGGAGCGCGTCGCGCGGAATGCCGACGACGAGCACGGCAAAACAAATGCAATGGTGCACGTACAATATTAATATTCCGATTAATAAAAAATAAAACGCCAAGTGTACCGTAAGAAAAAATACACCCGCGTATACAATATAATGATTTAACCCGTTACACGTGTGTTCATTAAGGCGCGTACAATAAGCAACCCGAATGTTAAATCGCACATTAAAATGACAGGCGATGATTGTCGTTTCCAAAATAAAACAATACAAATCACGTAAATCGAACCCAATGATAGACCGAACATTTAACACTACCAAACGGCCGGACAAAGATAGCCGATGTATCAAAATTAAATTCTGTTTCATTGTAAAATCGTTGTAAAAAGAAGAAAACGGCACACGAAACAAACCGATCTTTTATCAACGCACACACGTCGATAAAGTTACAGTAATTCGCAAAAAAAAAGAATCAACTGACCGGTGATGGCGACGGCGACAGCAGCCCAGGGATCAAACACACGATCACAGGGATCATACAAATATATACTTTTGCCGGGCGGTGCGCTCTATCCGTATCAAACAAATAATTTATATAGACACGGCATATAAGAGAAAAATAAGTATCTTATTTCATACGTTCAACAAATTTTTTAATACAAAATACAAAATTATTCGATAAAACTACAAAACAATAGACAGATAAATATTGACTGTACAATAATGGATAATTGCTTCTCGAAATTGTGACTTCACTCTTCAATCATAATAGTGACGATAAATTTGGTCGATAATAATTTTACTAATCTATTTATAGTATAAAATTTGGGAATGATAAATGATAATCATTGAAAATGATAAATAGCTCTCAACTCAAACGCGTCTTCTATATCAAAGACTTTGGATTTTATTAAAATTTTTCTCTTTTGATCATCATATCATGTTTAGAGCCCTTAAAGTTTTGCGCTTTATTAAGAATAATTCTATCTTATCTTGTTCATTTTTTTTATCTCTGCATCATTTACTTACCAAGATATATATATCTTGTCCATTAAGTACTCTATTACTTTTTACTCTGATTTCTGATCCATTTTAGAATATGACGTCATTTGGTATCTGTATCTTGCTTAATCACAAATTTTGAACAAGTTCAAAACTGTTTCTTTTCATATGTTGCCTTTTATTCTTAAGATAAAATACTCTTCTCACGACTAATATCTTATTCGCTCATCTTTAGGTATTTCAACTTTAGACTCTCGTTGTATTGATACAGCTATTTCTCACATTTCTTCACTTCTTAACTGGTCCATTGATGCTCCTGACCTTCCGTCATCAGTTTTGTTCTTTGTCACCTCCTACATCGCAAGAAATCAGTTTTTTTTTTTAAGTCCCTCTACATCACACCTCCTATAGTCATAACCACCCTCTGCATAGAATCTCCGTCTTCTTAACAATACATAGGTTTATGGCTACTTTTACATTTACTCATTTCATTTATAAAATTTGTTTAAAATTGTCTTTTTAATATATTATTGTAATAATTTTCTTGTCCTAGATACTTAAAATTGTCGATATGGGATATGGCGTTTAATAAATAAATAATATACAATTATACATATTATCATAACTTTCGTATTTCGGCATAATTATATATGAAAATTCATAATATACAATTTAAAGTATTTTAATATTATTTATAATAAACTATTACCATTGATTATATAGTATATATAATACCATATGTAACCATAGGTACACGGCTACACATCAAGAGTTATCTGAGCAATGTTATGACTACGAGCTATAAATTATCCTCATTGCATTAAGAGTACATTAAGCTCATCATAATCGTACTACTATAGTTGTTCAAAAATAAATCTGTATTAATTTTCTGGTTCCTGGTAATGGTCACCTATTTGATTATCGTCTAAATTTGTAAATACCTAAACAAAAAATATTGGCACCCACAAAGTCAAGGAAGTGTTGAGAGGGGCAATCAAGACATTAGTTATATGGATATTAGGATACGTTTGTTTTAAAAAGAAAGTTGTGTAATAGCTGTTGTTATAACTCGTAATATTGTTTTAACAAATTTAAATAATAAGATAAATGCAAAGGTCAATTTTGGACGTTCCTCCTTCGTCCCTTTGGTCCTCGGAGAAATGAATAATTTATTATAATGAAGATTTGAATGCAATGATATTGCATTCGAAAATACGATTCTGAGCAAAACTCAGCATAATACAATATATTATAATGATAAACTGTTCCAAAATTTTACCATGTGTGTAAACTATGAGAACACTTAAAAAAAATTTCAAGTGCCTACATTCAAAACTCAATTAGTTATCTTGAAATATATAAAATTAAAATAACGGAAACCGTAATTTTGTTGAGTTTCGCAATTTTTTGGTAGTTTTTCATCTCCCAAGGAAAAACTTTTGAGGAATTCGAAAATGAGTTAAATAAAGTACTAACTAGATGAAATTTTCTACCGAAAACATACCCTGTTCATTTCTATGAACATTTCATGTTATTTCTACCCGAAAAAGTATCTTCAGACATAAAAAAAAATATCAATGTAAAACCAAAATATTCTTCGTTTTCCTCAGAATCTAAAGCAATTCTAAATATATTTAGGTATATGATGTTTTTATTCTTTTTATGTTTTAACTATTAAAATATTAAAATATAATAATTTCATTAGGTATATTGATAAACAAGGATTCGTTCACTTTATGAAAGTATCAGTTTTACCAAGCGTGAAATTTACATACGTACATATATATAAGTTTATATTTCATTATATGAAAATTTAAAAAAAAAAGTTTTAAATTAGTTATAAATTATATTATCCGACTTATAAAATATTATTTACGTTAATTCTGTATAGTGTATAGTATATATCATCATTTTATTTCATTTAAAAGATTTGACAAAATGAATACATTTGATTTTTTTTTACAATATTTAATTACTTTTATTACTTATTATTTATTTATTAATTATATAATAATTTATTACTTTATATTTTATTTT
Organism: Eriosoma lanigerum; assembly: GCA_013282895.1. Taxonomy (NCBI): domain Eukaryota; kingdom Metazoa; phylum Arthropoda; class Insecta; order Hemiptera; family Aphididae; genus Eriosoma; species Eriosoma lanigerum. The sequence continues at coordinate 50,696,118 of CM023359.1, forward strand.
GTTACTTACTTGTAGACTTGTAGTGTACACGTAGGTACATACTTTTAAATTGTAGTTGGAATTTTATATAGACATAAATCACTAATCAGATTGTAAATATAATGCGAGGTGATTCAATCGTAATAATAACGAATCATTAGTTGTACCGACGACCTACTTACCTACGTAGTTTTATCAAAGTTTGTTGAAAACTTTTCTACACGTTTTTGACCATTTTTATCTATAGCATAATAATATCATTATATAATCTAGTTCTTTTATAACTTATTAATTATATTATCACATACTACAGTTCAGTTTTACGATGAAATTATAGTGCACTTGGTTATTATTTATTTTTGTTACGTGTTATGGTTGATTTTAGAGGTACAAAGTCGAGAAGACATTTTTTTTTTTGTCATCAAACTCGTTCATTTTCGTATTCCGCGTAATCTCCAGTCTGTCTACTTCATAGGTAGTTGGATAGTTAGGTATAATTACAGTTACACACATTTATTCACTCATCACATTTGCCATAATATATTTTGACATTTTCAGACACATCTATAACGTTTGGACGAGGATTTTAGGCACGATTATTATGATTGCCATACTGTATACGACCCTCGCTGCACGGGCCGATCCCGAAGGGACGGGCTAGGGACAATAGAGAAATTTTGCTATCATTATTATTACTATTACCCAGTCAGAAATGCGAATGTTGAAACGATGACGGCAACCACTACAGTGGTATATAAACACGCATTTATAGACATAACAATGGTATCATTCCAGTTTTGTGAAACGCTATTCACGAGATATAATAATATATTATTATATTATTATACACACGGTGAACAGTCGGACGCTATGACGACGACGACCACGTAATAATAATTAAACATTTTCCAGTAGCATAATACGTACAATATATTAATAACTTTGGAATTTCCTTCACATATGCATAATAATATTATTATTATAATGTACGATATTATGCGACAATAATAATAGTATTATAATAGATTCTGCAGGGTGAGAATATATTCTATATTTTGGCGAATGACGTGTCGGTCTGATGACGCGAAGTTTTGATTTGCAGACAAATAGGTATTATTCGTCACGTAAGCAAATGATTTCGTAATGTACAGCGAAAAAAGCAGTGTGATTTTCAAACTTTCACACCAGAATAACATCTAAATATTTTTAGTTTTAACTAAAAGTACTTAGGCTATAGGTTAGGTTGTAGATGAGTTAACCTTAATAGGAACTTGTGCTGATGCTGAGTTCGAAGGAGACATGGACAAGAATTACTCACTTCATTTCGAAGGGGTCGTGACGACAGAGATCGGAAATTGTAGAGCACTTAAGCTAAAGAAAGCTTATTGTTTAAGTTAAGTATAAATCGTTTGCATAGTACATTTATTCTTCATTTCATTTCATTTTGATACCCGTATAAAATTTGCACTTTTTAAGAATATTATTTCTAATAAATTAGTGTTATTATTTTTTACTCACCAGTGACGTATGTGAGTTTCGTCTTAATGCCGGTATGAAACAAAGGTGCGTCCGCCGACACCTCACATTTATAATATCCCGTCAATCCTCTCTGGACGTTCATGATGGTTACCTTGTTCTGGTCAGATTCTTGTACCTGTATACAAAAATATACAGTAATATCGATTTGATCGTTTTTAACACCTTTTGTATGAGATAGACAAACAGTAATAATGTAATTATAACAAACTGATAAAAAGTGCAAATAAATGCAATTTTTGTTTTCGTTGTCACATTCGATTTTATAATTGTTAATAAAACACAATCTCCTTAAATCTATATGGATATAGGTGAGTATAAAACGAGAGACTAGCTCACACCTAATTTGAGTGACCTTTCCGACGATTTTTACATTTTGCTTTAACTAATTTATTTCAATTGTATACCTACTACTATTCCTAATGAAAGAAATCGGAAGAATTTGTTATTATGTGTTTGAGATCATATAATATTATATCTCCAAATCAAATTGACTTTGATCATAATCTGTTGATATTATGTATAGACAATGTCTATTAGACATTATACATATTATGCTAAGTTTGTAAATCGAATACAGGAATTTATAAGTATTTCCATATTACTGAATTTATTTTTTACTTTAAATGTAGGTTATATAGATTCTTTAAAATAAATGTTTTTGTTTATGGTAATGTTTTAAATTTAAGAGGACGTGGTAACGACATATTATGTTGTAATGCGATTTCCGATCGATCCAATGGAAAATATAATAAAATTATAGCTACGCGGACATCGCGAATGTACCTCATTGTCAAATTACCAAATAATAATAATATTTAAAATTTTAAATAGAAAAACATTATCTGTATCGGAGAGTTATATTTATTCTATACTTTAAATTAATTATTTCTCACAGTTAAATTAATAAAACGATTTTTGATAAATAAATAATTTTAATGAAAATAAAAACGCTCAGACACAAATCATGTTCTACTTTTTTACTTAAATAATAACAGTTTGGTAAGTTTACTATAAAAATTGTCTAAATGGGGTATATTTGTGTAGCTGGGATTTTGCTTTATTTTTCGGTGAGTAGACCGGTGTTCAACATTCCAGCAAACAAAATATTATACTGTTCTTACGCCCTCTTAATTTTAGGCTGTTCAAATTATTATTAACTTTTTAATATTTATAGTAATTTGAATAAGTACATATATTTATGTATTATATATAATATTATTATACTTAATTTTATTGTGTATCTAAGTATTATTTATTACTCAAGACTCAACTTAAGTATTTTATATTTCTATCAACATTATTTACCTAAATGTATAAAAATATATACAACATACGATTTATGTTTAATTTTGACCTTATAATTGACTCGAATTTATAGAATAATCATATTTAAATAATAAATTAGAACATTTTTATTGATGATTTAACACAATATATTATATTGAATATTACTTACAATATGTAAAGTACCTATATCAATACCCTTGATATCTATAATATTGATTATAGTGATACCTACTTATTAAATAAGTTATTTAACAATATACAAATATTTTAATGAAAAACAACTGTTTTTAAATTATTTATAGTTTTTCGGGAGTTGTAATTATTAAACGGAAATTTTTTTTTGTATTTATATAATATAAAAAAACGAAGTGGTCTACTGCAGCTTTGATTCAATGAATTGTGACAATAATTAAGTTAGGACTGCTTATGCTTATGTAAATTACATGGAAATTAAAACAATGTTATTATAGCATATTATATATAGGTCATACGATATATATACACTAATACTATAACTATTTGAGAAAGAATAAGGAAAAACACAAATTTATTAGTAATTTTATAGTATTCATAGATTTTTTAGATTTTGGAATCTTCCATTTCATCATATATTTCAAATATTCATTCTTGTAGTGTATTATAAAATATATCAGATAGTTTTATTTATAATTTTAATAAAAATTAATAGGTTAAAATAATTACTTTTTAGCTTATCACTTACTATTTTTTAAAGTAAAATTTCTAAATATTAATAATTCAATTTTTGCATCACCTATATACTTTTAATATTTTACTATTTTCGAAATCATTATTATTTTATTTTGTGATTAAAAGTATTCATTAGTTTAATTAATGTAATGGAATTCTACAAAATATGTGGTATTTTTTTAAACAAAAATAATATAATTTTTTTTTTCAAGTAATACAATACAGACATACAGTATTTTAATTATTTATTGTTGTATGCCAACCTAACATTAATGTTTATCATTTGTTTTACATTTTATTACATATAAAAAAAAAAACGAACTGTTTCATAAATCACGTATATTCTAGTCAGTCAGTCAATAATTGATACAAAGCCTACAAAAACAACACATATTTTAAACTCTATTTAATTTTAAATTAAATATAAAATGCATTTTCAGATATAAAATATGAATCAATACTTGTGCGAAAAGGGGGAAAACAATCTAATAAAGAATTCAATCGTCAAAAATCGAATGAAATATAAAAACTGGGCGCTATTCATTGTACGCACATAGTTCAATAGAACGTGGCTATGTATAAACTTTTACTTGATTCGATATCGAAGTTGTTCAACACTACAGACCATAATCCCTTCCTTTTGTATTTTATTAGATCACATTTATCAATAGTTTTCTCTCGACTATATTTTTCTTTTGTCGGTTTTATCAATGATTATAGATGAAAACTAATACTGAAGTAATTTCGAACAAAATAATATATAATATCGGTAGGGTATAATTATGCAACTAATATCTATTCAAATATTAATTTTACTGATAAAACTATATAGTTGAATTATGGATAAAAAATAACCATATTATATTATTATTAATCACCTATGTTATATTTCAACAACTTTTTTAGTGTAAAAATGAATTATTATTATTTGATGTATTAATTATAATAAACGATGATCATTTAAACAAATATAATATATACTATGTAAATATTTAATAGTTTTAATAACTCGAAGTAGATATACATTTTATTAATTGATTATATAAATTTTTATTATACACCAGTGAAATTAAATATTTGACTTTAAACTAAATAACTAATGGAAAATTAAAAAAATTTAATAAACCGAATATTTAAAATCATTGGTGTTTTTTTTATAGAAAATTATCTATTTAATAATCGGTATTTTAAAATGATTTGAAAATATAATTCTGTTTCGTACTGTTAACGAATTGATTAATATTATTATTTTACCAATATTATAATACTGGTATTACAATTGATTCTTATTTCTTACTCACATCGACTGTAATTCCAGACATCGGAAAAACTCGAGTCGGAGGCGATTCTTTTGGTACATAGCGATAGAACTCTTGATCTCGTAGATACCATTTTATTGAATATAACGCAGTATTTTCTAAATCGTATGTACAATTCATTCTCAGTGTTGATCCAGATCGTACTGCTACAGGAACGTTGATTTTCAAATCCTTTAAGCCGATACATTCTGTAAGTAAATTAAAAAACAGAAAACAACATATTATAATATATATATATATATTTACAACCAACTGTACCTAAAATTCAAAATTAAATAATATATTATTTTTATAGCCAATTCATCATTTTTATAGTTATTCTTATAGGATTATTGTTGTTATTTTTTTTTTTTTTTACAAATATTACACTTTTTTGTTTACAGTTATTGAAAAAGTTAAAAATCGAACCGTATGTATTTTATAACATGACTGTAATGCAATATTTACGAGGTTCGAGCTCAAATTTCGACAAGTAATATGTCGAGCGATAAATTAATTTTTATAGGTAAATAAATCATATTATGATATGTAACCACTATAATAATAATATGGTACTATATTATACGCATAACATTGTGTAAAATATATGAAAACTCGGCAGAAAACGACTATAACAAGTTAACAATACGAGTGACCGTGAATATTACGGCGCAGGTTATCTTTTTTATCACTTTTTAAACGTTCCCAAAAAACAACGCGGTTTATTTTCTTAAATCGAAACGAAATGTGTACCTACTATTTATTTATTTAACATTTCATTGTGTTAGAATAACAATTATTATCAGATGAAAAAAAAAAAAACCAAAAATTAATAATAATATTATTTTCGTATAATCATGATATTAATTGTAAAAGTGTATGCTGCACACACAAACTTCGTTCTGGGATAACGTAAAATGTTTGTCTAACGACAAAGCTCGAAAATCCTTTATACCGATGCCTATTGTTTCGCGCGCGCGGGGACGGTGTATGATTTATACTACACGTTACAGGATTTATTGTCCAGTGTTTTCCGCTTCGATTTTCCAGGTGTTCGTTTTTAAATATTATTTTGCGAATTTCTGTTTCGCCCATCACTATAATACTCGCGCAAACCGGGGTTGATTTCGACTGCGTTTGACAACCGCGCGAAAATATCGCGAGGCCAAGTTTTTCGTTTGTTGTCGAGTGAGGTGAGCAATAAAGAACGATTTTTTTTTTTTTCTAAATATTTTTCATTTATTTATATACTCCTACATAGCGTTATAGAGCTCACCGCATGCCCGAATGAATTATTATTGCGGTAACGTATTATAAATCATCCGGTTACGAATATAATATACCGCGGCGACGGCGGCGGTGTAATTATTATGATAATAAAATGTGACAATGGAATTGGCCCGGAGAAAGGCTGCGGAAGAAAAACCAAGTTGTCTGCCGTCTGCGGATAGAGAATCGTTTTGCGACTGTTCGATATTATATTACAGACTATATTTAGCCATATATTTAATATTATAATACAAACAATCGATAGAAAATGCGGAACGTATATTTCTATACCCACGATGAACAATCGAAAAAAGCGATATTGTTCCGGACTAAAAAATTAAAACCCGTATACATTCTAGACAAAATAATAAACTATAAAAGTCTCGTACATCTCGATGACAACACTTATTGTTATTCTTATTAAAAAAATTTGGAATATAAATTACGATTATTCATATATTTTATATGTAACATACGAATGTATATTTTACGACCGAGGTACATTTTTCATATAAAACTATCAGATACCGTCTATCGACATCATGATTGTGAAAAAATAAGAGTTGGACAGGACGTATAATTTTATTATTAATCATTAAATAAACAAATATGTAAAAGACAATTTTTCAATTTTTCTGATAAAATGATTCAAATTACTTTATTATCAATTTTTAATAAACAGCTTTATATTTTTAATTTTTAAATTCGACATTTTTATGATTTATATAGAAAATTCTATATACTTAGTTACTTAGTTATAATACCTACATTAAAATTTATAGGGTTTTAAATTTCATTTATTTTATAAATAATAATGAATTGTAAATTAGAAAAAAAAAAAATTGACACTTGGAGTAACAGAATATTTTTAAACAAAGAAATAATGTTGATAGACAATATAAAAATTAAATTATATGAGTTATATAAAATAATTTAAACATAAGCTTAATTAAATAACCTTATAGTCATAACTTAGAAGCATAAGCCATAAGAATAATATAAAGATAATATAATTATAAGACAAAACATCACAACACATTTTGAATTTTAAATAAAAATGTTTCATGTTTTTTTATTTATTATTTAATACCTAATTGTTATTTAAATTTTTAATTATTTAATAATAACCTATACTAAATTATATTTAAAAAATAATTATAATGTTATTATTTTATTATTTTATTAGATTATCATTATTCTTCAATCATCTAATAGTCAAGATTATCTTTATGAATTAGTAATATTTGATACATATTATTTTCTTTTCAAAATAAAATAAAAACACATTTTTCACGTTTATTGAAATGTGAAATAATTAATCATAATATTATGAATTAGGTATTTATTTTATTTTATATCTCTTTCAACGTTAATGATATATTAAAGTTTATTACTGAATATAACAAATCAAAATAAATAATATATAAATAACATACTCATTGTAAATTACAATATACTAATATTTTCTAACAAAAAGAAAATATAGATAACTTATTTACCAATTCATTAAAGTCTTCAAATTTTATTTTATTAATTTTAAAAATAGTTCTGAATTGTCTATATTTATATTAGATTGAAAACATTCATGTTTATGTGCTAAAAATAAATGATTACGAATATAATATTTATTGATTTTTAAACAGCTTTAAAAGATTTTTTAACGAAATTAAAATTCATGTCGAACTGACAAAACACAATTTAACTTGTCTTTAATTTTGCTCTGAAATATTATTTGTCTAAACTTACTCAGAAAATCATAATTATGAAATTCAAAAGTATGTTTAGTATACAAATTGAATATAAAGAACACTGCGTAACACATATAAAATAAGAAATTGTCTATTATAAATGACTCGTATATAAAACGGTCGAAATTGAATACCTTTAGCACTTAATTTTATAGAAGACTTGTTCATATTTGTTTTACGCGCATTACCCGTATAGTCATATTATGAAAATATGAAATTTATTTTAACTTTATAAAAATTATAATGGTAATAATAATAGCTATATTTAGCTATTGCAATGCAATAAAATAATAATTATAAAGTAATATTTTTTTGTGTGTATATTATGAAATTTTTAGTTGATTTGTTTCCACCATTGATTTTAATACTAATATAGTAAAACGCGTATTTATAAAAAATATAAATATATATCTATAATATTAAATAATCGGAATGTGCTATTAGTTTTTTATTATAATATGTTGGATATTTAATATTACGTTCTAAAATCAATCAATTAACTGCACTATAACATGTATTTTTATTTTTTCATCTATATAGGTACGATAGCGCTTTGAAATAATAAATACGTTAACGTGGTATTAATAGAAAAAAAATTTGATGAATGAAGGATTCATTTATTATTAAGTATTATTTTTTATATATATATATAAAATCGGCTTGAAAAATGATTATTTATTTAATATAAATTGTTTATTATTATGTTGTATATTATCCTGTTTTGCTTATCCGGAGAGTTCGGCTCATTAGGCCGATTAGGGTTGTATCAACCTTCCTATGTAGAGATCCCGACTTAATGGTTTTATAATAAACAGCATAATTATATATATAAAATACAGGTATATTAAAACTGTAAAAATATTAGTTTAATTGATTAGTTGAACCATTTTTTTTTTTCTTTACGATAAAATATCTCGAAAAAGCTATTTTTAAGGGCAAAATAAAATTTTATACTATATAAATGGTACGTATTGCAATATAAATTTTGTTTATTTTACTGGTGCAACGAAATTACAACAGTCAATATATATATCTCTAACGCATTTGATGCGAAAACAATACACCGACGAGGAAAGTAATAGTATATTTGTTTAACTTTTATAGAAGGCATTACGCGATGTTCAAGTGCACTTTGGACATAACTCTTATAGTTCGGATTACGCACGTTTTCATTATAAGGAGAAGTACACGATTTAGATTAAACATATCGCTTATAAAACCATTATCCTCGAGTTCACAAATCCTTTATAAAATGGTTTTTTTGTTTTTTTTTTTTTGACAATATCATAATATAATAATAATAATATTGTATATACACATTATATGTATTTAATTTATTTATTAAATTTTTTGTGGATATAAATTGTATGCGCATGAACGTATAATTTTTAACGTTCATATAAAAAATGTTATTCCGAATTTTCTAGTGTAAAATAGTAAAAAAAAAAAAAAAATGGTAATAATTCACGAGATCCGGCTGACTTTCGGTTGAAATATATGATTTCATAGTATTGTACGTGACCGTGACATTACCGTAAACTCGGTAATGGTAAGTAACGTAATACTTTTGAATCCAAGTATTAGAGTAATGCTCTTTCTTTCTTTCTCTCTCTTTCAGTTTTTTACTTCGACAAGTAGTAGTCTTAATGTAGTTAGGTACAGATAATTAGTACCATGTTGTATCGATTCCAGTTTAAAGTACATTATAATATTAAAAAATGACAAAATATGTTATTGAAATCATATTATTTACTGAGTTAATTAATTATAATATTTGTTTTTATTTCATGATAATATTAGTGAAAAAAAAGTCTTCCGATCCCTGCATTGATATGTGACGTCAGAAAGTATTAAAACAGACCGTGAAGGTTACGATTATAATATAATAATGTTTTTTTTTCTTTTTTAGTTAAAACCTTTTGTAAACCAACTCCGTTATTAAAATAATAATTATACAATATATCCTAAACGGAACAAAGTTCGAATACGTTTACGATAAACGAAACGATTGCGCTACCTAAACGAATATAACGCGCTCGTTGTACGTTTTTGTCGTGATTTTCTCCAACATTGATTTCATTGTAACGGCTTATGAATAAATTAATTTATCCCTTTAGTATAGTAAAAAAATGTATATTTTTTACGATTCGTTTAATAAGCTATATATTATTGTATTGTATTTATTTATAATATACGGAGATGATAAAATTTTTTCAATCGAAAAATTACATTCGTATAAATATTTGTAATTATAATTTTGCTATTATTACTTGATGGTGATTAATTATATTTTTTTATTATAATTCGTGAACGTCACTAGTGATGAATTATAGATAACGTGTCTATTATGTTTTTAATTAAAATAAATAAATAAATAAATAAATGATAGTATTCTTTCAAAAGCGTTAGAATTAAAAATAACCGGAATATCGTCTATTTAAATTATTATAGATTATTTGTATACATAATATTAATTTGAGTTATTAGTTTTTGTTTAGTTCGACTTCAAAGAAATAATTTTAGAATAAGTGTCTTTGTAGGAAAGCGTATTCTCGTCTCCACAATAAAGTAATATAATTTAATATTTGTATTTACAAATTGATTCGAATATACCATTAATGTTAAATATTGAATATTCGGTTAAAAAACGTGGGACTTAATAGTTACGTTAAACGGGTTGTAACATAATTTAATCATAATTTACAAAATAATAGTATAATAACATTATATATATTATTAAAACTAATAATTCACTGTAAGAGGTATTTGAAATTGTATACCTATTTTACCTACTTTCGGTTTTTGATTATTACCAGGTTTCAGTTTTCGGATTTGAAAACGTTTCTAATTATTTCCGAGTTTCGGTTTTCAGATTTGATGTTTATGGAAATACATTTCATAAATAAATCATTTCAGAGCCATGCGTTTTTTCGTCGGTTTTAGCGTTGGATATACTTTTAGTTGTTATTGCCACTTACCAGTTAATAGTTATTTATATTTATGGATTACAGTACACACTATATAGAGATCAATAAAATTAAATATACAAATATAAAATATCCAATTATAATTTTATTGTGCTTTATTTAGCAAGCTAAATTTATTTTTAATCAATCTTTAATTTAAAATTGTTTCAGGTTACGGATTTTAGGTTTTAAGTATTTAAATTAGTTTTAATTTTTTCCGGGTTTGGGTTTTTGGTTTAAAAAACGGTTTCAAATTTTTCCGGGTCATCCAGTTTTTAAAACCGTTTTTACTCCCTGCCTTTAAACCTTAATTTTTTTTTTAAATCCGAGTATAAAAATGTAAAAGTGTAACACCTATAATATTTAGGTATATTTATTGTAATATTGCGGGTTTATATATTATCTCAAACGTTCTTCTGAACTTTAGCAAATTTGTTTTTCTTTTTTTTTTAAATTAATCTTTTTGGTAATATTAATTAATGATTTTTCTTTGATATTAATCCATATAAAATATTTATTTTAATTCAAATCGTTGTTCATTTGATTATAATTTTTGTTCCCTATAACAATAATTTTGAAATTAAATGTTTGATCGTTATTATTATTAGAAGTTTATCAATGAAGTTCGCTAAATTCAGAAATTAAGTTGTATAATTATTCGAATTTTTTATTAAAATATAAAATACTATCTACATGATGTATTGTATAATATTATTATAATCGTTATTGGACAAAATCGCAAAACACACTAAGTATTTATTTAGGTAATTGTAAAAATGTTATGTAGCTGATCTAAAACACTAACCAAAGTAGAAAATGGGCTATTATTTTAAAGTTGTTATTATTTATTAAAATCTTGAAAGTATTTCAATAATTTACCTTTATACATCGGATAGATTAGGCTAGGTTAGTACTAATTCTATAATTTTTAACATTTATTTAAATATTTACTTTCTTTTACTCTTAATGCTATACTTTTTATTATTATTATTATTATAGATAGTAACGCAATATTCATTATTTGTTTTATATAAAGTAACTGTATTAATTATATTAGTGATGTATTTACAAAACAGATCCATCAACAACGACTATAATTTTCTTGTATTTATAAATATTATTAATTTTAGATTCTAAATATTTATATATATGGATAAATTTTAATTATTATGCTACTGGGGAATACAATTTTAATTATCAAGTCAATTATTATTGGCTATCAGTTACCTATTAACAAAACAAAACAAAACAATTATGGTGTAGATAATAAGTATAATATAGTGTATACGCATACAAATGTTGATTTATTTGAATCTATACGTACACAGGAGTATAATATTTAAATACAATTTATTTTCATCTAATTAAGTTTATTTTAAAAATTAATTATAAACCATGTTGAAATTAAATTTTTTAATGATACACCTCAAGCCAATTAAAATTTCAACTAGAAATCTGGAAAAACATAATAATTAATAAAAGTTCTGATTTTAATTTTTAACTTATTATCAGGCATAATATTATGACTAATGCTTAACTTATTGTCAGATATTATATCATATAAGTATTAATATATATTTATATACATTTTCTCGTGGAAATAAAATAAAATAATTTGTAATATTTAATAATATGGAAATCGAATAATGATCGTAATAGTTTTTAAAAGTTATTAAATGATTACGCATTGTATCGCGTATTTCATTTGTACGTATTGAGAGATGGTTATTAATTATTATAATTATTACTATAAAAAAATGACAAGACAATTTTTTGTTAAAAACACGTATTTTTTATTCGCCTAAAAACCTATAACTGTTTTGAGAGACGTATCAATCATGTATAGAAATATAAGAAGTGAAGTGATGATCTCGTAAAACTATTAACCATAAAGTATATTGTCACGAGAGATTTATCTGAGTATAACGTCAAGTGTTATTTTTTCATAAATATGAATCTTTGGTAAAATAATCTTTGTAAGTATCCATTGGACATATACTTTATTATACTTATCGAACTATTTAATAATAATAAATTACTGGCACATAATATTATACTGCATTTTAACGACTTATTATTGGTCGAACTTTAAAATATTTATCTTTTTTTTCATACAATATAATATAATATACTTATAGCTGAAAAAAATATAATTATAATAGTAACAATTAATAATATAATAATATAATTTTTTAATATTGAAATTTGCTAAAATGTTCACTTTTTTTAAATTTCACTAGGTATATTATATATATATATATAAACGAATTTAATTCACGTAAAAACATACTTACCTAATATAATTATTGTTTGACGTATGGGTATTAATTTGTCAATACAAACATAGTTTCATACATAGAAAAAACTATTTTTTTCTTGAAGTTGTAAATGTATACCAACATCTAATATCATAATTTAGGTGCAAATTTATTGTATATTAAGTACATTATTGTGCAACATAATATTTTCATGAATTTCGTTGTTTTATTTATAACATTGGTCTCAGTGGTCGGCAACCTTTATGACGGTTAAATATTAATTTAATTCGAATGTTTATGGCCCAGATATTAGATATAATATATAACCATTAAACATTATTTTATTTGTAAAATATTGTTCAAGATTTAATCATGACAATATAGAATTTTTAACATGTAACAATATATCTTATTCTGTTCTTGTAATTTTCTTCTGTAAAAAGTTTAAAACAAGATGATTGACAAATAAAATGGGTATGAATATAAACTTGAATATACAACTCATGATATCAATCGCTCTCACACTTTTTTATGTTTACTAAACTTGGGCATACTTACGTATATAAGTATACAAGTAAATACACATTATATACATACACAATATAATATTATATACTTTGTCTATGGGGAAAAAAAAATTCTGATAAATCGAATTCTTTTATTTAATTCCCATCGCGGTTTTGGTGGTATAAACTGTGAAAGTTTTCTCGACGAATACGATGCCGGTGAAAAGGTTCCGTAAACTGTTAAGCGCCATTCGAATGTGCTTTTGGCCACGAAGCATTTTATCCCTTTTGATTGTAGTCATTGGGCAAGCCGAGTCGAGCAACTAGATAACTAATGACTTTTTAAGTGAATTTTGGGTCTACGTCGATGCGTATAACACTTTCGAAACGCAAAGACTGTCTTTTATATTATTATACATAATACGCTTTCACGCCTGCTGCCGCCGTTATTTGGGTTTCGTGATTGCCAGTCGGCTGAGCTAAAGTAATCACTAAAATGTTTCTCATTACAAGTCGTGTCTTTTATCGTGTATTTCCAAAATGGAGTCGGTCGATGGCAGCGGCGTGGTGGCGGAGACAATCAAATACAGGTATTTTTTATAGGTATGCTATTATTACATTTAATACATTTAACCTAGCCTAACCTGTACTAACCTGTACTAACCATTTTTTCTTTTTTTACATTGAAATTATCGGTGTGTTAGTCATTTCATTTCTCCAGTACCTGCCATAGTTTATTATTTAAACTTCTATAAACGTTTTATACTTCTTAAGAAACTCTCTTATTCTCTAAAATGTTGTCTTCGGCCATTCAACCTAATCATTCTCAGGTTAGAGAAACAGCGTCAGAGGATTAGTGTTAACATTATTACTATACTGATGTTGCCATCGTCTATTGAGTAAAACATAAAAATAAAACACATATAATAATGAACGAGAACTTAGAGAGATAGTTCTATTATTAATCTGACCCCTCACGGTGATCCTTTACAGGAAGATAAACATAGATAAGGTTATACGATTCGTCTACACATTTAATCGCGTTGTCTTAATTAGATAGTGTTTCCCTATTAACCGACTCTCGATTTCCTTTATCGTTCTCATTGATCGTTATGATGTCCTCAACCATATTTTGGAAAGCTTGTCTACTTCGCGATGCATCTAGCCTAACCTAACCTAACTTAACCTAACCTTATACTGAAAAACGTTTTGCAATTCGTTCGGAAATCTCGAATCTCGCACTATATAATATTGCATATTATCATTGAGTATAGATACAAGATACTAAATTTATACTAGGGGTATTCTGGAGGGACTTAGCCTTGCCCCAAAATTACTAATAACTCTTTAAAATAACAAGACAGTTCTCGATTATTTTTTAAAGATATTTTAATGTGGTGTTATAGCTCCTCCTAAATTTACGTTAAATTTACGAATATACGTTAATAATCAATATTATTATATTATATAATGGCCGCAACAGTTCACTGTCGACGTAAAATTAAAAAATATACTGTACCGTAAATTTTGAAATTCTGAAATGTGTTTTGTAATGCATTTGTCTATGTCATTGGTTTCTAACAATCAAGAACTTTTTTAGAACTTTATTGATTTTTGATTTTATATGACTGGGCTAAATATGAATAAATATATTTTAAAATCAATTTTGTCCTTAAAATGAGTAACATGCCAAAAAATACATATTATTATAAAAAATATGGTCCAATAGAATAAATTAAGGTCCCACCAATGTTAATTAATTGAATATAAACCGATTTATAGATAAGTCTCGTTTAATAATAATAGAAAAATATGTTAGTTTTCAGCTACTATATAGAAATGTAGCATAGTATAGTAGATATACCTATTAATCATTAGGTATACGATTAATGAAGCGTATTTTGACGATGTAAATAAATAAAACCATAAAACATAATTTTTAATATGTAGGTACCTACAAAATGATTCTTTGCTTAAACAAATATATTTGATTAACATTTATGAATATTTTACAAGCTAAAACATTAAAAAAAACTTGTTTGTTAAACCGTTTTTCATGAAAACACTACCATTTAATTTTCAATTATCATATTGAGTCCAAAAAATACCTCAATAATGATCGTTGAAATATTTAATTTTTCTTGATAACATATCTAGAATTTGTATCTACATATTTCGCATAACGAGAAATATTGTGTTACATTCTTTTCGATGTATAGTTTGTTCGTTGGAACACAAATTTCGAACAGCCGGGTGGAAATCGATTAGGAAATTTGTATACGCCTCGCTAAAATTGATGTGTATTTATAATGTTGTTAATATATTTTTTGTTGCCTTTAGAAAAACAATGGAACCAAGTGCCGTCATACGTAATATATATATATGTATATATTATGTAGTATTTATAGGTGAACGCGTGAAAAATTGTCCAAATAATAATTTACTCGCACTAAACAAACATAATAATATTATTATACCGACCAGCATATTATGTTTGCGTTTGGATTTCATCAAAGAGACGAGCGTAAACAGTAATTTTCTATAAACGATTTATATTCAGAAAACGTCTCTCCGTCGCCGTTAAAATATAATATAATTGTATTCGTTTTTACCATTCTTTTTTTAACCGCAGTGTTTTTTTAAAGTCCATTTCTGTTTTTGTTATCTGTAGAGTTCTACTCTCAACTGTCGAATTCTCTATCATGTTCCTGCCGCAGAGTTTTAATCCTACAGCTTTACTTTATATACGTGCGCATACAGGAACAGGACCATTAGAATTTTGTGAAACAGCAGAATAAAATAGAGGTTTCGATTTGGTTTTCAAAATATCTTAACCTTCCAAAAACATAACATAATCTAATATTTTTTTATACAGTATCACGAATGAGTTGGTAATTCTTTAACCTAATCTAACCTAACCTATACAGTTAGTTTTAGATTACAATTTTACAAACATTAGGCTTTACAATGATGTGTAATTTTTATTTTATGTACTTTTTTGAATAAAAAAAATTTCTGGTAGAAATCTTTAATCTATTATTAGTACTTTATATTTAGCTTATTTTTCGAATTTTCCACTAGTTTTCTTAAACGTAAGAAAAAATACGAAAAATAGTAAAAATAGTGGAAACTAATTATTAACAAAATTTATTTTCATTATTTTGTGTTAGTTAAAGAAATAATGATTATAAATACATAAAATTTGTATTGGAAAGTCACATGTCAATCAGACTTTAAAGTTTGAATTTCGAGTAAAATTGAATAAATGAGAAACTTTTATAGTTTTTTATAATAATTTATTTTAAGTATAAAGCATAAATATTTTAATTTCGAATAAGAGTTGAAAATTGCATAGATATTTTACGACATATCATCCTTTCATATGCATATAAGATATTTTTAAAATCTGTAGTCACAACTTTTTTATACGATTTCAAAGTTTTATAAATATATAATAGAGTTATAATATTATGCGCATATAATTGCCTATTATGCCACGTTTTATTTCATATTATTTATTATAGATTCATAGATTTACATAAAATATTATTTAGGATATATAAATTATATGGTATGTTCATTTAACATAATTGTGGTTATTATTAGTATTAATATTAGTAATACTCAATTATATCAGAGGTATAATTATTAAAAAATATGAGTATTTATATAGATTTAGGTTAATTGTATTAAATACTCGTAATTAATAGGAGCGCACCTGTAATTAAATAAAAATAATTAATACCTGTTTATACGAATGTAATTCACTCTCAATCATTTTTTTTTTTTTTTTTAAAGACAGCTACATTAGTCGACATTTAATTACAAAAAAAATTATTGATGATTTTAAGTATAATATTTTTTTATATTTCTTAAATCTTTTGTGCACTTTGTGATTTTGTTATGTAAGTATTGCTATCTATATTTGAATAGAAATAAGGGTACATTTTTATTCTGTTTATCACAGTGAAACTTTCACTATTTTTGTTTTACTTCAAAAAATATAGGTTTGTTTTTTTTTTTTTTAAGAGGGGCGGCAAAAGTCTAAATACAGCCCTGAGATTACCTATACTGATTTGTAATCATTTTGTATAATATCATACTTATTTTTTTCTGTTTCGCGTATCGCAACGGGACAACTATTGTAGACTTTGTAGTGTAATACATTTCGATCACTCCGTATATACGATATATTACGGTATACCGTTTACATACCGCGAGCACGTGATTTAATTTCGCAGTTAACTGATTTATTAACTATATATAATATATTACGTATATAGCCAGTCGTGGAGATGGATGGAATCCCTAAATTTTGACAGCCAGCCTAGACATTGATAACTTAAAATTATCGCTCACGCTGTCTACCGCGGATAATTGAGGTTTAAGCGAGGCCGTGAGCATATTGTAATTTATGGTTTTAATAATAATATATTAAATGTTGCAAAAATTGTTCGCACACTAACGTAATAAGCACGAGTATTTACTGTTTATATACATATACTTATATAGAATCTATATATGAGTGGTATTATTTGGACATAAGTTTGCAAAATATACTGTGTACAAAAATTATAACATATTATGTTGTACCTACACAAAGTACAATTATTAAAAAAAGGATAAATTTAAATTATCTCGGGAAACTTATATCCTATTCTGTTTTTTTTTTACATTTCCCAGATATCCTAATGTTTCTTCAAAAGAATACGCAATTCTTCCATCTTTTATTCCTAATTTCTACTGGATGATTTCTTTCTATAGTCTAAAGAATAAAAAACAAATATTTACTTCGAAAAAATCTATGATAATACGATAATATGTTTAAAAAATTAAAATAAAATAATGACTAATATATTTCTATATTATGTAAATTATATGATACAAACTCTTAATAACAATAATTTCATTGTCTTATGATTATCTATAATCTAGATAGTTTTTTTTAAAATTAATGATTGTTTAATTAGGTTTATCTATGTAATACATTTATGTTCAACACTAGTGACATACGATATATTTTATAGTAGGCACTTTTGAATGGATATAAGATGCAAAACAGGTTAGTAAAATGTATGATAACATATTTTTAAATAAGCTAAAGTATTCACTCACTAAATACAAAACAAAAAAAAACGTATTTATCCCCACGACTGAATCGAATGTTTAATTTTTGAATAAATACGATTTTTTTTTAAATATACGTCAAACATTGATTTTTATCTGCTTTATTCACTGCAGGTTGTTCACGTACTGTTCTAGATAAGGTGTTAGCGTATCCATATAGGTACACCGGCAACCATTACCGTGGTATAGTATCCGAAAGTCATGACAAAAAATAGTGTGCGTGGTTCGTGCGGAAAGGCAATTTAAATCTTTAGCGAAATGCAGCACACGTCGCCCTCAACTGAAATTGCTCACTTTTCCTACTCCCTCTCCTTGCCACACAATATAAAATATCAACCATTATAAATATATATATATATATATTAAATAACGAATAAAGTGTTTAAATATTTCTGGAGTTTTTGCGAAATTGGAGGTAGAAGTGAACCTTTTTGAATTTCGAAAAGAGATAATAAAAAACGTGGTAGATGGAATAATTTTTTCATCGAATTTTACGAGCATCTCAATATCGTAAAAGTAGCGGATCCTTATCAGATAATATTACATAGTATTTTAAGCAAATAGTTTCTTGTAACTATTAAAATTATTAGAATTGTTTTCGGCTCTAATTAAGAGTATGGCGCCAAAAAAATATATTAAAATACCTGAATAACTGATGAATATCTGTGAAGGGGATATAGCAGTCCTCAACTGAATAAAGACTAAGGGAATATAAAGTACCTAATGTATTTAAAATGAAGAGGCTTGTAGATATTCTAAGGTAGCTTAAGACCCTCTAGTCACCCCACGCTACGCCTATGGATATAGCCAACCTTTATAAAACATAGATAATTAAATAACGTATCAAATATGCACTGTTATAGTTTTTAAATTAATTTAATTATTAAAATCAAATAATAATAAATAGTAAAATACTTAAGTAGTCCAACTGTCATACTTCGAGGAAAATAACTTTATTATTTAGTATTTTTCTATATTTTTAAACAGACATTTTATTGAACTCATAATTTTTAATCGTTATTTAATATCAATATACCGTACACGTAGGCAGTTAAGATGTGAAACATGTGAACATTATTAAGTCACGTTTTGCGAGACAAAAGGAGAATTTGTGTCGTTTACATAATACACCCAAGTAATCTGTAGGTGCCGTTTTATACTAAGATTTAACTCGTTATAGATCGTCCTAAGGGAAGACTCGAACGCTAATTCGTATTAATCCAAAACTTAAACTTTGATAAGTTTCTATTTAATTTGTTTTAAACATCCACTTAATATCTTACACAGCTTAGCATTTTCTTAATGATTATTTCCAAACGTACAAACATTTGATATTTAAAGTATTGTGATGAGTAATATTTAATATATTAATAATTTATGAGTTCGAAATATATAATGGTAGTACCACTAGCGAGATGATGATTTAGTTTTATTGAGCGATTTCAAAAACGCGACAAACCGCAATTAATGATTATTATTTTGTTTTGCTTCATTTTATTAACTAATAACAATCCATTATGTTTCAAAATTTTAGTAGTAGAATATTAGAATTTAATAAATTATAAGTAGAATAATATATAATTATATTACCGTATCTTTGGTAGTTTACATAAATAATTTTATGTGTTGGACAGATATAGAATAAATCTTTAAAGTTATTGTGGTTTTTAAAAATAATAACCTATATAAAGTTAATAAAAACTAATTAAAACCAAACCGAAACAAAATGCATAGATCTTATCATATTGTTAAAATGATGTTTAATCACGTGTATTATAAAACACAATATTTTGATTTACGACATAATTTTATGTATTAATACTGAAATAATATTTCAATTTTTTTGAAATATTGTTAAACTTGTTAAACTTCCAAATTTAAATAATAAATTATCCCTTAGAATAAAATTATTTCTAGCATTTTATAATTTATAAGATTTTAAAAATATAAAACAACATATCGTATGATAAAAAAACTTAACCTAACCTAATAGGTTAAACCTATAAGAATCGTTAATTTGAATAAAACATGTTACGGAGCAACGAATACAATTATTCTCATCAGGTATACTACAACACGGGAAATCGTTAACTAGTTGATATTGTTGGAAGATTATACTACTATTTCAATACCTTGTAGATATATACACACACATACAGTATACCCAAAATAATTCGAAGTTTGGTTGGCAAGCGACAAATAGTCGAGTCAATATCAACATTTTGAACTACCTGACAATAAGGCAAATAAAGAAACAATAATTCCAGTTTTTGGCGACCGTTAAAGAGTTCCTATATCGATCGACGTAGACAATCCCGTTACTACCAAATTTGTTGTTTGTCGAACCCCCAATGGATCTCTATCGAGACTAAGTCTGATGACAGTTCTTTTCAGAATTTCAGTCTGATACACAGTTTTTCCCCTGGGCCGTGAACCAATCCAAACCTGCTGTAAAAGGTCTTTCTCGTGATGATCCCAAACTAACGACTTATTTAGTCCCGTCGCGTCCGGGAAATTTACTGAAACAAAACTACTAATTTTAGTTAGTTATAAGCCCATAATATTAAATTGTATTATTTAATTTGACCATTTGTATATTAGACCTACTTAAGCTCTCGAAATCTGGTGTCTCTATTCACCGACACGAATGCTAAGTTTAGCTTCGTTCATTCATATTCATTATTACACATTATTAGAAATTTTTAGAAATTGAGTTATTTATTATAATAAATCTATGTGATACCATAAACCTTGCTTCAATACGTCTCAGACAATCGGTATGCAGTCCATTTCAAACACATAACAAAATAAAGTCTATAATACGCTACAGTTTTTTAATATTTTCCGGAATTTAATATTCACGAAAAATCATCGAGTCTAAATATCGCTGTATGATTATAATTTAGGTACCTTTCTAGAAATATTGAGTTATATATAGGTATACACTCGCTGTGTGAATTGACATTTTAATATTATTATGGAACACAATAGATTATATTCTAAAAACCTAAGACATTTATTCGTATTGACACGTATTCAACCGCATTTTTGACAATATTTATGATTTGTTGAGTGTTGACTTACAGTGGCGTAATTTGAGTAAATTTTCCGTAAATAAAGATTTTGAATTTCAGCCCTAGAAGAGGGAATAACCATTTTTCTCTGAAATATAAACACCTACACAGATAAGAAAAATTATCGTAACAAATTTATAGTTTAGAATTTTTCGTTAGGTTTTTATTTTTATGAGAATACCAAACTTCCAATTTTTCAATCGTAAACTAGTCTAATATTCCTTATTCTCTCTACTTAAATGCCTAAGACCGACAAGTGATCGCAGATTTGTAAACTTTTATTCAATATACGTAACAAGCAAACTATCAAGACCAGTGACAATACAATATTATATTACCAAAACTACTCGTGTAGAAAAAAAATACGACGGCAACTATACGTATACAATATTCTGTACAGGGTGATCAGTATTTTGTGTTATAAAAATGGTGGGAATAACATGTTCATTGTGATTTCCGCTATTTCTTTTTTTTTTTCAACACGGAATTCTGATCACCTTGTATATATTATATATTATGTTTAAAAGCACAGAAAATGCAATATGAATAAATAGTTTAGGTTGATATTAAAGAAAGTTTGACGCTGTATGTGCGTTGGTATATAATATGCGCACTGCCGTTGTCGTAAATCTGTCAAATATTTGTACGATTTTCAACAAACAATAAATTCATTGTCGTTTCGGCGTAAAGTCAATACATATTACACTCCGGTGTAATATTATACTATTATGATATTATATTATTATTATCTGATCTCATTCAAAATACGCGCAATATTGTTATTAGTATGAACGTGTATGTATGAAGTATAATAATATGTTCTATAGATAAATGCGGTTAACAAGATGGTTTTATCGTTTTTTTATTTTTTTATTTAGATTAAATTGCGCACCGTTTTCTCTATTTTTTTTTCTTTCAATGCGAGTGATTCAATTATGATAACTTTTAAAATGGGTGAACAGGCCAATAACGCAAAACGAACTTTAGGTGTTTTACCTACTTATCAGAAGAAGTAATTTTCTGTTTTGCATTGAATAAGTAAAGTATAAAATATGTGTAATGAAGTATTGAAAATCGATTAAACAATCTAAGTTATTTATAAACAAAAGTATTTAAACTTTATTAACTTTTTTTTTTTATACTGAAGTATAGTTTTTCTTTTAAATTTTTAATTTGAAAATTGTATTAGTATAGGTACACATATAGGTACACTTATTCGTGTCAGAATGGAAATAGTACGTTTTAAACAAATAACTGGTGTGATTAGTATTCGTTTTAAACTTTTAACTAAAATGCTTGTTACATGCCATTAGCAAATAGTGTGTTTTGATTTAAAAAGTAAATAGTTCGTTTTGACTAAATTTATGTCATGCAAATAGTAGTACGTTTTGCACCGACTAAGGATTTTAATATAGGAAAGATGATATACTTAGTGAAATACTTACTCAACTTGACGACACCAATTATTATTGATTCGCTGACGTTTTAAACGTACGGTTTAATGTAAAACTAAATTTTGACGCAAAATTGCAATAATACGCAATACGTAAAAAATTATGTGAACAGCTTTAAGTTATTGTAAACATATAAAAATATTCAATATCACAGTTTATAGGAAATGTATTAGGAGAAGAATGGTCGCTAATTACAAGTTAAAAAATACGTTGGTTTAGTCTACTCGGCCGACTACGGAACAAGCAATAATAATCAACTCAAAGGTTTTGGAGAGATGTGATTGAGAATATTAAAACAATAAATTCGTCGGTAATTCGATAAATTTTCTATTTAACCGATTTTCTCTTTCAATAATCTAATTATTATTACACGAAACTTTCAAATCGAATCTAATTTCGTATACGTTAAATTATACATTTGTACTTATGCAAATATGGACTTGGGTTTATTGTAATCTTGGTATTAAAATATAGTACCTTATTTTTAAAGTTAATCTGAGTGCAGTAGTGCACATTATTATTCGTTGTGCATATTTTGTATTATATGACCACGTAGAAAAATAATCAATTTAATATTAATCTCACAGTTATAACTTTTATTATATAAATAAAAATAAGAAAAAAAAACAATATTATATAATTATTAGTTATATAGGTAATAAGTCAATTAAGATAGTAAAATATATAAATTATATAATAATAATTTTAAAATTTTAGAAGTAATTAATGATTGTTGTTTGATATAGTTACAATAATACATTTCATTGATATTATTGTTATTGATTATACCTATTTTTTTATTGAATTTCATTTTATTTTAAAGTCAATTTATTTTAAACTTACAGGAAAAATATTATTATAGTAAATCCATTATTATTATACGTACCTGATATACATACAATTTTAATTGTGTGAAAAAAAATGTTTCTATGTTTCTATAATTATTGTTTGAAATAACAAGGTATAGAAATGTTAGTTTTAAAATATAATTATTCTTCACGAATATTTCTTTACCGTACTCAAAAAAAATTATTATTAATTTTTACATTTTACTTTATTATATCTATCTATAGGTAGCAATAATTCTAGACTTTTAATAGTGAGCAGCAAATTAAATTTAGGTACCTATCTTCAGAGTTATTTTTATTACGATTTTTCGTTAACTGACAATATTATTTTTTAAACACAATCACAGTTTATATTTATATAAATTACATTACCTATGTATATTGGTAAATTTATTAATTACATAAGAAACACAAATTGAAATAAAATAAATTTAAAATAAATTTCTAATATTAACAGTTAAAACTTTCAAAAGATATATTAATTAATAAGATCAAGTTACAAATTGTAATTATGAATTAGTTTTTGTTTTATGTAAAAGTTTATTTGCAATTTTGAATTATTTAACAAACTATAAAGCAATTGGTCAAGATCATAAAGGAGTAAAAATATATATAAAAAAAATTTAATTATAAATTTAGATTTTAATTTCGTGGACTTTAATATTTATAAAATATAAGTATTAACAATTTAATAGTAATAACATATTACATATAAGTTATAACATTTGACATCGATTTTATTATTAGTTTTTTTATCAAAAATAATTCAACTTACTTTGAGTAAAATTATTTTACTCATTATTATTATTATTGTGGATGAGTGGACATTACAGTAATAATTTTCAACGTTAAATTGATAAGAATTCATATAAAATATAATAATTTTTGTCGAAACAGTGATGAAATATTATTAAATTTCAATGGCACGGAAAATATTACGGCGTATATAATGGATATATCGTGTTTTTTAGTTTTTAAATTCCCGTCTTTGGCGGACTGAACACATAAATATATTATCTTACACGAGTTAGGTGTATTTAATCCGCTCTGGTAACATCGCCAAAAAGCCCATCTCTCGCGTATCCGGTGACCGAGCGTTTTTCCGACTATGTCACTGTATACCGAAGTCGGTGGTAAAATATTCTGTAATATTCTTTGATCGTAGTTTGTACTATTAAATATTATACATTATTATATAGACAGGAAAAATACACGCAAGATTGACGGCGACAAGAAGACGATCAGTAATAATATCAAAATATCACAAGAAAACGTCGTCGCCGTTGTCGTCATTTCTATATCAGTTTTGCCTTTTTTTATATACATTTTTTTATAACCCGTAAAATACAACGGGGACGGTAGTCCTTTTTGTCCGATTTCTCTCTTATTCTCTTTGTCTCTCGGTTTTTTATTCATCGTGTCTTTCCGTTTCTCCGTTTCCATTTCTTCGGCAAAAATGATATATCCGCCGGAGCAGTCGTACGGCAACAAAACCTCTATAATAAGCTATTATTACGCCCCGCCGAACGCCCAATAAACGAAAAAAAAAAATTATATATATTTTTTTAAGTTTTATCGTATAATGTACGTATATAATAATATATTGAGTGATTCCACGGTTTAAAAATATAGCACATTTACAAAGGTGTAATACGTTTTGGTATTATTTATGATGAGCGAATCACTAATAATGTGATCTCAACATTGAGTCAAATGTTGTATTTTTGATTTATTGAAAATATATTTATACATTATATCATTATTTTCATATCGATACAATGATAAAATTAATATATATTTAAAATATAATATACTTAAAAATGTGCATATTGTTGATAAAAAAAAAAAAATCAAGAATATTTTAAATAATTTTAGTTTTTTTAATTTGAATATTTTAATAAAATTTACTCAGTGTAACTAATTATTAAAATATTTTAATCGAATTAGAAAAAAAAATGATTATATATTATCACATGGGTACATTTTTACTTGTAGGTACTAACTTTCGCCAATTCAAACATTCTCATGTTCGTCACTTTTGACTTTTTTTGTTTCTTTTTTGCGTCTCACGCATATTTTCTATCATCGATACTAATTATATGTTACATATAATTTATTATAGAGAAAACCCAGGTTAGGTTAAGTTTATCCTTATCTGACGCAGTGTAATTGCTGAGTTCTCTCGCGTCTCGAAATAAATAATATTATTATTATTTATGTACTACCGAATCTTATGATTGGAATAAAATGTTACGATAAACACTAGTACTAAAAAAATCGTCTTTACGTTGTTGTTCGTGATTTGAATGCACATTTAAACAGAAGACCAACCGGACTGGATATAAATATTAAATACTCGTATATTTGAATTCGAATGAGTAAACCAACGATCATTTTTGCTCATTTGTTTAATCGTTAAATTAAATTTTTTAAAAAAAACTTATCTCGCGTGAAAAAACCAAACTCCCATCTCGAGAAAAATCACAAGCAAAACCTTATATAGTTAGTCGCTAGATTTTCATGCGAACGCGTGAATTTTTTCCGACTGAAAAAATACAATAATGTCAAATATAATTTAGAACTCGTTTGACAATAGCGCAATATAATAATATTTAGAAGACATAAAACAATATAATAATAACGAATAGCGATGGATGAAAGAAATTCCAAAATTATTCTTTACTTACGGATGTAATATTTGGTTATAATTAAAAAAAAATCAAATGAAACGTTCCTACGATAAATGTACCACGGTTATTACTTTTTACACGCGTACATATTAAATATATTGCGATTTTTAGGTTAAAAAGGTTGAAATGTTTGAAAGTTTCGTGTAATTATATTTAGGCAATACATTTTTAACACGATAAATCAGCTGCATAATGACATTATAGTTCAATATTTTTTTCGACTGCGATACAAATGAAATCGCATTTCCGAAATATCTGTATCTTAAATATTTAAGTTTCCTCAGATTTATTACAATATCATATCGGCATATCGCATTCGCATACGGCATATACAAATAGCCAATAGGTATATATTTTACAAGTACATAGTATAATACTATGAAATGGACAATGTCGTTTTCAAACGAATATTCAAATATCGCATTATTTCAAACTTTTCATAATAAGGTAAGACACACAAGTATATAAATTCAATGACCGTATTTTTCGTGTTTTAAAAAAAACCGGTTGTATAATTATAATATTCCATTATTTTTGTTTGTTAACTGAATATGGATTATGACTTCGCAGTCGTTGTATTTACAATTACCAACTAAAAACAAATCATTTTAATGAAATAGGATTATATTATTTTTATAGAATGTATTGTTTTTTATGCTATGGTGATTGTTCGAGAAAAGAAAAAAGAAAATGTTACAATTACGATAAAAACGAAAATTATTTTGAGTAGAACAAAAAATAAGTGTAGTTTTGAATCAATTGTTTTCTGTTGGGTAGTCTTTAGTGTATCATCGGCATCGGTCCTCATAAAAACTATGTAGAGTATCGAGATAACAATTGTTATTTGGGAACTGTTTAGAATAAATTTATAATAAATCAAATTTATAGGTTTTATTAGTTTTGTATAATTTTAGTTTAGTAGGTATTTAAGTTTTTAAATAACGTAACATCTTAACAATTATTTTAAATTACACAATTTTTTATTTATTATAATATATGTATTTTATGAAAATCAATTTTGAGACATTGAGACTTATTATTTATTAATGTCAACTGGTAAATATTTAAAATAAATAAGACATGTTGTTTTTATTCTTACGTTTTACATAAAAGAAAAATAAATAAACAGAATAAATTGAACAAATTGGTATAAAATGTTTGTTTTAAAAATTGTATAATACTCGTATATATATATATATATTTATAATGCACACATTAGATGTAAATTGCAATCTAATTAAGCTGTAACAAAGGGATAGGTTTTAAAATAAAAACTCGACAGTTGGAGTTAAATATACTTAAGTCGAAATGGTTACATTTTAAATGAATTTATTGTTCTTATAAGTTTTTTTTTTACCCCATTTAGTTGATATTTTAAATTAAAAAGTTTTGTTTAACATTTTTAGAAACTATTTTTATTGATATCTCTCTCCCGTAAATAAATATATTAAAGTATATTTTTTAACATTTATGAAATATAATGTAATGTAATTTACCAATTACATTTTATTCGTATTGTAAATGGACTTTTGTTTTAATTTTTAATTTTTTGAGAAATGTTCTATTTTTAGATAACATTATGCATTCACTACAAAACTCCTATCGTTTTGTGTACAGTTCTTAATATTTCATTACATCTAAAAAACGTTGAAATAGTCCTTTTTTTAAAAAAAAAAACAAGTCAACAAAAGAATCTATTATGGATGTCTTCAAAGTATAATCAAATGTTTTAATTATAATAATAATTCTTAGAATTCAATGCGTTTGATATTTGAACACAATTGTATAACTTAATTATATGTAAAATTATTCTTTTATTTTTATACGACGTTTTGCCTCAGTCGTATATACTTCGTGACTGGTGACTTATTGTAAATTCCGTTTTGTCTATTGTAATCATTAGAAGATAAAAATATAAAATTACGGTGACCATACGCAAAAACGTTGTAACCAAAATGTGTTTGATAATATATGTAAATAAATATAATTATTCAATTTGAAAACTTAAATAAATTGTAATAATCGCTTTTAATATTACACAATTCGCAGTTTTATATTTTAATTAACTTTTTTTAGGAATTTTAAACTAAAACAATTTTTTTTCTATGTTATAAACTCTATTATTTTTGTATGTTTTGATCGCTCTAATCTATATTGATTTCGTTACGAGTTTCTGGTCAGAAAAGTTTTCAAGAGTACATAAAAACAATTTGAAAAAAGTCGAACAAAACCATGTCTGTCGCGTAATCGAACTATACTATACGACGGAGTATTTCGCGCCTTAACTTCGGACTAAAAGCACATCACTGACGGGACATGACTTTTAACTCATTAATATAGTTTGTGGGTTTTATATCAGCGAAAAGTTTTTAAAGTTAATTACATTAATATATACTATTGTCGTTTATAATTGCACATTTATTTCATATACGTCTAAATACATCCATATTTCATAAAATTTTGTTATAAGATTCATTATTGTAGGTCTTGACCGTCGTTTTTTCTTAACTTTAAAATTTTATAATAAATTATTAAAAAACGTTTGGTTGGTTTTGATAGAATTAGAAGCGGAGTTATGAGACACCTATACTCGTATTATAGTAATTATGTGCCCGTTATATTATTATGGCAAATTCATAATTTTTTTATTTACGGAATAAAATTTAGAATATTTTTTGTAAAACGTCAAACAAAGGAACATTGTTTTGCAATCATGTTTTTATTTTTGAACAGTGGCATTTTTTCTTAAATATAACGATTACAATTACTTTATGGAAAGATGAACGTTTGTTCGACATATGCAATGATAATAGTATCTAAACTTATACGTCATATAACTTATAATAATTTAAATTATAATGAATTTATACTATTAATTTCTGATTCTGTCCTTATAGACAAGCAGAAGAAGTTTAAAAATATTTTAATCATTTCATCCGATATAATTCAGATAATATAAATAGGTATTAAATTATAACATAATATTAATTATTTGTTTTAATATTTGTCAAACTAAATTATGCATAACATAATCGAAAAATAATCATTAAAATCTAGAAAGCTAGGTTTAATAATAAAAAGTAATAATATCCAAACAAAATAATTTGTATTTATTGTTTGGTTAGGCCTTGGGTTGTTCTTTCAATACAATACAATTTATAGTTATAAACTTATAAATATTTGATTTTTAACCTTAATGGCGATTAAGATTAAATATATCTTCTAAGATAGATTTTATAGATTAAATATTTTTAGCATCCACTGAAACCGTTTTGAAAATATCATTAATTTATTGTGACTCAGTTGATGAAAATAAATTCTGCTGTTCAGAACCGTTTGAAATGTTTATTATTTTACAAGACACGACCTCCCCACGTGGAAATTTGAATAATACATATTCGACCCAGCTGCACATCACCCGAATCAGTTATGGTATACGTTTATAATATTAATATAATATAATATTATTCTGTTTACTTATATAATATAAACACAAATAAACTTGTACCGGGTCCAGTAATACCATTTGTATATTTAAATATTATATAGTTAGGTGATTATTTTATTCCGTCTTTAAATCTTTTTTTATTTAAACATTTTTAGTTATTAATTTATTAAATTATAACATGACTTACAAAGTTTTAACATTACTGAAAATAAATACGCAATAAGTAAATAAATTTAAATTATAATAACAATAGCTGAAAAATCGTAATTATCAACAAAAAAAAAATACTTTGCACTCTGCGTACATTTATCTGATGTATCGTTGACTTTAGATAAGTTCTGAGTGGCGATTAACGTTACTGTAATTTCCGTGTTAAAAATTTAGTTAGAATTTATCACACAACATATATTCATATAATATAATATGACATAAACGTTGTGATTTAAAACGAACATTCGAATTGTTTGTTTAGTTATATTTTATAATTATCTAATTAAAGTTAACTATGATAACTAATATTAGATATTATATATGTTTTAGAATTCAGTTATATATAAATACATATGAATTTAATACGAAATATGGTCGTGCATAGTATTATATTATGTAATTTCATAAATTAAATCAATAGTCCAATTTTCATAATCAATGTATAAAATAAGTACTCTTTTCGAATTAGATTTATTGCGCCAGAAAAATATGCTATTATAATTTTAATACTAAAATCTTATATTTTTCAAATTATTTCAATGAAAAAGTATGAACAAAATTAACTTTTTTTCAGAGTATTTAACTTTAACATTATCGTTCTGTGCCCTCGGGTTGGTTTAATTTAATTAACTCGAGTTAATTTTCTTATTTAATACCTAGTTTTATGTATATTAAATATATATATATTTACTGAATCTGTGTTGGAAACACATTATATTTTGTTATCAATTTTTGTGATGATATTTTAACAAAATTTGACGCGTTTTTACTTTTTAATTAAATGTGTTGGTATATGCTACAATTTTCATTTACCTATTCAATTATATTATAAAACCATAGACTTATTTGAGAATGTGATTTAGACTCGAATTATGTCAACAATAATATTATATTGTTCTCGACTAATTGGTTAAAATTATAAAATATTCTATTCTATAATCAACGGTAATACCTAATAATAAACTTAGGAATTCATACAAATTATCAAAATATGATTATATCGATAGGCTCTATTTGTATAATTTATATTATAATTCTGTTAATTCACCAATAAAATAATATACGCAACTATTATATGTTTATTATTATCAGTAAATACGATAACATAATATAACCATAGTATAATACGACACCAGAATTATTCGATTTAATGCTGTTTAATTTATTACCATGTACAAACAGAGAGAAGTGGTGGAGGAGAAAATAAATTGAACCAAAAAAATCATTATAATTATTTTGATTACGCATTATTTATCATTATAAATAACTTTTATTTAAAAAAACCACAAACAGTTTGCCTAAGAGCATATAATAATAGCAATATAACTTCAGTTATTAAATCCCATTTTTATATGCTCTTTCGAGATGGTGCATATAAACGGAGACACATAATTATTATGGTTTTTTTATAGTACAGTTCCATGACCTGAAATCGGATTATATTATGTATATAAATACGTTTTTTTCAATAATGTCGTAGCGCGTTTTTATTGACGTTTTTTCATTATGCCAAAAACAAATTATTACAATATATCCACAAAACGACGACAACAGCTTGACGTGGGTCAGTTTACAAGTTGTATGACATAAAAGCTATAAGGTAGTGTTTGAATAGGACGCGGGAAGATTATATCGAAAGAACTGAACAATTTAAAACAAAATCGCGTTTCTGAAAACATGAGAATATTTAATGTATTTTTACAAATATGGGACGGATATATATACATAGGTAATGAAATGTTTTTAAAAAACTAAGGGAAACGTTGGTATATTTTTTTAAAATAGGATACTTTAATTCAATCATAAGATAATCTCCAATGATCATATTTGTATTCATTTTTATTGATAAAATTATATAAAGCATTAAAGCGTCATTTTTCAAAAATCATAATTATAACTGTTTAAAACGTAAGTGGAAAACATGTTTTGGATGATTTACTGATAGTTTTTTTAACAAATTTATAATTCTAGGTCATTTTTATAATTTACAATAATATGTTACCATTACAATTGTAATTAGGTGAGTTGGGGGAGGGGGAACTTCATAAACATATAAATAACCATAATATATGTTTTGTATTTTAAAAACATAATAAAAAACTTATTTTTCCTTTGAATCTAAAATAAATGGTGGCAACGATTGCTTCCTGCGATTCGTAGATTTAAGTTTGGAAGAGGTTGCCGGAATTACGGATCTGAAATTCTGGGAATCTTTGTTAATCTCCATGATAGGAGGGTTGACAAACTCCTCTACATTGTTCAGAGGCACACTTTCCGTCAGACTCTTAGAGATTGAGTTGATCACATCCTGCTTTGATTTCCTTTGTGTCTGATAAATACGTGGAGGTGCAGGAGTTGTTTGTTGTTCCTTCAGCTGTTTTTGTTGCTGTTTTTCCTTTTCCATATATTCCTTAATCTTTTCGGTGCGCCTCCTTTTTGGATTCATTGGTGGCTTGGCAGACCCTGTTGGATTGCTCATCGAGGTGACAGTGGGAATGCTGCACACAACGGTGTTCGTGGTGATGGTGTTCGAAGTTTTAAGTAGTCTGGATTCTGGCAGTGACACAATACTTATGTTACGAGTTTCCCTGATCAATGGAATTGGGGATGCTACTGTTGTTATGGATGTCTGTGGCCTCGGTGTATTTGGGGGTGCAACTGTTGTTATAGTTACCTCTGCTTTCTCTTCATGGAGTTTGACTATTCTGGGGGGCCGTTGGTTGTCAAGTAAGCAACTGCTTTCTGTCGGACTTGATGACTGTAGAGTTATCGTGATTTCTTTAGTGCGGTCCTTCTTTCCACGGTTGTATATCGCCCAGTGTGTCGGGTCCGCTTGTAACTCTTGGAGAGTCAGCTTTTCGACTTGCTCCACCGTTTGATATCGTTGGTTTGCCATCTCAACGATCGCATCCCGCACGATATTCACGCATTGCTCCAGTAGTTGCTCCACTTTGTGTAGTACGGCTACTAATGATGGAGGTTGTTGTTTTTGGCTCATGGCTATAATGGTTTTATTCAATCGTCGAAAAGTATCTACGGAAAAAAAGAATGTATAAATAAAAGAGACATTGACCTTGAATAATTTTATTTTCGTAAATTTTTTAGGGACCGTTATCTTTAGACGGGAGATGTAGTTTTTGTTTGGCGGTATTCCTCATTATTTAGATGGATTGGTACCTTTCCCAATATGCTCTTTCAGCCTAACAGGTCACTACCATTTTGATGTGAAACCATAGTTTCTTACTAATGTACTTTCGTAAGTGGTATACTTGGTAGAAAACTACATCGCCCACCGAAAACCTAGACTTTAAGGATTCACGTGTCGTCGTTGTATTTTGGAAAATACCGAGTTCCCTATCTGACCTGTTCATATTTATTTTTCATTTAGTGAGAATGGGTTCCAAGATCAGTCTCTCAGTCTTTTGTTCTCTTTGCCAAAGACAAGAACCGAAGAAAATAATCCTGTCTGGTCATTCCGCTTATTACATATCGCCAATTACATAACTAACTCAATTTTTTTAAGCTTCTAATTACGTTACTTAGTTACTCTCGGTTGTTCTCTAAGGTGTTAAACCGGTATTGTTCACTCCTCGGCACCCTATTGTTCAAATAAAACTGTGTACCATTTTCACTGAGACACACACGGGGTTAACCAAACCGTGCGAATAACTCGCGTTTGAGCGTTTCTGTTATTATTATAGTGTTGGCTGTACTGATTGGGTGTTCTTCGGTCCACTTACTAATACAATGATTGACCACTGTAATGTATGACTTTCCTCTACTTATGCGGGGGCTTTTGGTGCTCCTAATATTACACGCTGGGTTTTCAAACGTTAAACGGTCAATAGTAACGCGTGAATCTGGGTTGTCAGAATATCATGATGCGTAAGTGGTGTATATGAGTAGTGTTAGTGCCATTTGGGTAAATTTTCACGAAAAGATTATTGATTGGAGGGTTGTAACGTAGGTGTTCTCCCTAAACAATCCCGAATAAATAAATAGGCCTTGGGCTGAATTTCGTAAAAGCATGCCCGGAACTTTGTTTTGGACTCCGGGTACACGGGCTGTTTGAAGGTCAAAATTTTCTAGGTGAAGGTACCAACTGGTTAATTTGGAATTCATATCTTCACTTTATGTAGCCATATAACGGCATGCTGTTAATAATTGGTAGACTTTGGATTTTGAGATATCGTCGAAATTTTTACGTTACTCAAATTACCGCTAAGAATTTGCATTCGACCGCGGCGTATTGTTTCTATGTTTCATTAAACTTTATGCTAACCACTTTTGAATAGGTTTGCACACAATACGATTCGGTATAATCTGGAGGCTCGTCTAGAGATGAGAGCTATTGGTAATCGTATAGAATTATTTTGATTTTCTAAAAAGCGTTCTATTCAATATCCGTCCAGGCATATTCTACAAGATGGTTAAGACGGTCGGAAACCGTAAATGGTTAAGGGTGCCATTGCATCGGCGTAATTTTCGACAAATTATCTATACCAATTACACATTTATAAGAGCCTATGCAGGTGCCACTCTTTTGGGGATAGGAAAAGCTTTTACACACTCTAACTTTTCCGTCAGAGTTTGGATACGCTTTGTGTCAAAAAGGTGCTATAAAAAGAGGATTTCTGTCGAACCAACTCTACTACTGCGTACATTAGATATATATGTATGTAGATTTAAGATAACTAGTGTAGTCATTGTTGTGAGACAAAGGTTCGGTTATAAATAGTACGTCATTACTTGATGTTCGTTATTCCAGAAATAAGCAACCAACCGACAGTTTTTAGATTTTATCATAAGTTAGTAGTTGTATGATTACAAAACTATTATGTTCAAGAATAGCAAAATAAAATAATTAATATTAAATAGAATTCTTTTATTTAGTATACATATAAAAACATGACACTGAGTTACCCCAAACAATCGTCCGGGATTCGTGAATTAGTAAAAGTTTGAAGCGGTTCATCATGAGATGTGGTATCATTGCCTAAAGTGGTAATTGTTGAATAACAGTGGTAGTTATTTATATCGTCAATCGTCGAGTTTTATAGTGCGAAATAAGTAACTGGCAAGGGTATGATAATTAGTGAAGTAGCTAATGAAAATAGAAAAATATAGTGCGAAAATACAGTCCATAAAAGTTCAACCACGAGCTAAGGCGTTGACTATTTTCATTCTAACCTAATCCTAGTTAGTTTTACAGGAGTACAGAAGTCAGTAAATAGGTCATATTACAATATATAAGTAGGTAATACTGTCTCATTCTATCTGTCTTTCTCTTTCATGCTTTCTTGCTCGAATTATACAGTTAAGCAACAATCATTGATATGGAAGGACCCGATAACACGATGAAGAGAAAAGGGAAGAAAAAAAGCGTCGATAACTAGATTTTTAAATTATCTACAATCACAAAATGTTGACACGACCGAGGTAAAGGTTCGGCGGGTAAAGATAGAAGATGTATGAACAAAATACAAACAGGTTCAGCTGCTATAGAAATGGAAGAAGACAGCAACATAGACACAAAACCAATATAGAGTGGAATTTGAAGAAATATATTTCAAAATAATTGTGACAGTTGAGAAATGTATAATAGCAGCGGTTTCACGAGACGATAATAGAGATAAAAGATCAAACATGGATATACCAAATGGCAAATGCACACATGACTAAAATGTCGACAAAAAAATTGTCATAATTAAGTGTACCGGTATTTACCGGTCATTATCAAAAATGGACGTTGATTCTATGATATTCTATGATATATTTATATCGACAACGTGGGTAGAAAAGTTTTTTACTTACAAGAATCGTTATCAAGTGAGTATTAAATGCAATTAAATGTTTGGAAACAATAGTTAATAATTATGCCATAGCGTGGAAATCGTTAATTACGCGGTATAATAATAAAAGGGTGATATCATATCATGCAGTGATCCCCGAGCCGCGCCGACCGACCGACCCAGTGGACGCCCAGCTTTACAGGCGTCAGTCTTAACGATATTTTGTATAATTAATTACAATAATATAGAAATATAGTTTTCTTGTTTAATTTAAATTAGGTAATATGTCTTCCTTGCCTGATAAAACCACCACTGTTAAGTATTCTATTAAAGAAGCGATAATAGATCATAGGTATATAGATAGATAGATCATTAATCATTACTCATGGTATAAATTACGTCTGGCTTTTTAAAAATATTTTAATGAATCAATAGTTTCATTGAGTGGCGGTTTTGCCAGTCATCGCTTCCCTCCGAAAAATCAGAATAAGGATATTTATTATAAATTATATATTAATAATTAAAAACATTAGGTACTTAATTTAAATTAAATAAAAATAATATATATTTCTATATTATTGTAATTAATTATTTTTTTTATTAAAAAAAAAAAAAAATCAATGTTTACTACTAGTCTACGAATATGAAGGCGTTTTAAAAAAATTATATTTTAAATTGAAGACTCCATATGAAATACACGTTGTGAGAGATTGTTATGTACAGTATAATAGTGTATATAGTACAATAGATAATACGTATGTTTTCACGGGGGTAGGCTTATTGCGATGAATATTATTAAGGGATTTCATAAGTAACTGATTCAGTCACGTGGCACGTCAAATTCAAGGTTAATATTTCGGCGGCGGTGGAACCGTGTTTCTCGACGCCGCGGCGTACGTCAAAAATGGCGGCGCCCTGTTCTTTGGCGGCGGATACAACGAGGGATAGTTTCGCGTGCGCGTGCTCGTATTATATAATTTGATTTTGCGCAAAAAGTTGATAATACGTGTTTTTTCGCGCGAGTATTATTAAGGGATTTCATACGTAACCCGTGTGTGTCAGAATAACCTTATCGCACATGCTCTAATTCTACGGTTTGCAGCGACCCGTGTGTTTAGTTAGGTTACTGCCCTGTCTAGTAGTGGTGCCGAATACGTACAAAAAAAAAAAAAAAAACGGTGGGGTTCGTGTCGGCTGATAATTATAAAAATTATATTTATATGTTATATTACACCAAATATTATTGAAATACAAATAATCTACAACGTAATTATATAATTTGGAGAGTTTAGGCTTTGATACTTTGATGGTGGATAGATATTATAAAATTAGACCACCTATTTTGACTGAACATGGCGCCACTGCTGTCTAATGGTATTTAAACTATCTTATACTAAAACTATAATATAATTTAACAAGCAGAGAAAATGTAAATAAATCCAAGTTACCTGTTCCGTATCGGTGATTTTCTTTCAAAGAACCAATTTGTCTCGAAAAAGGCAGACAAGGTATTCTGTGGTGGTGGTGGTGTAGTAGTTGAATAGTTTTCACAAATAAAAAAAGAAAAAACAATAGAGTAACAAAGGTGTTCAAAATGTACGGTGTGCTGTACTGGCGTTTAAAATGTACTGTGTGTTGGACTGGCGTTCAAAATGTACTGTCTGACACGCGGTGTGCACGATAAATCATTTTATTTATCATGCTACCGGTGTACGGTTTACCAACCACGTTTAGTTAAATTGATCTATAACCGTGGTATGGACAGACTGGTTTACGGGTGGTACACGACCTTCTACGGTGGGCGACGACTGTTGGAAACATACGACGTTACACTGCTTTGCATCTCTGATATAATGGTTAAAGAAATGACGACAACAAATATACATATTTACATTCCTGTGATGGTGGGATATGTTTGATTCAAACTTTATCCAATATTGCGATGGTGATCCGCGTCGCGTCATTATAGTATTTGTAATGTTTCTTTTTTAAAAAAAACAAAGACCATTTTGGATCGTACATGTATAAATAAAGTTCAAATAAATTGCAATTAGTGAATAGATCTGAGACACTTTATATTGAAATACACCATGAAGTGTAATTATTCAGAAAATTAACGCATGCATATGATTAAATACTAGATACTGTTCGTAAAAATCATATTTGTATCTTCTAATAAAGAAAAAAATTAATTTTTAATAAATAATATAGTTTTATTCCGTTTAAAAAATTGTTAAACCGTTATTGCTGAACAGATTAAATAAATAAAGTTACTTAGTAAAGTAACTAAGTATAAAGTTTTGTTTTTTCCCCCATTTTTGGTTTTACAATCTGTTATAATTACCTATACTATATATATATAAATATCAAGTTGTAAAATGCTACTTTCTCAAAACGCACAAAGAAAAGTTTTGACCATCTCACATTAAAAAAAATACCTTGCAGTCTTATAGTTATCTTGTAGTCTACAACTTCTACACTTTAGGATTTGGTTATTTTTTTTTCTGGTCAAACTAATGTCCTCTATTTTAAATGTCTTTTTATTAATTTCATCATTCTAGTGTAATTAGTGGACATTTGACCTTTGGGATAGATTTTATAGAGTGTAATCAATTTAAAATTGTCTAATGATTGCTATATCTTTTTAAAGGACATTCAAAAATTGGCTAAAAATAGTGTCTTAAATAAATACAAGGATAAAAATTCGATTTTTAATTTTAAAAAAATTGTTACGAAATCTTGTTTTTATTCTATAACAATGATCTTTGATTTAGTGTAGAGAGACAACTAGTTTTAACATAATTATGTATCTTAATTAAATCGATTGTGATTCGTAATAATATTATATTGCGAGTAGATTATTTATACGTATCTATTATATTTTATGTGTAAAACGTTGTAATATACTCGTACATTGTCAACCAATGAATTGTACGTTTTTCCCCCTTCGGACTAAACTCAATCAATTTCGCAAAAACAAATGGTTATTTGTTTGGATATTTTATTTATATTTTTCTATTGCTCTCGGACATCCATTTATCTCTTTATTGTGGGGTTTAGTTATTGCATGGAAATTTTGTTTAAACGTTGGATATTGATTTATGCATGTATTATTATTAGGTATATGTAGATAATATGAAAATATAAATGTTATTATTTAATATACAATTTATTTGTGTCATATTTATTATTTGTATACCCAGTGGCGTATTTAGGGATTTTTTTTGGGGGGTGTCCAGACAATATTCTTTCCTTTGAAAATATAATTATAGTGTGATCATAGAACCGTCTTTTAAGTCCTCTTCTTCACATTAATATTATTATTATTATTTATTTTTTTATTATTGTCAATAATATATCACGTTCTACCAGTGGCAGCGTGAACATAATTCTTTAATGAAACAAAATAATTTTTAGGGAACCACCCACTCATCATATAATTAATTTTTTAGTGTACTTATCCTTAATTCATATTTACTAATGCCTACGGAACACCAATAGGGATTTAAATTTTTAAGTCAAAGATACGTGCATGGTGCATCCGATTTACATGATTACTCTAAGTAAAATACTAAACTACGTTATTTTATGAGGTATTATTTAATATTTATTACTAAAAATAGGCTGTGTGAAATTTTGCTTTAACTAATTTGAGCCACATACTTCCATAAAACTGTGTAGATACTTGCTGTTATAATGCTACGATTTTAAGTATGTCATTGATTATGGAATAGCCAATAGCTAATTAATTAATAATTACCAATTATAATGATATTATAATCATACATATTATTGTGTACCAACACAGTCTCAGAACCGTTGTCACGTCACCACTGCGTTTTACACTTAACAATTTGAGATTAGACACATTTATCTTAAAACAAAAAATTGGGGGACGTTTTAATCCACCTGAATACTCCGCTGTGCATACTTATTTGATTATGTCGTAGGTAATTAATAGTAAAATCGGGTACGAAGCGTGTCAAAATAGTGGAATCGAATAGAATAAAAATATATATAGATATAATTAAAACAGATAATTCGATTTTGGGTTTTATCATTGATTTTATAACGTACCCTATGTGACGCATCGTGTTATTTTGTAAAATCTCTAAATAAAATTAATTAAAGTCACAAAGTGTTCAATAATAAACGATTAACATTTAATATCAATTAATTTGCGGAACACAAATGGAGTAGTGACTACATGCGAACGTGATTCACATTCGATCAGAACGACGACCATAACAGATGCACAGCACCACGATTAATGGTTTTACACTTCCACAGCAATCGACAAATCGATTAGTAATTAAGGTATAAAGAACTAAAGAGATATTGTTAGTACCAGTGGCGAGTCATACATGTGTGATATGTGTGCAAATGCCATGGGCATTTGGTTAGCGAAGATCATTATTACTCAACGTTTTAGAAAAAAATTCAATTATGTAAGAAAAAGTAAAAAAGATTGTTTACAATTTTACATAGTTCTCCATTTCTCAATCTGATATCAATATATCATTGTCATAAATATTGTATCAAATTTGATTATCTTTACTTCTGCGAAACAAATAACAATATATGGTGACTAAACGTTATTAATTTAAATTAGTCATGTGTATCCATTGTGATTCACATAACTTGAACTTAGTTCTAAGCGATGCAATGAAGTCATTAACGGATGTAAAAACTTTCTTTCATTCAAGATATGATTCTTTATTAGCTATTCAACATCGTTATGTCGATATTTAAAAATGTTTATCACAAATAATCCTTAGAAGCAAAAATAAATTTGAATTTATGAACCTATATTTATATTAATTAGAATTAAAAAGTGAAGGAGGCCTTTACATTTGCACATAGGCTCATCTTTGGGATGAACCACCACTGGATAAGTACCTATAAAAATTAATGACATGCATATATATAACATGTGGATATTAATACAGTAAATTGAATTGTATGCTTATATGTGTTAAATAAATAATTTGTACACCGATAAAAATTAAATAATATGTAATTTTTATTAACATGTTTTTCATTATTTCACAAAATAATGGTGACGCCTGGACAAATGAGTTTAAATAATCGAATAAAAAAAATAAAAACAATTAAAGTAATATAATATATACATATATATGCACAACAAATGACATATACGAACATCGTCTCATTTATAGCACCTGGACAGGAACTTGAAAAAAATTTTTTTAAATAAATAAGAATTTAATGGCATATTATGGGTGTGATAGTTGTTGGTGATGCTGTGGATGAAATAATATAACAATGTATAAGGAAAATAGAAAAAAAAACTATTAATTAACTATTTATTAACTATTACTATTAATTATACTATTATTAAATTTTTAAAAATATAACAGAGAATGCAAATAAAGAAAAGAAAATTGATACCTATAATTAATAGTATAAATACTATGAATAAATGCAAAATGATATTGAAATTAAGGAAGAAATGCCAAGGTTGGTAGAAATACTTTGTATCTGAAACTGTGACAACCATTATTAGAAAGGAAATGAAGGAGATGCAACAAATTTAGCAGGACTTAAAATATGAATTTTTAGAAAATAAAATTAATCATGTATCCATAGACTGTCAGAATAAGATAATGGATAT
The DNA here is from genome assembly GCA_013282895.1 of Eriosoma lanigerum. Taxonomy (NCBI): domain Eukaryota; kingdom Metazoa; phylum Arthropoda; class Insecta; order Hemiptera; family Aphididae; genus Eriosoma; species Eriosoma lanigerum. Next base: position 50,737,954 of record CM023359.1, read on the forward strand.
ATATTATACATACAAAATTTCAACAAGTTGACAATATTATTTATTATGGTAATACAAGAACATGATTAAAGCAAGAAAAATTATTGAGGATGCAACAGAAATTAGAAAGTGAATAAAATAAAATACAACATGCTAAAATTAAAAATATAGGATACAGTAAAGATTTACTAGAGAAGGTAACATTTATAGACAATTGCAGAGATTATTCAAATTAATTAATTTAAGTATTGCAAATAGTAAAAAATCAAACCAACATACCATTTAAGATCCGCATAGCAAGAGCATTACAAAATAAAGCAAGAAGATGGGTCAAAATATAGCACAGAGTTACTTGTAAGGTTGAGGAAGTACAATTAAAACATTTCATAGAATTATTTAAAATTAAATTTTTAAATTTCAATAAATGGTAGCTAATAATTTGGTGACAGGTAGATACGATATTTTGTACAATAGAACACACCCATGTACGTAGGTTAATGAGGAGGGCCAGGTCATGTCTACAACCTTTTGGGAATACGAAACATTTGATTCTATTGCTAAACATTTTGGTACAAGATTTGAAGATGTCTGGATGATGCAACTATAGAAAACTGCTGAGAAATTTTATGATTTACTAGAAAGGTATGTTGCAGCTAGGATAAAAGAAGACCTAGAAAATAAAACAATGAATAACATTGGAACACATCAATATACTAGGACTACATGGGAATCAATGTACTAACACAGAATAGTCAAACAACAGTTTCAATGGGTATAGACCAAGAATACTACAAAATAACTATAATCAAAATAATTATAGAAAGTATAACAACAACAATAACAATATTAGTAACAATAGTCAGCAAACTATACAAATTTCAAGTAAATCCTATAGAGGAAAATGGTCAGAATTATGAAACCAATACACAATGACAATTACAAAAGACCACTAACAGCAAATATGCGATATCAGTCACAGAAAAAATTAAAAAAACAAATTACAAATTGTACAATATAAATAATATTTTTGAAGTCTTTGAATACAAACAAACGGAAGTAATAGAAAACTTCAAATATAAATGTCCAATTATACCATTCAAAATAGAATGTTTAGAATTATCATTATTAATAGATAGTGGCAGTGAGATAAGCTGTATACAAGAAAATTATTGTTATAAAAACATAGATAAATATGAAAAGTATAAATTATTACCTATAGAAAAAACATATCTATACTGTGATCATCGAGATAGATAAGAATACTGGAGCGTGTACTTGATAACAGAAAACAGACGGTCGCTAATAATGTTACCCAAACCACTGTACGGCAAAAAAAAAAAAACCAAATATTAAATAATAAATATTATAAATTTATAATATTAATATTTAATTTATTATTTAATATATTATTATTTATATGTACCCGCTACTAAAACATATAGAATTTTTGCCGAAGTCCTAAACTGTCTTTCACTTATTATTTTTGCTATTAAACTATTATTTATACTATTTAGTTTAAATATGGTTATTTCATGTGCTGCATTTGGTTGTACTAATAGGCAACTAAAAGGAAACTCTATACAGTTCCATCGGTTAGTAATTGACATTTCATATAATTTATACAATTAATATTAATTTTTTTGGTTATAATTTATATCATGAACCACCGTTTATAGATTTCCATTGCTACGTACGGGCTTCAGCTAATGTACAGTGCTTTAAGAAGTTAGGATGTGATTTTGAAGTAAATAATATTGATACTTTTAGTTGTATATTTATAGTAGATAGTAATATAGAAGTGAATGTTATGTTTGATGCTTGCCACATGATTAAATTAGCAAAATCTTTAGCTGATCAAAAAAATGCTTAAATCTGAAGATGGTTTTATAAAATGGTCTTGTATAAGTACTTTGAATGATATACAAAATAATATTGGGTTTAAATTTGCTAATAAATTAACATCCCAACATATTAATTACAGAAATAGCATCATGAAAGTAAAACTGGCAACACAAGTATTGAGCAGTGGTGTAGCTGATGCAATTCAGTATTTACAAAATAAAGGTGAAGCACAATTTCAAAATACTAAAGCAACTGTTTATTTTATTAGACAGATTGATCGAATTTTTGATATATTAAACTCCAGAATTACTTTTTTTAAAGGTTTTAAAAGCCCAATTAATTCTGGAAACATTAATACTATAAAGCAGTTTTTGATCAAACAATTAATTATTTAAAAAGTATAAAAATAAATGAAATACTAATATTATTGAGTGGTAGAAAAATGTTTGCTCTTGGTTTTATTATAACTATGAAAAGTATATTGAATGTATCTTACCAATTGCTTAATAAGTCACAAAGTCTACTAAAATTTGTCCTTACCTATATGGACAAGACCACAAGATCTCTTAGACTTTTTTTTGGTTGTGTACGAGCTAGGAGTGGTTCTAACAATAATCCTAATTCGATTCAATTTAAAAATACACTAAGACAGTTATTATTTACAAAAAATGTTTCTGTTGAAAGTGGCAATTGTTCTAACTTTGATCTTCCAGAAAGAGATATTATAGAATTTCGCTCAGAAAAACTTATTTTAATTGAACCAGATAAATCTATAGATGAAAGTAAACTAGAAACATATTTGTATCAATTAGATAATATTAACTTGGGATATTATGTCAATGATATTTTTTAGACTATATAGGATATATTGTAAGAGGTATACTTAACAAAATAGTTTGTCCAGATTGTGTTAATTTATTAATAACGAATAATTTTGATCATAAATACAGTAATTCAAATTTTACAACATATGTAAGTAGAGGAAAATTAATAAATATCTCGAATGCTGTATCATTAATTTTACAACTAGAAAAGTCATTCCAACTTATAGTTATAAAAGAACAAATCCTTCATAAAAATACAAAATTATTAATTATTGAAAGCGCCAATAAAAATATCAATTCTTTTTTCCTTAATTCACATCCTACTAATATAGATTTTGGATCACCTACCCATGAATATAATCTTTTTACATTATTATGTCAAAAATTTATTAATATTCGTATGCCACATTATGAAAAACAATATAATATGCGTATAATTTTTAAAAACCGTTCATCTGTAAGACAAAAATTAACAAAGATTATCTCATTTAATAATGTATAAAACTTTAAGTCGTTTATACACACATAATTTATATGTATATATATATATTTTTACAAGTAATATGTGTATAATAATGTATGTTTTTTAACCCTTTGTCCTATAAACTGAACAGCTTATGTTCATGTTATTATGTATAATAATATATTTTAATAAAAGTAAAGTAAGTGTACAAACTACAAATTACAAATTATTAAGTGATTTAGTAAATAGTAACGCACTAACGTCACAACGATATTACGTTATACGCAGGGCTTAAAGTGTGAAAAAATTCCAGGGGGACTAATGTCTCCATATAGTTTTAAGCGTTCCATATATAATTTTATGTCTCCAGAACGTTTTGTAACGTGTAATTTGTTAAAGGGGACGTTTTCAAACCACCATTAGCGGTAGGGGGACTGAGTCCCCTTGCGTCCCCCTCCCCACTTTAACCTCTGGTTATACGTATCGTTTTTCTTGCCGTACAGTGGTGGGGACAGCAATAAATGACGGCTGCCGTGGCCGGCCGTTTTTTTAACATTGCGAGTATACGAATTACGCACTCCAGTATTCTTATCTATCTCGAAGACTGTGATAGGGAAAAGCGCCAGGTTTTATTTTCTTTCAGATAAATGATATAAAATTCCAAATTGTGATGTTAGTGGATATGGACATTCCATACTAAAGCAATGTAATTCTCAAAAGTGTAAATAAATTAAAATTCGGCCCGGCGGCAGGTTAACCACTTAACGAAAAATAAATTTCTTAATAATACGACCAAATACATATGAGCAAAAAGAATAAATATTTAGCACTGATTAAATAAAATATTAGTTTAATTTAATTTGTGATATTAGTATACAAAACTTATATGATAATTGATAACAATATATTTAATGGTACAATATTATGGTAAAATGAGTGTACAATAATTTCATTTCAAGAATGTTGTCACTATGACGTGAGGACGAATTTTTGACAAACGGCCGAGTGTCCTATCTGGTTTCACATAATCTGTGGTGGTACCAAATTCACAACAACAAGGAATTACTGGGACATAGATATTACTCAAGAGTATAAAATGGTAATAAATATTAATATTATTGTAGTTACAGTTTTACATATAATAACCAAAATAAATAAATTTATTTAAATAATACCATGAAAGAATATGTACAATAGTATGTAATATCCAGAATAGCTCAGTACTACCAAATTAATATTATATAAAAAAGACAACATATTATAATTATAATGTCACGTTTATAAATTAACTCTTATTAATTAATATACACACAATTGTAATTATCAGGACTATCGAAAATTTAGAATTAAATATTATAAAAATATGTAAATTTTATTACATATAAATGACATTTATCGAAAAATAAAACTAAAGATATGATATATCACAGTGTGTATTAAGAAAAGAGACTCAATAATTAATGGCCATTGAATCAGAATAAACCTTATAAAAAGCGTAAATTTTCCCAGTACAGCGCTCAGTTATTAGTAATTTTCACATGGTTACTCTACGGATCAGTCACTTTTGATATTTAAATATATACTGTTACTATGCCCAAATAAATTTATATTTAATATTGAATAATTCAAATTTACATTAAGTCTGATACATAAAATAAAAATAAATTTATTTTATTTATATATATATATATATATGAAAAAAATTTAAAGTTCTATATTTAGACATAAAATCAAATAAGAGTTTTAAAACTTTGTCTTGAATGAAAAATTGTATTAGTTTTCAATTTTTTAATAGTTCTTCTTTTACCAAAGAAATACTTTTGAGTAATTAAAAAAATTAGTAAAACAAAGTACCAAGTAGATACAATTCTCTATCTTATTATATTCACCAACTTAATTAAAGTGTTCTTTATTTTATTTTAAATATATATATCTAATAGATTTCAGGTATCGACTACCATACCCATAATGACATCATATAATAATTATATTTGAATAGATTGTTAAATATCAATACTAACACCATCCCCTTTTCTTTTTATTTTTCGATCTACAATAAGTATTTAATTGAAAGTGTGAGAATAGAAGTAACTAAGGTGATAAATGAAGATGAAGGATATATAAAGCAAAATTATTATACATGTGCAATAAAATGTTTTTATAACAATTATTTGTGCAGACCATAAGGCATTAAAATTTTTAAATGTATCAAAACCTAACACCCAGAATAATAAGATGGTTTTTATATTTACAGCCATTAAAATTAAAATTTGAACATTGAAGGAAAAAAGTAATTGTGTAGCAAATACTTTGAGCCAAAACTCAGTAGAAAGGGATGAGATTAATGTTGCACACAAACAACATAAATAAATTATCAAGCAAAGAATTTACTGAATTCAAAGAAGTAAAAGTAAAACAAACAGAATATGAATATTGGGAAGAAGCTATGATTTTAGTGTCTAAAGGCATCGATCAGTTTTTAATAATAAGTTGATAATGTAGTATGGTAGTGTAGTGGAAGCAAGGCAATACAAATTTATTATTAAAACAATTATAATGATGTTACATTTAAAAGGATTTTATTTTAAGAATAAAGTTATAATAATTAATAATTCTGTTAATAAAATCTATATCAGGGTACAATAGAATAGAACATAATAGTATTATAATACCATGTTATTTACAATAATTTTTTTTATTTTATGTTATTGGAAATATTTAATCCCATTATAAAAGTAATAAAAATAAAAATATGTTTCTTTTAATGTTATTCTGGTATTAATTAATTATTAAATTATGATGTACTATTGTGTTTATTAAATTTTATTTTTATAATTTTTAAATTGAGAACATCAATAACTATGCTGGATGCTTGATTTTTTTTTACTCTGAAAGTACTATAAATTATAATAATGTACTATGTTTAGTTTTAGTACCACACATTAAAAAATTATAAATACATTAAATTAAACATCAAAGTATAGTATTATTTATTATTAACCAATACTTGGCATTTAGATGAAAAAAAAATATACATACGGTATTAAATAAATAATTTGTGTATTGATGAAAATGAGATACCTATGTAATTTTTTTATTAACAAGTTTTCCATTATTTCTCAAAATAATGGTGGCGCCCTGATAAATGAGTTTAAGCGAATAATAATAAAATAATACAATTACAATAATAATAATATATAATACTTAATAATATATACCTGTATAATATATACAGTGTGTAATCGCAAATTGGAAACAGTTAATAAATCTATGTACAGATATTAAATGTAAGTTCTAATTAATGAAATCCTTTTTATACATAATAAGACACATTTTCGTGTAATTATTAGTTATAATATTTTTAAATAAATTAGAAGTGCGAATGCACAAATACATTTTTTTTTTCCTGAATTACAACCACAAATTTTGATAACCGATAATTTGTTTTCATATTTTTTCATGAATTTTGGTAGTTAAATCAACTTTCTTAGTGCAAAATAAGCCGAGTTATAGCAATTTAAATTTGTTCATTTTTTACGTATGATAATGTATGATATTTTTTCATGAAAATATGAATAAATTTATGCGTAATGTTGTATTGCGCGTAACTAATTAACGTTTAAATAATTAGAGACCATTTACATGTTTATTATTAAATATAACAATTAACCAAAGAAACAAAATTCAATTATTATTGTTATTCTCCAACCTCCAACATATTTAATGTATTCAATAATCGTTTATACACTGTAATAGCAAAAATATACATTTTCGCGAAAAAATTAATAAATTTAAATTGCTATAACTCGGCTAATTTTGTACTTGGAAAGTTGAATTAACTACCAAAATTCATGAAAAAATATGAAAACAAATTATCGGTTGTCAAAATTTGGGGTTGCCATAAAAAAAAAGTTTATTTGCGCATGTGCAATTCTAATTTATTTTAAAATGTTATATTTACACGGAAATGTGTCTTATTATGTATAAAAACGATTTCATTAATTAGAACTTTCCAATTAGCGATTACACACTGTATATGCACCAAAAATGAGCGTATACAGGCAACGTCACGGGTATTTTAACGTACGTTACTCTCGCCCACCAATTTGATATTTTTGACAAATTATTTTTCAAACATTTAGTAAGTATGTAATTTGTACGATTATAAACACAATTTGTATGTTAGAAACAGGGTTTTATGATATACCCTAAACACATTGAGTGGGCTGGAATAACGTTACTGCAGTCACACCCACAGTTTTAATAGGAGTTTTCTTAATTTTAACTGTACCATTATTTAGTATGCAATTCGTAAGGATTTGTACGATCATCCCAAAAATTTTTTACGTTAATTTTTTGGCGATAAATGTTCTTTTTTGTTATATTCTATTTTAGTCTTATGTATTTTACTTAGTCTGATCGTCTTTGTAATTTGTGTGCACTATCAATCAAATAATTTAATAGCATAAAATAATTGACTATTTTTTTTTCTTTATTATAGGTAATTTTTATATTTTTACATTTAGTATTGTATGTATATTCTCGTACTATAAATATTTATTTACTTGTGAAGTTGTAAATTTGGTACATTTACGTAATAGTACATTATTTACTAAGTTTTTTTTTTTTTTTGACTGTCAAATATAAAAAAATTCTTTCTGTTTAATTTTACTGTATCGCCAATGTCCCATTGTAGGTATTCCATTTCCATGTAATTATGTTGATCGAATTCAATTAATATTATTATTCATGTATGTTATGATAGTTTTGTAAATAGAATTTTGTTTTTTAGTTGTGGGTTCAAATAAAGAATATAAACAGTTAATTGTTTGAATAATTATTAATATAATACATTTTGAAAATAATGAAATTGGATGGGACTGGGCAACGTTGTAATTATAAAAAAGGCATTTGTCGCTTAAGTAAAAATTTCGGGAATGATCGTACAAATCCATACAAATTACATACTAAATAGGTAATGGTACAGCTTAAATTAAGAAAACTCTTGTTAAATCTGTTGGTGGGGCTGTAGTAACTTTATTCCATTCCCAAACAATTTTTTTGGGATATATAATAAAACCCTGTTACGTACAAATTGTTTTGAAAATCGTACAAATTAAATAATAAATTCTTAAAAAATAATTTTTCAAAAATATCAAATAGGAGGAGTGGGGGTAACGTATGTGGTATTTTACCAAATTTTAATTCATGTCTATTATAATATTACGAAGTTGGACAAATAAAACAAAAGGCTTATTAAGCGTTTAAGTAGTTTTTATTATTTATTTTGTGAATTAAGAGTTTTAATTTTTTTTTACAAATAAGAACTTATTAAAAGAAATCGATAAAACATGATTTTTATTGTGATTAAATTTAAACTGTAACATAAATTAAACTATATTATAAGATTATGATATTAAAAACAGGTTTTAAATTCTAAACACAAGTTTTAGAACGACGGAATATTTTTAATGATTATCAATGGTATACATCTCAACGATAGCTGAATAGAAACATTCAAAGTACTAATTTGACTTATACAGCTTAAAAGATTATATTTATTATGCACTCTTTTTCTAAATTCAAAAAATAATTTTACTGTACATAAAATTATATTATACAAGACGATACCGAATGAAGTTTGATCTAAAATGTTTCATTGAGTTACTAGGTACTTATTATTTATTTAATAAATTTAATAAATATAGTATCTATTTATTCAGTTCATTATGTTTGACAATATGAAACGACGTGATTATTTACAGTAATAATTATATTTAGCGATTTTAATTTCTTTTAAAACCAGAAACGACTAAATTGTGTTTGCGTTTTATTTCATTAATGTTATTGATGCGTAGGAAGATAAAAATCGATTTTTATTTGACAATATATATATATATTTTCTTAAACCAAAAGTTTCAATATTCCTAATGCCTAATGAATTATTCGTAAAAACAAGACACAGATTATAATAAAATTAAAGTAACTCGGACATTTGGCACCGGTTGTATTGTTTTTAGACCGAAATAAATTATTTCCAAACCACTCATTGTACCGCGAATTTAATGTAAATTAATACAATGCAGCCAACGAATTTCAGTTATATGGACAATAGCTCCGATGAGACCCTTCGAGTCCTCAGAACATTGGTTAAGCAAGAAAAACTGCAAGTGTTCCATCCCTTTCCTCGATCACGCAACTAACATTTCGTTCGCCCTTCGCCATTATAACCATTTTGCCCGTTTTCCGTTTTTACGTTTTTCAATTATTAAATTAATGTGCATTCATTAATTAAAACGAACAAATAAAGCAATTATAAATTCAATTTGTTTAAAGTTATATGCATGCGTACAGCGAGTGATTCGCCGATGTCGTCTGAAAGGTACTATATAAACTATATTAATCCGAGTCGAATTATTTTTCAAAGTTAACCTATAGGCTATAATTCCGTTTAGTGAGGCGGATAATTAAATTAAGTTTTGGTAACCTACATAAAATCGATACCTATTCTATTTTCATTAAATACAATAATATGTTCACATTGATTTTTCTTCTAATGAATTTCGACTAGAGTATTTTAACCGTACGGACAAATTCGGACTTGAATACCTATCCACTTTTCCCCTTAAAATATTATAGTTTTGCTTTTGTTGAGGGTATCTAATTTTTTAAACAAAATTCCTATAAATTATTGCATATTATATATTTCCCTAGTAGATTTCGAATAATTAAAACGCGTAAAACATACTTAATATGTTTTCATATTAATACTGTTTTCATTATTGCGATAACTGTAAAATTATTGTTTTTTTTTATTTTGCGTTAATTTTCAACCGAAATGCAGTGTTAAGTTCGTTTTTGACGGTTTGACGTGTCTTTTTTCATTGTTATGTTATATTTTATTTTAAAATTTAACGGATGTGATTGTTGCCCCATTCTTTACGATTCAAAGTAAATATTATATTGTAATTATTTATTACAATGACTAAAATTTCAGCTTTTAATTTAGAAAATTTGTTGTTCTTGCGTTCTTATGATATTTTTATTGACGGAAACTTATGCAACCAAAAATCTGTTTAACAAAGTTATACAAGAAATTTTAATTACAACTGTGAATTTTAAATAATAACATTTAAAGTAAGTAAGTGTAAGATAAATGATTATCCTAAATCCTTATGTGTACTTAACCAGAACGTGACTCCGGTGCAATAGAGAGCTGATTGTCAACCAAATTGTGTTTAACGATGAAGTCAAATATTCTTCTGAAAATTATATTTTAATTTATTATCGAAATCATTTAGTAACCAATATACAACTAAGAATTAGTTGTTGATGACTTGTTGTTTGACTTTTGTTTTTTTATTTATAATATATCCGATATAAATGTTTATATTACTAAAATTATATGATTATTAGGCAATTAATATTAAAAGAATTCTACAAATAGAAATAACAATAAACAATTTCATATTTTAAAATTTTGATAAATTTTGGCTAGTAAAATTAAAATGTCTCTGATAAAACTGTTTCATGTGGAAAAGAATCTCAAAAGTATAGAGTCATATATACGTATACACCTAATATTATCGTTTTACCATTATGAAAACATAATCTGTACATCAACCGTTTTTCGGCATAAATACTTTTATCGTTAAATCATTTTAAAAAAGCAAGAAATAATGCCAATTTAATAAAAAATGGAACGGTCAATTCTGGACGTTCCTCTTTCGTCCTTTCGGTCCTAGGAGAAATTAGTGTTTAATTACAAATTATAATTAAGATTTGAATGGAAAAATTTTTGAGAAATTCGAAAAATTAGCTAAATAAAGTACCGACTAGATGCAATTTGCTACCCAAAGCATATATCCTATTCGTGGTAATTGGACCATTATTTATTTCCAAAAAAAAATTTTTATAAAACCAATACATTAACCTCATTTCGCTCAGAATTTAAAATGAATAATAACGTTTTAGCTGATTGATGTTATAAAAATGTTGTGTCTTTAATATCGCTTCTGGGTTAATTTTCGCGCAAAATGATTTTATTGCCCTTTCAAGTCGTTATGACGTATTGATATCGTGTGCCTATGGTACCTATGCCCTATGTATGATAAAATATTATAATATTTTAATTAATTTAACAAATATCGATTATCTTGGTAAAGTTTTAAGCACAATATTACTATTGAATCTATAAAACCGGTATTTTCACGGTAACATCGATTATTATATTAGCTATGTGTTTTAAAAAATAATAATAATAAATATATTTAGACACTGCAGTCTTCGTTCGACTCAAAGTTTACGGTGGGATATACTTGTTTTCGAATTAATGTAAATTATTTTGGCCAAAACATAGGCCTTTATATTTATATATTTATATTATATATGCGTAAAACAATAACTTATAATATATTATAATATGATATAGTCACGTTGACTACAAATGTATGAGAACGAAGTTTGTTTTATAGCGATGTGATTTCTTTCCAAAAAGAAGAGAAACTTTTCCCTCTACTACACGCGTGTACGATATTAAGTCCCGTCGAAGTTTTATCATTTGGTCGCATGACTTTGATCAGAAAACAAAACGCGTTAAATCTTCAATGTATACACCGTATTCGCTGAATCGATATGAAACACTAATTAAAATTTCAAATATAGTCGCGTAGATTTACCTTTTGTGTATTTTCTAATTGATTATACTAAATCTATTGAAAATTAAAAATTATATTTATTTTATTATTATTAAATTATTACTAATAAATAATAATGATCAAAAATAGAACAGATAAATAAGAATTCTATAGATTATAGAAATCCAGTATGACATTGATATGTATTACACTAATTTTCTGTATTATCACACTACACTTATCTACATAATATTATGCAAGTGTAGAACCAGGAAGAAAATTAAAATAAGAACATTATTATTAATAGTAAATAAAATAATGATTGTAAAATGTTAACAAAGTTATGTTTTAGACTTAATTATAATTCCCTTGTGAAACGTGTTATTTCTCCTTCTTCATCTTCATCTTTCATCGAAAATTATTATAATATCAATTTGAAAAATTATTAATAGCTTAGATTAACTCTATATAGATATTTTCCCGTGTTTAATTCTTCAGTCGTTCGGCTGAGATTTTTACCCCGTTTCCAATTTTAACACATCGTGAAGGCTTATGCGAAATAAAAGAAAACGCGCAGCTCGCTTTTAATTTAATTTTTTTTCTTCTTTACCCCACGAACGAGCTCAGGGCCGACAACAATATAATTTTGCCCGAAGACTGTTTGTCTGTGTCAACTAGAGCATGAGATTATTTCAATTACCTACCGCATCGTCTCAATTGACATAAAATTATGTACAAACCATACTTGATGGTATAAAAATAATAATATTTAACCAAAATAATATCGCGTTATAATTTACAATAGTTATATTTTGTATAGTTTCATTTTAATAGAATATTAAAAATATCAAATGGAGTTTACACGTTGTTTTTATTTTTTAATCATTAATTAATCACGTTATAAAACGTTTTCACTTCGGTTCATATACAGAGTTCAAACAATTGTTTTTTTTTTCAATTTAAACGTAGAAAAAAACTGTTAACACGATAGGAGTATATTATTATGTATAAAAATAATTTTAAGATAATTTTTAGGTGCTTTTAATTTTCTATAAAATGCATATCTAAATGCATTTTATACAATATAACACGACTTGTTTTTTAAAATTATTTTAAAAGGAATGTGTTGTATTTTTTTTTTTTTACACAGACAAGTACGGTATTTAATTTAATCCTCGTAAAATAAAACGTTTCAAACTAAACTTTTAATTTATAAACTTTATTGCAATCATATATCTATGGGAACGGCGTTAACTTCAAATTGTGACGGTTATTTAAAAGACTAAGAGCGTTAAGACGAGAACTGAGAAGTAATTAAATAAAGGAATTCCAACCGTTATAATAAATTAGTTGTTATCATTTAAAATATATTGCTAGTAAGCTCACATTTGTTTAGAAAAGAAAAAAAATTATTAATAACGTTTCGGTTATGTTTATACTGCATCACATTATCATTGTAATAATAGGACAATAATTGAACAAGTATGAATAATACGTATTATTTTATAAGAAATCTGATAATCGTTTATGAATTATACAGGGTGCGTCACGAGTATTTGAATTTTTTTCATTAATATTATTAAACTGAAAAATATTAAATTCTCATGATACGCATATCTCGTATATTATGTTGGTCTGTAGTTTTTTGGTTTTAAATATTACCGCGCATCACATCACATTTGATATCGAATTCAATTAATGAAATGTCTTTTCGGTTGGGCCTTCTGTATTGTATTTAAAAAATAATTATTATCCGTAATTAAAAAATATATAGTTTCAATATATATTTAATTTAAATAATTTAGCTATATACCATATAATCTAAACTTTCGAGCAATATATTAGTGTGAATAGAGTTTGGTTAACATTAATAAATATCTATCGGACAACTTGTAATCATTTTCGTGTGATTATTATTTTCTACACCGTCGCAACTTGCAAACATTATTTAGACTTAAGATATTATAAAATTATTTTGCTTATGCTTACGTTTTTATTGAAATTATCGTTTCCTTTAGGGAATAACAAAATATTATTGTTTTCATTTCAAGCGTTATCATTCACGTTTAATATATTTTAAATTATAAATGAGTAATAAATTAATAGCTGTGATAGATTCTAATGCGGTCATTTTTAAACATTTTCATGCGGTCGCTAATTTTTTCTTCAATTGTTTAAATATTGTATTTTTCATTTTGAAATTGTATTTAATTAAAACAATTAGGTATTGGCCATTTTTTTTTAAAAAAACGACTGTGTGTTAGGAAGAGAAACGTTTTTCTCTCTCATTAAAAAATACCATGACTTAAAGACATAAAAATGCATCTATTAATTTATTATCTCTAATAAGTAATTGAGTAATAATATTATCTTTATAATATATTTACTTTTATATAATAATTATTATTAATATTTTAAGTTTATTTTATATTTATTAATAATGGATTACAGTTTATTTTTTATTTTTTAAGATTATTAAATTATATTATGCACAGTGCAAAAATGACGAGACGACGGGAAGTTTTTCAAACGAAATCTAATATAAGGAATATAGAAAAAAAAAACTTTATAATAAATAGTAAGTATAAGTATAGGTACTTCCTACATAAGAATTAATTTTTTTTCATCAAAAGATAAAAATTACCCAAGTCTGAAGTAATATTTTAAACTACAAAGTTTTTTCATAGACGTCGTATTATAGTAAAATCTGATGAAAAGGGTTTCACTATTCTTTTGTATCATAATATTCTGTTTCAATAGAAGATTCATAAAAAATTAGTTTATGTATAGTATTGTGTATTAATACATATCTACTGACTACTTGTATAATTAAAATTATAATCTTTCAAATATTAATAAAATAGTGCTCGAAAAATATTATTATTATTATTATTATAGAATCACACCAAATCGGTAATCATGGTGAGATTTGGTTATTGATAACTGTTATATTCATTATTAGGTAAATGATTTATCTTATATCAAATTATTAAGTATATAATTTAATATAAAATAATAAAATTATTTTGTTGTTCACTGTAAAAGAATAAACACCCGATAAAGTTAAGGGCTCTGTAAATTGTTAGTAAAATATAGGTCATAATTTGTAAATATTTACAGATGGGTTAGTAATTAATATGATTTATGATTATTGATAAACTATAATAACATTATTTAAAAGTAGCTATAGATAAATATTGTAAAAATTGTGAAAAGTTAGATTAAAAATTAAAAAAAATATTATTAAAAAAAGTGTCAAAATGAATTGCTTCCCTGAAACCACAATACATTCAAATGCCAAAAACAGACACTGATAGAAAATTGATTCAAGAAGATACAAAAGAAGATGCAATATATTGTACACATATATAAGGATACAATCTCTTAATAGTAATATAAATTTTAATTTTCGCAAACAAATAATAGGTAATAGTAAAGACGTGAATCAACGAAATTTCTTTTGTTATTAATGAAACATGGTTATCAATAAAATAAAAATGTATACAACACCTTTTTATATACAGTTATTAAAACTAAACAGAAAGTTACGGAGAATTTAATATATTTACAGATAGATTTTTATACAACCCGCTTTATAAGAGTTCACGAAGATTTTTAAGGAATCTAATTAATATATCTTATGAAATTTTGCTAATAAATTTTAAAAATAGACTAATTATTTAAAAAGTTATAAAAAGGTTATTAATTATGCGAATTAATTATTTATTAGGGATACTTGGTTCATTTACATGATATTATAGGTATTCTTTCTCTTAAAATAAATTTATTTATTTTTAATTTTATATACCTTACCAATATAATACATATAACATACAGTATAGAGGTAGGTGAGTTTGAAATATTTTTTATCTCACTGATTTGTTAGTTTTATACCTTTTATAATTGGTCACCCATTGTTTTAATTTAAAACAATAATAATGTAAACAATAATTTATAAAAACTAAATCGTAATAGTTTTAAAAAAATTTAATGGTATGTAAATGTCATAATTTTGACAAGTAGTTTACTACACTTTTAAAGTTTCCGATAAGGGAACGAGAAATGGGTGTAATGTTATATACATACATTTTTACTGAATATCATAATACTTCACTGCTCTAAATTTCAAACGAATAGTTTATAATTAAGTATTCGTTTAATATTTTTAAAATATTTTGAAATACATGTTTTGTATTTTAATTGGGATTAATTAAACGATTGTTAATCTAGTTAAACATAAATGTAAGTATATTTTTGTTAAAATTTAAAAGTAATTAATTGCTCATGAATAATGTTTTTAATTAAATTAGATAGGTAGTATATAAACATAAATAATCGGAAAATTATGAATATCCTGTCCTAACAATTGATTTTGATTTTTTGAACATTCATACTATTTTTAAATTGTAAAGTGTATACTTTATATTATACGATAAGCTGAATTCGATTGGAAACGTGAAGGTGTGTATATATATATATATATATATAAACTAACTCAATCTAACCTATGAATATTGATAAGCAATATTATAATGAAAAACAAAAATAATACAAAGAAATTGAAACGCCTAAAGTATTTTAAAGGTTATCGTTTGGAATCTAGTTAAAAATATAATAGCTTAATAAATACGTAAAGAATCTGCAAAATAACAAAGACCCGAATATAATATAATATGTATAATATTATATACTACCTCACAAGTTACAAAGTTACGACCGTTATTATAATATAAAATGATATACATATATGTAGTATTAATAATAGTTAGATGAATTACGAATTTAACGTTTCGAAATTATTAGCCACATTATAATCAATTCATGACGTATTCCTTTATATAATACCTACGAGTCAAGCCAATGTAATACTGTTTTCGGATAACCTAAAAACGTATATATATGTATATTGTATATATTATGTTCGTACGAATTATAACTATAATATTCCATCCTAAATACGTGTTTCGATTGTATAATAATACGTGGGGCGTGTGGTTACCACGGTATATAATAATACATACTGTACAATATTTAAAATAGAAAACCCATTTTGATGTTTTGTTGGCTTTTCGGGAAAAGAATGCATGATTAATGAATATTTCTTTAGATTTAAAACGTAAACAATCTTTGCCGAAACGATAACGTGAATATTGATAACTCCATATAGAAAAAAGTAGAGTTATATATAATAGTTAAATAGTTTAAAGTTAATTTTTTTTTTTTTTAATTTTTAACTCGACTTCAATATTATATCATCAACTCGATTAGTTTTCACAACCATACAAACAATTTACATACAATTTAAAAATGTATTTTTAATTCACTTTTTGTATTATAAGTCTAACACACCTTCAAAATATATAGTATCATTTTGTATGCGATTTCAATTCTATAGCTAGAAAATAACGTTTTTTAATATTTAAAAAGTAGGTAGGTATTATTGTTCCAATGTTGTTGTTCAACTGAGGAATAAAAAGATGCAAATTTTATGTTTTATAACAGCTGTAATGACCTAAGATATATAATTTTTTTTATCGAATATATAATATTTTCTATTTCAGCAATTAACTAAGCGTAGGCGTATTACATTTCGATTATAATTGTTTTAAATTAATTAACTCAAATTAATTATATCTTTATTGTTCTTGTAATATAACTACCTATATATTTTAATTTGAATGGTACGATTTTTGGTATAAGTAGATATTTTTTAAAATTATAATATATAAATTGATCGATGCAAACTTGTGATATACGTACGATGATCGTATAAAAATTATACCCAAAAATATTTCAATACATTCGGGTATTTTTTAATTTCTTATTTATTAAAACCCGGATAGAGCTTCGGCGAAATCTCGTGAACCTATTTTATACGGATTCGTACTCGCGCATTGCATATATTTTTATAACGTATTTTTTAAATACGCAACACAGAATATTATATTCACACGTGAATGCCGAATAACAATATAATAATATAATTGTGTCGTGTTGCGCGAAAATAAAACTAAATTATATAATAATAATGCTGTCATTTATAAAACTATATTTAAAAATTTCCAATTCGGTATACCTAATATTATTTTCGTAAAAAATAAAATTATTGTTGGAGTTCGGGGTAAAAGATCACTACAGATGCACAGTTATTGACGATAAATAAAAAAATCCCTTGTAATATTATGCCTCGGCGTCTTACAAAATTATATTAATAAATATTCGTATTTATAAAATATATTGTTATATTGACTTGATTAATGCCGGTTATAATGCACCCGTTAAACGGATGAAATCTGGACCTAATTCAGATTTGTACCAATTTTTTAGATATAAAATATATATTTCTTTAAAAAAACGATATAAATAAATCACTATCTACTCAATAGTATTATTTGATTACTTATTAATAATATAAAATAATATAGTAAGTAAATATTTTAAATTTTTTATACACCTAATCAAATTTATTTGTACATTGGTGGGTAAAACGTTTAAAAAAAAAAAAATATGTTTATAATATGGATATCATCGCAGCGTTTCCCAAATTGTGGAGTAGATATAATACAGTGGTTTCATTAACATTTTTAAAACTTTAAAATTATCAATATTATATCGAAGTAATATTTGTTTCACACTTTAAAATATATTAGTTATTATAATGTAATATTTATATATATTAAAAAGAGATAAGAAAACCTATTAATCAACATATCTTGTGATTCTAATTTGAAAAGAAATTTTAAAAAAGCCCTCTTTGTCCTTTTTTTGACGAGTTTAAGATAAAAATATATATAAAAAACACGAAGCAACCATAAAACAATAAAACCATCGATGCTTTTATCAACAATATAATAACAATATATACTTCAATGAAAAAACAAATATTTTCTACTTGTATATACTAATAACATATATACTTACAATAAATATAGAAATCAATTATATGTAGAATGAGATTTACAAATTCAATTATCAAATTAACATTATAATATGATATTATGATAATTACCAATAAATATAAATATTCCCGTTTATCCATATTATAGGTTCTAATATTATAACTAGGGCTCGCATTTGCATATATTTATAAAACTAAAATATGTATTTAGTTTATCTAAATATGTACCTATTATAATATAATTATTTATTTTTAAATTATTGATCACTGAAATTGTAAAATATATTATTTAAAAAAAATCAAACTACATCATAAATACATAAAGATTTTAAAAAAAATTAATTTGGTATTATGGTATTGATTGCAGTGGATAATTATATGCATTTTTAAATTCTCAAATATGAATTATATCCGATTTGACTGTAAAATTGACTTATATTGACTGAATGAATTTACTATGTTTGAAGGAGAACGATTTATATGCCATATTACTTATACCATATTACTTCAGTGGAATGACCTGTAATCATTATGCATATTTTTAATTATTTTCATTTTTGCTAGACCGTTTTTTTCTAATACATTTTTTACTTTATCATTTACAATTTCGCCTATTTTCCTTTGGACTATTTCTAATCTTTTGACTGTTTCTTCTACAATACTTAAACTTTCAACTAAAGTTAAAACGCGAACTTCTAATACTGAATTACACCAACATAAAAAAAAAAAAAAAATGAATAGAAATATATACTAATTCATTATTTAAAGGAATATTAGCTTTTTCAATACACACTCAGGTAGTCGGATCAAGTTTGGCAAAAACATTTTTTTATTTCTTGGAAGTTGTGGCAATAATATTTAGCTGTTAAATTACGCTTACTTAGCTATTAACAATTTGTTTTGGTTATTCACATAGGTAGCCAACACACGCGGTAAAATTTTGGAATGGATTATCAGTATAATATATTGTAGGTATATCTAACTGAGTTATTTTTGAATATCATTGCGTTTAAATCTTAATTATAATAAACCACCATTTTCTCTGAGGACCGAAGGGACGAAGAATGTACGTTTGAAATCGCTCTTCCTGCTTTTTATATGCATTTAGTTAAGAAAATAAAGAAATTACATTTTTATTATTTATTTTATTTGTATTATGGGATCACAGATAATTTGTTTTGGAAAAATGTTTGAAAATATAAATATTAATAGAAAATGGTAGGTATTATAATGATGATAGATTCTATATATATATATATAAAAAAAAAAAAAAATAAGTTTTGAAAACATTCAATAATACATTTAATTTATTATGACATGGCTAATCTTATTGAAATAGTGGGCAACGTTCATAATTGGCTATCACCGCAAGTAAAATCCAACAATAACCAATATAAACTTATGTAATCGTGATTTAATCTTATGAAAAATGACTTCAACATAGTTATTTATGTTGTTATAGTAGCGGCAACGGATGTTTAAAGTCATCCAACAAACACAAGAAAATAAAAGTATTTTAACTGATAAAAGAAGCAATTGTTTTGTATGAACTCGGAAGCGGATAATTTAAAATTTCACTGGTGTTTTTTTTATTAAATTTAGTATTGAAAATTCAGTTTTTTTATGCAGTTTTTTGGTTTACCAAGTTTATAATATTTTGTTTACAGTTTAAGCGTAGAAATATTTATTTTGGAGTGTTATCGAAGGTTTAACAACATTCTACTTTTCCGATATAATATACAAGCGTATTTATATCGTTTTTCTCTTGGTCATGATCATGAATAGTTGGATTCGCGGGGAATAGAGAAAAACGGTTCTCTCCACTCCACGGAATGGTTTTTTGAAATGTGTTTAATTCAAATTAAATATTTGCTATTGATTTGTATAACATCGTGAATCATAATCAAGATCTACATATATACGACTAGGTAATAATAAAAATTCGATAAAAATACAACGCATCTCTTCGTAATCCACCGTCCAAACAGCCTAGGCCATTAACTACCGTTTCGTCGGAAAAATAATAACACCGCGCGGCAGTAAAGTGTACATAAACAGGGTGATCATAATTTCGTGTTATGAGAGTGGAAGGGATTACACATACGTTTTAAATGCAATTTCTAACATAATATTTTGGTCACCCTGTACATACACGATATAGTTAATAAACTGAGATCGTTTATTTTGACATTCCCTCGGCAGATATTTTCGTCACAGACAGCACCCTCTATTATTATTACTAGCAAGCGCGAGCGCGCGCTCTCGCCTATCGTTCCGGTCGTTTCGTTCTTCCATTTTCATTCTCTTTATCTTAATTCTCTGTTGTTGTTTTTTTTTTTTTTTGTTAAATTATTATTATTATTATTTTCATCGTTATCCGAGACACGTGTGCTTTATTTGTGTTTTGGACGTTTTGGTGTATATAGTCACGTTTTTGTTAATTCGTACCGCCGCTGTCGGCAGTACCGCGTATTAGTCCGATCCAGTCGACAACAAATTAACGACAAGTCGAGTATAGTAGGTTTTTGTTTCACCGTTCTGGTCACATTTGTACACATACAAAACCGCTCGAACATAAGCACTAAAGGTCTATTTATATATATAAATACATACTAGTCTCCGTTCGAGACTTTTCCAAAACCAATTTGTTGTTTTGATGTACGAATGGGTCCAAATTCGCCCATTTTACGCAAACTCGGTAAACTTACAATACGTATACAGAGTGATCAGTATTTCATGGTAACCAAAATAATGGGAATCGCTTAGTTTTCAATGTCATCTGCATTATATTTGTAACACGAATTTCTCAACAATCTGTATATACGTATATTTTATCGTTTCCTCTTATATGTATACAAGGCGAAACCTAATTGTATGTATAATATTGATCGAAATAATATTGCTCTTTCGTATTTCGATTTTAAACGATTATAATCTCCATCGGACAATTATTGTAATTTCGATTCATTGTTTTTCAGCTGAACCGTAGCAATGATCGAAAAGAGGATTGTTATTTATGTTATTATGAATTGCTTACAATTTTCCGTTTATGAGGTAATATTATAGCACAAGTTAGTTTTATTCAGATACAATACGTATAATATAATTGAAATTAAATGATACAATTTTGTGTCATCATTCTGTATCAAAATTACAATACAATTTTACATTAAAACTCAACGAAAATTAATTTTTTAATTTTTTAAAAACATTGATTTTAAATCCGTTTAATATTTTTTTCTTATTAAATATTTGATTTACTAATCATATAAGAAAATTTTAATAAAATGTAAATACAACTTTAAAAGTAAACACGTAAATATATATTTATACAATTTACATATTATTATATGTAATACATAATATTATATCTAAATCGGAAGTTGTAAGTGGACTTAATTCGCGCAAAATAAACAAGTACAACTTTACGTTTATTTATGTTTATGCTAAATTATGATTGCTACGATTTTACCGTTTTTATTGTAAAATTGTGACAAAATATATATATATATATATATATAAATAAAATATAAATATGCTAATAAATTTGTTCATATTTAAAATATTATTTTGTTTGATCATACAAACAATCATACATGTCGTACTTTCGTCGTTAAAATAATTATGATCAAAACATCTTAAATTATAATAATTGATTAGAAATAGACGAAAAGTCGAAAATGATTTTGTTTTTGTTTAAATTAATAGTAAATTAAAACATACTCACACTTATACTATATTACAACTTACAAGAAAAACTTTGGAATATTAAATTAAAATTATGGTTATTATTATATAAATGTTGTTACTTGTTATGTATTACAAACTCGTAGTAATTTTTGTACAGAAAGTTTCCACATATTTTCGGGTATTAATCTAATATTAATTATGATAATATGTCCCTACTCGTAAATAAAAATTAAGAAAATCTTGTATTCTACTATAACTTTATAATTTTCTTCTGGTAAAGAACTTTCTTTAAAAAAAAAAAATAGAATATATTATAATAATTGGGTTATATTTAACATTTTAGTTATAAATTATAATTACAATCATTTAAAACGTAATGATTTTTTATGAATTTCTGTGAAAAAATACACAATCCATCATTTAATGGAAATATTTATTTTCGACGAAATCAAATGAAAAATATTTTATTTACGGACGTCTTAAATGTTTCAATTTCGATTTTTGGTAGTGAACTCATAAAAATAAAGTTGGCGAACTGCAAAATCGTTTAAACAATTTGTGAGAAAAAAAATGAACATTATATTACGTTATAATGATGAAACTCGCACAGTAAATAAAATATAGAGGATGTGATATCACTGATAACAAATAATACAATCTATATTCATAAATAGGAATAAAACGGTGGGAAGTAAACGTTGTAATAAATCGTTGTCTCTTATTTATACGCAGCCATAATATGTAGGTGGTACTTCGGAGAATTCGTTTTATTTTAAAATACGAAAGAAGTTTTTTGCATTTTTATACGAATCAACTATTATATTATTCGTAAGTGTTTTTCTATTTATTATATAGTTATATTACATTATTCAGGATGTTTATAACTTAGGAAAATTCCAAAACATACTAAGAAAAATATATTTGAAACATTTTAATTTTAATTTTTTTACTTTTAATATGAATTAAAACCTTATACATAATATCAGCATTAGCGATTTTATTTAATAAATTTATACATTCATAATTTCAATGAAAAAAATACAAAGATGAAACGTTTAATAATTAGTTTACCTATCTAACAGTATAGTTACAATATTTCAGCGAACCGAATTTTCCTCGAAATATATATTTAATTCCCAAACAACCAATTATGAACAAAATAATTTGTTTAATAGCTATCGCAGTATTATATTATGTAAAAAAAATTGTAACAAAGCGTATGATAAAAAATTAGCATAAATAAGGAGGTTATAAACTAAATACTAGGTAATAATAATATTATAAATTATATATTATCATTATTAGTTATTTAATGTTTTAATAAAAATCAAATATTCATTTATAAATATATTATAATTAGGTACCTACGATTATTAATTATTAACAAATATTTTTATTAATTAGATATTAATCGTAATATAGTTTTAAGATTTAAATATTGTTTTACACAATACATTGATGGGTATTGTAATATATTAAACAATAATGTTGTGTTTTATCAATTTTATCATTTTTATAGGATTTTAAGTAGTACGTATTACCACTAAATGTATAAATAGAAACGAAAACTGAAATCTGCATGGAAAAAGACTATATTATTTAACATTATTAAATATCAATCGATATACGACCACAAGAAAAAACTAACCTAACCATCACTCAACATTAACGTATCAACATTATTGATGGGACTATACAGATTGATTTACAATCGTTTTCAAAATGTATTTTAAATGTAAGTCACAAGACACGTTTTTAATGGTAGCAAAAAAAATATCGACTTGTTAGTTTATCGCAACACAATATTATATAGTTGTTATATAGTTTCGGTATTCTGATTTTCCTTTATCGTCCACACAATAAAATTCTATTTTATACATTTATGAAGCAAATCACAAAAAAAAAAAAAAAATGCTACGTTTTAATTTTACCATCAATTCGTATCATTTGTAATGACCACAGCGGTTGCTAATTTTTTTTTTATAAAGCTTCATTAAAAATAAAAAAAATATATTCTCACTCCTCCCATATAATATGTTGTTAAGTATATTTCAAATGGAAGTTTCGAACACGTATAAAATATATAATGAGTATTTTAAGTAATGTGCAGAAGTATATTCGCCGTATGACGTAAATTTGCTTTTAAATAGTTTATTATTTATTTTATACTTTATACTTGTAATTATAATTGCATCGATATTTCAAAGTCAAAAGGTTGTTTTTCCTATTTTTTTTTTTTTTTAGTCGTTTTGCAGTTTGAGAACCGTTGATTTGCCATGCAATAATGACGGTTATTAACATCGCAGAGGCGCATAAACATTATACTCGTGTAGAACATCGCTTATCAATCAGAAACTCTGTATTCCTATATGGTAAAACGTTTCCGGAGCGTCGGAGGACAAAAAGTCCGACGCGACGTCGATTTTCCGAGCGATTTACTTTGAATAATACGCGGAGAATGTGTTTTGACACGCGTTATACTATATTATGTTTTATGGACTCTGCCGGAGTGTAGTCGCGTACAGTGTAATGTTATTATATTATAAGAAATCTTTAGCAGGTTTCTGATAATTATTGTGTATCCGAACCAGGTAATAGGTATATGGTATATATATATATATATATATATACATATATACGATACGGTCGCGGGCTAATAAACCTATTCGGATCGACTGGAAATGAAAGGATTTACGACCGTGTTTATTCCTAGGTATGTGTATACGTAATACATATAACGTACGTGTAGTTATATCGGTAGTGATTCCTCTCAGTTTGCTCGGTCGTCCGTAATTAATATTATCGAATTGCGACATAATTGATTTAGACTAGGTTCGATAAGTCGCCGGACGCGTTTG
This sequence comes from Eriosoma lanigerum, assembly GCA_013282895.1. Lineage (NCBI taxonomy): Eukaryota > Metazoa > Arthropoda > Insecta > Hemiptera > Aphididae > Eriosoma > Eriosoma lanigerum. The sequence continues at coordinate 50,763,144 of CM023359.1, forward strand.
CGGGGTCGGAGCGAACGCCGATTTAACGCATTTCGAGTCTTAGAAACTTTGCGCGTATTATGCAAACACAAAAACATTTTCCATTCATCCGCTTAAAACGCGCGCGCGGAGGTTAAAATTAATATATTATTATGTTTTGTCGAGTTTTCTAAGCTCCGAATACGCGTAATATTTCGCGCCCGAGTAAACGCTGTCGTACAAATACGAAATATTATAATATATTATATTATATAATATAATCTAACGCCATAATATATACACATTATGTATGATGTTGGCCAACGATATAACATAATATATTATTTCGAAATATCTATATTGTTATATTTCCTCAATATCGGTATCAAAATCAAATAATAAAAAGTCGATTCCGGGCATTCCTCCCTTCGGCCCTTTGATCCTCGCAGCGGTTCGTGGTGCGGAATATTATTATACTATAATTAAAGTTTGAACGGCAATGATATTCGAGAAAACGATTCTGATCGAGTCAACTCAGTCAGATATATTATATATATATATATACTGATAACGTTTCTTTTTATACATTTTATTTATTAAATAATGTGTAACAGAAAATTACATAAAATATTTAACTAAATACTAGTTCGTCAAAATTACAGTTTCCGTGTATGCAAATTTCTATCCTAATATGTTGGATCACATAATTTTTTACTATAAAGCCCTCCGCACACGGAGATACCTAAATCGATTAGTAATTCTAGTTACTGATTAGTTTGTTTTGCGTTGCTGGCAATTTAATCAAGTGGAGTTCTGCACACGACGCTACCTGTTAGTAACTTGTCTGCAACGCGTTGTAAACTAGTTGATAGCGACGCGACTTCCCAGTATCCTAGCAATTTGAGTTTCTAGTTTCCTATTTTATAGTGTTACATTCCATTGGATGGAGTCAGTTTAATCGTAGACTATAATATAATATAAATTATAATTTATTGCATATTATATATAATATAGTCATAATGAATGAACAAATTTTAAATATTAAACTTGTGGGAGAAGTGGAAAAACATCCAGAATTGTTTAACTACCAGCTTCCTGCCTATTCTCGTAGGGATATTACAGAAAAAGCTTGGAGAAAAAACTAATTACTACTAACTTATAACTTTATAACTATACACCACAATGCTTAACTAAGCTTTGTACGTCGTACAGTATAGTATACTTGTATAGTTAGTACCTACGCGCTCATTTCGTTGTGCACATTTTTGATTTTGGTCACTAATCAGTAGCTTCGTGTGCGGAGCTGCGTCTGTAATCAGTTTGTGATTTTATAGTGATTCATATCACTTATTAGTTTAGTTTCTTTTTAGTATCTTCGTGTGCGGAGGGCCTAATGGTGCGTGTCAGATGGTGCTCCAAATTGTATATATGGTGTAACATATCATTTTATGTGAAAAATTTACTGGTAAAATTTATTTTTTAATTACTAATTGTGATACTTAACTATAAATTAAAAGTTATTTGTAATTAAACTCGCTTGTATGAAATAATAATCTTAAACTGAATGAAATAGATAGAATAGTTTCATACTAATGCTGTTCGAGAACAATTACATTATTGCATTTGTTCTCGATCGAATTATTAGAAGAAAAGTTTCTACCGAAAGGATACCCTATTTGAGGTAATCGGACCATTATTTCTACCCAAAAAAGTGTCTTCAGACATAAAAAAAAAAAAATAAAAATAAAAAAACCATCTAAATATCTAGAATATTTCTTATTAATTTTATGCTTGTTCGGAAGATTTAATATAACATCACTTTGTCGATATTTCTATTTAATATTAATTAACAGTAATAATAATAAATCAAAATTGAACATTATTTTAAATTATTGTAATTCGGTTACCGATATTAATTTGTTTGTACATTTGTATATTTGTAAATTTTAATATATATTATAAAAAATAAAAAGATAAATATCTTATGCCGTTAAGATAATTAAAAATAATTATTTACAACATCGCGATTTTTATGATAATAATTCTATTTAGGTATCGATATTGGAAACGTCTAAAAAAATCCATGATATCGTTATCTTACACTACATAGTTGAACCAAAAACAACTGTTTTTTTTTTTAAATTATATTTTTTAATAAGTAAGTTTTAAATTAAGTTTAAGTAGATTTAAAAACTTCTAAAATCTGTATAAAAAATACTAAAAAATCAATTTAGGGTTTAAATAATCATAATTATTTTTTTCGCAGGGAGTATAACAAATTTAATTAACAATTTAATATATCATTATAATTTGAAATCTTTTTCATAAAAAATTTGTAGTTATATAATACTTAAAAAATAAAATTAAAATAAACCATTTTGATCACTTAAGAAAATTAATGTAATGAGATAAAATAATTGATTTTATAACGTAGATAGGTAACATAGTTTAATGAAATTCTGTTAATTAATATTTTATAGCAGTTTTAGTAGTCATTAACTGTTATGAGTCTAAAACAAAAATAATTATTAAGCTTTTATAATAATGTAGTATGTAGGTACTAGTTAGAATTTTAATTTTTAAACAAAAAAATTTACCTAATATAATGTATAGTAATCTTGATTTTTTTATGTATCTATATTAAATTGTAAGCTGTAAATCAATCAATCTACATCGTAATATTTACAGTTTTATAAGACGTATAAAATATAATATAATAATATACTTTTTTCTTTAAATTTTCGTCTATATATTATAATATATATTTTGGTAGATCAAAAGAAACGAAACGAAATTAGCTTTTTATGCTCTGAAAACATTAAATGTAAATATTAGTATTACTGATTTTAGACTCGTGTAGTAGTAGTATATTTAAAATATTCAAGTATATTTATGGTGGGTATAATATATAATAATTATAATGCAATGGGAATATTGAACAAAAATCATATCGAGTTTTTAGATTATTGTTTTTACGAACTTACCAAATTTTTAATTTATATCATTTTTCGATCATACCAATTCTACAATATTTGAACAAAACGCTTCAATGTGATTTTATAAATTAATCTTTTTTACTATTATAAAAAAAAAAAAAACATTGTTATTTTATTTTATCATTATACTACGCTTTTTAATTAACACTCACGGTGTTCAGTTAACGTTAATTAATTAATTAATTCATACTTATTATCATGTTATGATAATACAAATTTTATTGGAATATACGATTTATTCCGGTAAGACGATACAAATATAAATGGTTGTAACACAAATTGTTTAAACTGGAAGAAAATTGTTTTAGGAATTTAATTAGAATTTGTATTTTTTATACATAAGCTTTTGTGTACGCATAACGTCGTAATGAAAACGGTTATAATCTCGATTGAACAATTTAACAAACTGAAGTGTTTCGTTAAATAAAACATTATTTGTTTTGGCAGCAGATTAAAATATAGCGTTATATAGATTATCCGTTATTCAAAATGTGTCTGGACTAATATTATTTCTACCGTTCGCAGAGTCGAAACGCAAAACGACCAATTATTATAACATTTTATAAAAAGTTTCTAAAGTTTCGCACCATCGTTGTTTTTGGCGAATAGTTTTCGTGGTTTTCTCGACTTTTAGTTTAATGGCATTATACGAGATCAAAAATGTTAACGTTGTGCCGGTGAAATATATGTATGAACGTTTAAAAATAGTGTATCCATTATTATTTAACGAATTTAAATAATTGCTAAATAATTGCGCGTCGCGGAAGATTTAATAAAATAATGTTTGTATTCGTATATTGTCGACTGTAAAATATATTATATTATTAGCAACATGCAAAAAACTAAAATAACGTTAAAATTTTGTAAAATTTTAAGAATTATGCGAAACGAAGTGCGTAATTTATTAACAGAAAGAAAATGATGAATCGGTTGGAATTGTGAAATTATAAATTTAACGGATGAACTGGAATTAATCTATCTCAAAAGTGTGCACAATATCGTGTCCGTAGGGGAATTTCGACAGACCAATATCAAACTCCTCATTCTAAATAGACATTCTACAATAGATAGGCGCATTTTCGACGTTAAACGCGATTTTTCGAGACATTTCGAATATGATTCTTGCAAGAATTTTCGAGAGAAATATTTGCAAAATAAAAATTCGTTTTTCTTGCGATTTACAACAAGTCTCGTGGGTTCGAAAAACGTTCGTCTTTAAGTCGGAAATATCGGTTCAAATATTTGTTCGGGACTAAATGTGACTTTCGGGAATATGACGCACGACATAATATATCGTTTTCATATATTTTACCACGTTCACACAATAGTTTTTGGGTAAACTCGGGGTATTGAAAACAAAAAAAAAATGTACTTAGAAATAATATTATAATATTATAGTCTTTACAATAAATCGATTACAAGAATAATGTGTGTTCACTCGTATCATATTATACATATATATAAATATATATTCTGAGTTTGTAAACATTTTACATTTTTCAAAGTTAAAAACACAAATATTATACAATGCTTCAAGTCAACCACAATATAAGACAAATGTAAAATATACATTGTAAAATACAATAATTATAAAGAACCTGCCGCGGCTATCATATAATTAACTTGTTATACAGTCAATAGTTTAACAAATTATGTAATGAAATTATGAAGGTTTTATATCATTATTTATGTTTCTACATAAAATTATGATATTTTTAATATTAAAATATTAATACTTAATAATGAATAATGCTTAATATTATTGAATTAAAAACAAACTCAACATAATAATCATCAATTCGTCAATTATTCATTGAATTACCTTGATAATTTTTTTTTTTTTTGAAATAAAAATAAACTACCCAACTAAAGTGAGAAATTATCAATATTATTATTTTTAAAGTTATATGTCAAACCATTCAATATTTTACTTATCGAAAAAATGATAATTAAAAGGTACTTCTGATGATCATGTATTACTTACTTTTTGGATTGGAACACCCTGTATAATATACTACATCGCTTTTATGGATGGAACAATTATTATTTTTTTTACATTTACAATATATATATATATATATATATATAAAATAGTGTAATATCATCTCTGTCTCGGCAAATAGTGTATGGAAAATATTGAAGAAACGTGTAGAGAATGAACAATAATGCTGCCCACGAAGTTTTTAACCTTAGTGGAGACAAGATCGAAAGACCACGACCAAGATTTCGCTATGCGAGAGAGAACCTAACCCAAGTTTCTTTTGCTCCGGCTTCCACGTGACAACCCCGAAACTTATAACTCAGATGGCCGTTTATTCAAATTCAATGTCCGGAAAACTTTTTTCTTCCTTCGTTCTTTATCCGTTCCGTTTCTCTACATTTTCTCTTTCAACCCCGCATGGCCGCATGACATAATATAGTGTAATATAATATTATCTCCTCGTGTATTTCCATTGTATTATATTATATTATAAACGAAATAACGTAAGAACAAACATCTTTTTTGTTTCGATAAATTTACGCTCCTTTTTTCTAAGGCTGCAAACTTACATTTTTTCTACGTAAATATAAAATAACATTTTTTAACGATTGTACTTATCCATTTTTATAATTTTTTTCGGTGGTCGGTTTTTTTGCATGCACATTCACCGTAGAACACGTTTTTATACATCATTTATTCGAAAACCATAATTTGCCAAAAGTCGTACTTTTATTGTCATAACGCAGAACAATAATTATTAAACCAATAAACTATATTTGTGAAAATTAAAATTGTATATTATTTATGTTGTTTAATAAAACGGTACTGTATATAAATATTTGAGCATAAAACTTAAAATTTTATAAATTAATTGCCTAGTCATAATAAATAATTATTATATTTAATTGTATGATTATACATATAGTGATAACAAATAAGTGAAAACTCAAATAATTATTAAATGACGTACTGAGAATTCATGATCATAAAAAAATGTATAACTTTAAACTCTAAATGTTTTTTATAAAAATTAAAAACTATTTTTACTGTAGTTTTTCGGAATTAAGTTATTAATTATAGAAGTTCATTTTAAAATCAGTCAAATAATATTATAAATTATAATAGTTTTATTTAATTAGTTATATAATTTATTCATTATATTTCATAAAACAATCCGCACAACAAATTTCTATGCATAGTTAAATAAATTTAAGCGAAACATACAAAAAAAAATTGTTTGTAAACATTATTTTTAAAATAAATTAATACTTACCAAACCGATTAGTACGAGTATTTTAGTACAATATTTATCCATTATACTGAGCAAAACAAGTAGATTTGTTTTAAATTCTAGAACTTAATATATTAGTTTTTTTTCCGAGAAAGCAATCGCTCTCCGACGCAGTAAACAATTTCGTCTTTAATAAAAAAATAATAACAATACTCTATGCGAAACGCAGAGTGAAAAAACTCTAGAATACATAGAAGAATACATTCGAACAGTATGAAAATAAGTTTGTTCACAAAAAGCGATTAAAAATGTACGAATTTTGATTTAAGATTTAAATAGTTACCATGAAATCCGACATCGGTACTTATTATTTAGATGCTAACGCGGTTTTAATGACCGACGGACAATTTTTCAACGCTTTACCAGTAAAATTATATATATTATGGTCATATTATATAGGTTAGAAATTGACTATTGATATCGATTTAGGGTAGTCGACTGTGTAGATGTAATTGTAATTATGTATCTCCATATAATATCTATACTATTTACGAAAGTATTATCGATAATTTGATACCTATGTGTAATCTATTTTTATATATAAAATAAATATTTTATGCAAGTTTACTGTTCAAAAAATGATTAGGTATACAATTTTTGTTTTATTGCAATAACTTTTATAATATATCATATCTTTTTGTTAAAATTACTATTTACAAACCCTTTAGTATTAATCCGTAATATAATATTATTCTATACACAATGACGCATTAAGGAATATGATTTCCTGTTATTATAATCAAATATATATTATCAGTTTATCAAACTTACTTATTTATATATTTTTTGTGTAGAAAATTTATGTTTATATACACTTTTAAGACGAAAAAAATGATTTCTATAATCGATATAATTTAGTAGTAGAATTTGATAATAGTATAACTGATTTTTGTTTCACGTGGCTCAATATCATTTTGTTACTTTTGATAATTGATTAACAACGGACGATAAGAAATAATAAAGTCATTATTATTTCCGTTTCTTTCAATATAAGTGGTGACTGCGGTAGTCGCGATATAATAACTTTAACAAATACTCGATCAATATTTTAATGTTTTGGCAGTTAATTATTAATGGTTAATGCATAAATAATTATAGAAATAATATTCTGAAAACTATTTAATTTTAATATAGTGGTCGATTAATAAAACTTCACCAGAATTCACCTCGAAAATGATAGAAATATATAGGTACATTTTTTTTTGCACACTACTACATATTGTACTGTATACACATATCCTAATCTTTTAATGAATTCTATTAAAATAATGCAATTTAAAGGTTTACAAATTGAGTTTGAAAAAAGATTTACCTACAAAAAAAAAGAAGTAATTTCCCAATCAGGTTTAAACTTTCGAGCAATTAATCAAATTAAACATCATAATTAAATCGTATACAGACTTTTTTTTTTAAATAAATATCTCTGAAATACTTTTAAATTTTTAGATATTTTTCCATTATTTAACATTTAATAGATTTAATATTTAAAATCGCATCTCATATACGGTAAGGTTATATCGAATTTTGATTTTAAATAATATAAATATTTATAGTCGACATTCTTAATAAATATTTTTACCTTTAATAGAAATTTATACGTTTATCCGATTAATATTTCTATAATAACTTACTTTTATAAATTTTAGATGAGGAAAGCAGGGTATTAAAAAAAATTATATTATTGATAATAAAAGTGATAAACTGATAGTATTGATATATTTTAAGTAAAAAATAAAATAAATAAACGAAAAATATGTGATACACAGATACAGTGATATAAATTATAAACAATACTAAATTTAAATATCTATAAATTAAATCATGTAAATATTATGGATATTATGATCCGTATTCTTCTCTTCCCCTTATATTTTTATGAACGTTTATTATTCCTGAAATATTCATTGATTTTAAAAAAAAACAAGTACTTAAGTACCTATAAATTTTCATAAAATTTGTTTTTAATAAAAAAACACAATTCATATAAAAACTATATGTTATATAAAAAACTATATAGTTATTTATATATATATTAAAACATATAAACAAATTTAGAATATTAAGTGTAATAATGTTTAAAGAAAAACTTTTAAATAATAATTGAATACTTTTAAAGATAAATATCTTCACTGGCTCATGATAAAAAATTGTTTTGGTTATAATTAAATATTATTATTGTTACTAAATATTATGTAATCGGTCTATGCGAACAAACAATATTATATTTACTTACCGAGTATATACAGCGTGAATAAATATAAAACTGCGTTCATTTCGAATGCGTTTATATAAATTTTAAATCGAAGAATATCTGCAATAAATCAAAATTAATATAACATTATTATTACACGGACCGTATTAAATATAGTTATTTTATATAAAAACGGAAAACAATTTGACACAATGTGTTACCTGGTTAACGGTCAGTGCTGTCATACAAGCATGGCCTGTACCCGTGGAATAAACGAAAAAGCGACGATATTATTTGTTTAAAATAAATCGAACAACACAATAAATCTCTCTTGTTCCGTGTAGTAAATTAAATTAACGATGTACTTTTTATTTCACGCGAGTATAACGACGGTTTTCTTTTTTATGCCCAATTAATTTTTCAAAAGTATAATAAAATTAATATGTTCGATTACGGTTTAACCGTTTTTCGTTTCATTATCAACATCAAAATAATAATGTATTTTTATTGTTTTATATTTTAAACTGTACGATCTCGTATTATTTATTATTATTATTGCACGATAATTGTTGTTCGCATGTTTTTTATTTGATAAAAAAATTCGAATTCATGTTATTTCATTAGGAAAAAAAAAACCGCAAAAAAGTTAATCACAATCGCAGTTTTCGCGCGGACGACGACGACGCGATGAACACGCCAAAACGTCTGATGACAGTGTGCCCGACGCTAGTCAACTCCCGAAGCGATAACGCGCTGTCGACAGCGTTGCTCCGAAAGTATAAAAGCCGCGCGCGCGCTGCCCGCCGTCGATTGCGCGGTCCAATTTTACACATTTTTGTTTTACAACCGTTGTTTTTATTTTTCAAAAATCTATTTTTAACGTATATGAAATCTCGCATTTATTTAGGCCAGTAGTAGAAAAATTTGAAAATTTACAAAAAATAAATACAACTAAATTACAGGTTTTTGAAATAATACTTTTTAAGATGGAGATCACAATAATTCTGTATAAAAAAAAAATACCACGTCAATATTTAGTTTATGAAATTTTGTAAATCCATTTATAACCTTTGAATAATACGAAAGGTATAAGTAGTTTTGTATTTTAACGTCCGACAATTAATATTGTAAATAAAAATTAATATTCGTAAAATTATATGTTGTTAGCTTTCTTTTTTTTTTTGACTTCTCTTGTAACTTATTTTGGGATTGAACACTTTAGTTTTCTACTTTCATATACAATAATCAAAATTCCTCTCCTTCGCCTACACCGACATAATATCACATCCAATCAACATCGTTTTTCCGATTTATTTTTCCTTCTTTTTTACTACCTACTTCGATCTTAATGATCTGTTTATTGTATTTATAAGTCATAATTTATAAGTAAAGCTAAAATTTAAAATTTGATATAATAATGTAATTTTCCGGTTTATAAAATTATCTTCGAAATGTATTTTTTACAATTAAATATCAGTTTACCACTTTTCAGCTAAATGTAAATTTTTATTGTGTGATGAATTTATAACTAACTACTATTGGTACCTATTATATGTTACGCTAGTTTCAAAATAACGTAAGCATACTATTATATTTTTTTTTACTATCTCTCTTATTCCGAGTATGTATAATGTATAAAATATATACCTACCTGAAAGTTAAATTTATTTGTATTTTAATCATATACATAATAATTAACGTTTTATGTCACCCACAGTTTAATTTTACAGTAGAAAAAATAAGAGATTTTAATTATATTTTCAAATGTTAACCTTGGAAAACCTCACTATAAGAATCTTTAATTATTATGAAACCACAAAATATTTGTAGATTATATATAACATATTATATTAGAATTGTAATAAGATTTGTTCACATATTTGCACATATTAAAACGATATTATTGATGTGTAACATCAAATTTCGATCATCCTGTCGAGGTGACGAGTGGAATGCGAACAGCAAAAAGTAGCGACGATATATTGTATTGTTGAACTATACGATTTTATATTATATTGTAGTTATATTGCACATATCGATCAGAATACTATTTTTTTCTCTTTTTCATTTAGGTATAGATATTTAATTAAAGTAAGATACATAACTTGTTACATGTTGTACTATAAGCACGTTTGACGACTAATATTAAATTACACGAGTGTCGAATATTATGAAGTGATTCAAAAACATCACATTTAAATGTTTATAAAAGGGGGAACATCAATTTAGGATGTTCCTTCTTTGTCCCTTCGATCCTCAGAGAAATTTGTAGTTTATTATAATTATTAAGATTTGGATGCATTTATATTGCATTAGAGAATACTATTCTGAGTGAATCTCAATATATTGCAATATATTATACTGATAATCCATTCCAAAATTTACCACGAATGTAAATTACATATGTAAATATGCAAAATAATTTTCAAGTTTCTATGATCAAAATTAAATTAGTTATCACGAAATAAAAAATAAAAAATTATGGAAATCGTAATTTTGCCGATATTTTGCCAATTTTTGGTAGATTTTCTTCTCCTAGGAAAAAACATTGGAAAATTCGAAAAATGAGTTTTATAAAGTACCAAGATGATACGATTTGCTACCGAAAGCATACTCTACTTGTGATAATCGGGCAATTATTTTTACCCAAAAAAATGTTTTCATACATAAAAAAAAAATAAAACATCTTTGTAAAAACAATACATTTCTCGCTCCACTCAGAATTTAAAAATGATGATGTATATATGAAATATAAAGCAATATACCTAAGTAGGTATTTTTATTTCAGCTACACACGAACGTTTTTGTTATTTTAGATAATTATATTTAAATAAGTAATAATGAAAATCTTCCACCACGATCAGATTTGGTTTTTTAAATTTGGTACCAAATTTGTTTTCTATTTTACTACTTGGAATAAATTATGATTAAATGTAAACTTAATGTATTTTTAAGTAAACCCTCTTGTATCGATGTGATAAGAGGAAAAAATAATTGTTTACATGTTAAAAAATATCTTGTTTTAGATATTTTTATTTTTAGTTAATACTTTTATATTATACATTATATATTATCGTATATAATTTATAATATGTACTCGTATATTGATAAATTTAAATAACACTGCAATAGTTTTTTAATAAATAATAATCTATGAAAATTGTGTTCTCAATTTTTTTAAACATTTAATATAATAAAATATTTTCTACGAATCATTAATAATTATCCTCTACTAATCTAAAATGCACAATATTAAAATGTTTATTTGATAATTACTTATCTTGGTCGCCGCATAATGGTCGCATCGCCGGTGACGCATCGAGAATAGCGAAAACGCGAACACGCATTTAATTATATAATAAGAAATAATAATAATAAACATAAATAAATTCGCTATCTTATACAATCGTTGTACTATGATTCATTAAAATATAAATTACAATTTTAAATTATATTATACTAATAATTACTATAATCAGTATATCAGTATAATCAGTAGTTCTAAAATAATGTATGGATATGGGCAAAAAACAAAATAAACAAATATATATATATATAAGGTGGGTGGATTGGTTCAAATTTCTCCCTCCAGTAACCATACATTTGTTAACTTTTCTTGATTTTTTGTCATCAACAGTTCTATGATTTTAAATTCAATTTTTATTATAGTTTTCAGGATTCCATAGACTTAATGGTGGAACGAAATGTGAACGGTTAATTTAGAACGCAAATCAGTGCAAATAATGTTCATTAAGCTAAATCTTCGTTTATATTCTTTAATTTTCTTCTAAAAATTGTTTTTATGATTTATAAGAAACCTGTTGGAGAGTCTTTTTACTTTATCTTCACTAAAACGATTATTAACTTCTGGAGGCCATGTTTTGTTATCAAAAATTTGAAAGTCTTATATGAATAATATATACTCATAATTATTATCTAAGAGTCTTTTATTTAAATTATTAATGATACTTTTTATAAATTAATTTTGATTGATACACACTAATTTATTATAATTAGATAAAGGAATATCTTTAAAAATAATTTGTTCCTTGGCCTTTACTACTTCAACATAATAATCACCATCAATAGTTTTTAAAGAATTAATAATTCTTATAGTCCTTTAATTTTTGTATCAGATTGTATTGGTGTTGCTTCGCAACTTGTAAATCTAATAACAGTTGAAATAATTTAGACAACACATCACATAAGTGCCAAGTCAAAAATAAATGTTAAGCTACCTAATCGTTTGAAAAGATCTATGTACTTGGATTTAGTTTTTTTATCACACTATGTATTCTTAGAAGCTTTAGTAAGGTGTTTATTTAAGGCTGGATACATGTTATTGACTTAGAAACTGTATTGTATTGTACAACTTGTTAAATTAAAATTAATTATTAGTTTTTTTTTTTTGAATGGGCACTGAGTATTCGCACATTTTTTATCGCATATCCACGGTCTCAAATTTTATTTATTGATATACGCTATACACACTTTTTAAAATTTAGGAAGTGGGTAGTGGTGATACCCTCCACTACATCACTGACTATAATACATTTTAAGTTGTATTATAATAATAGTTATTATTATTATTAAAAGCAAAATAATCGTCAAAAATATGCATGCATAGCGATGTGACGAGTATTTTATTAATCTTCTTTTACGTTTAACGTTTGTAGGTAATACGTTTTAATTTATATGATTTTAAGCGATTTACGTATGCAAAAAAAGCAATATTATTTTTTTTAAAGTTGAAGTAGGTACCTACGTTGTTATCTAACATTTTAAGAAAGAAATATAAAAGGTAAATTAAACTTAATTATACGTATTAATTTTCCATTTTAAGTTTGATTTTATGTTAATATAAAGTATGTCTTGTATTATCTTAATTATTTTACCTTTTTTATTCGGGAACATTTATGGTTTTAAATTTTTTTATTTATTTTTTGTTTTATAAAAAAACTGATTTAATAAATATAATTTTTATAATGTAGTATTTTTAATTTCTTCGATACTTCCTTTTTTCCATGTAAATTAATTTTACTAAAACGTTTCATTCTTTTGATCTCTATGGTTAAAAGTATTAGGTTTATTTGTGTTTTTTACTTTTCTTTTAAAAACGCATTTGAAATTAATGTTCATATTATAGTTGGAAAACTATAATATTATAATAAAATATTCTTACTGTTACAATTATGCAATCATATTTTACACGTTTTACATCATATGACATACCTATACTCTATAGTAAGTATTAAGTAAGAATTATGATTCATAATATATGATTTTTAAAAACTTAAAATACGGAATTCGTAAATAAAACCAGAATATTCAAAATTATTATTATTTTTAATTATGTATTATCGTTTAATTGGTTTTAATTGATTAAGTGATTTCACATAATTATTTTTCTGTTATTTTTAAAACGTTTCTAAAATCGCTACATCATTTGTGTAGTATAATAAAATACAATTGTTATGACTATTTTTTTTTTTTTTTTTGTTACAATTCAAAATAATGTTCATACTGTATAATACGTTTATATAAAATATAGTAAATAATTAGATTTAATGAGAGTTCTTTTCATCTAGTTCAACTTATGAAATTATTGTTTTCTTCAAAATTAATGAAATATAAATAAATAGATTTATTAAAAATTAAGAAAATAACATAGTTTTTAAAAATATATGTTCAGAAATAAAAGTCTTATAAAAGTTTACTAAAATTATGTTATTTTAGATAAACATACTAATAAATATTTTTTAAAGATATTTTTCAACAAAACAATACAAGTTTATCTAATATAAAAAGCATAAAAAAATACTATGTAGTAACTTACAAATTTAACATTTTTAAATAATAAATTGAACTTAAGCCTAAACAATTTAAATCAATAAGTAAAATTAAGTAAAACAATTTGTTAAAAATCGAAACGTATAGTAAGAAAAATTAAATAACACAAATCAAAAAATGTTTAAATTGATTAATTTCAATTACGCTTATTATTACCCATCCAGTATAATGTGTAATATTGTAGCATAAATAATTTTAAGTTAAATTTTTTTATTCAACAATATAATATTACTACGAAACAATTAATTATTGTTATGTTTTATAATTTTATGATGTCTAGATGAAATACATTGTTTTGCAGAAATAGTTATGTATAAAACTTGGTTTTATTACACATGATATGAATAATGGATAATTTGTTTTTTATAGTGGAAAATATAATTTTAATTTTTGCCTGCGAACATACAAAATATCAAATGAAATACGCATCCAAAAATAAGAAAACTAATACGGGTAATTTTTATTTGTAAGTTTTTATTTTAACACTTTCGAGTATTAAAAAATTTGACGAAAACTCAATGCATAATAAATAAAATGTTTTTTATTTTTTATTTTTTGCTTAGAATATTTGTTTTGAATATGTATACATAATGTGCGTTCTCCAAAATATTTGTAGGAAAATAATAATAGAAAATTTATGAATTTAAAATTTATGTAAGATCAATAAAACGTTTTTGGTTATGTTTGGTTTTTTTTTATAATAAGGGAAATTTTAATTAATTATGTAATTATGTCGTATATTCATAAAAACAATTCATGAAAAAACAATATATATATATATTTTTTCTTATATAGATAATAAAAATAAAAATGACTATATGAATGTTTTGATTTTCAATAACTCATAATTAATACTAAACTTGATTTCATGTTTTTTTAGACTTTATGTAATAATATAATAATTGTATTTGTTCTCATATTTTTAACATTTCTCAATGTTTTTTGTTAATAATGTTCCTATATAGTATACAAGCGAAAGTCGTAAATCCTTCATCCAAAAATTATGATTGTCGTATTGTTAAATATACCTAGCTAACATCGATGTCGCCTGCGGTTGTTTTAAATTATACGTGAAACATTATTAGGATTTAATTGGTCCTGAAAAAAGAAAATAATCCAATTAATAGCCACTTAATTATGAAATTATTTTATGATTTCAATAGAATTCGAAAAATTATAAAGTAATTGGAACCAAAGTACATATTTTATTCGTTTCCTAATTATTATTAATTAATTGAATAATTTTTTTATACCCATAATATTATTATTCAGTTCCTAATGGTATACAATTTGTTTAAAACACCAAAAAGAATTGTTTTTAAGTAAACTTAAAAAATAATTATACATTAAACCGTTAAAACAATTAAGTTATCGTCATATAAATATTGTGAAGTAAAAGTTTTAGATAAGTTTATGTAAGTTTTAGTTAAGTCTAATACAATTTATTAGTTAACATTTTGTATCACAAAATTAAAATATTTTCGTTCATTGTTATGATAAGAATTTTTTTTTAATGTTAAAAATGCTCAAAAAACTATAAAAAATTATTTTAAAATAATTATCATTGCATAAAACAATTATTCTACTGGAGGAGGATTTTATGACGATAATATTAAGTGGTATAGTTTCATTGTCAGTGTGTATAAGAGATTAGGATAATTTGTATACTTATTATGAGATGTTCACTTAATGATTGATAAGATTTATTAACTTTTATCACAATTTAGTATTTACAATATTATTCATATTATTTCATTATTTTACATTAATAACAATCATACATATTTATAATACATGTTTGGCAATAATTATTTTAAAAAATATTTATAATTTAATAAATAATCTTAAATAATTTTTAATAACAGAATGTTCTTTTTATAAAAAGATTCATAAATAAACAGTAATTGCTTAACCTAACCAATTTGTTTGTATGACCTGATATTTTTATTCTTGTTGTTTCGTTAAAATATCTACCAAATATTATATAGAGATATATCAGCAGTTAACATCAATTAATTTTTTACTTACTAATTCCACGAATCATCGACATTTTTAATTATTAATTAAATATTTTAAATTAATTTATAAAACAGATAGTAAAAATTGAAATATGTTTAATGTTGAATTATTTTAATATAATAACTGAAATAAGGAAGACGAAACAAAAGTATAACGGAATTTAAAAAATGTATTTTTCATTAGTTAGTTAGGCTTAATATCCATCAAAAAATTACTCAATACTATTAGGAATTCAAACTATGATCAAAAAAAAAAAATTATATATTGATATATTATATCTATTTTTTCAACTAAAAAATGACAAATAAAATAAGTTAAAGTCATTATTTTATTAATAACAAAAAAAATACGAATATTATGTAAAATATATTGATAAGAATTCGATATAACTATAACCATGGTTATAGATCGAAACGAACACACGAATATAATATAAAATATTGTGACAAAACGATAACGTCGTCGGTGGTCTAACCGACTGCAAATAGTTAATTCTCCTTGTACAGGTATGAGATACGCCGTCCCTATCTTCTACCGTTTTGCAATGTATTTCGCAACGACTATTGCGCTTTTGAAATACGCGAGAGATAATCGTATATTAAAACAATAATATTATTATTATGATTATAATATTTACTCTGCACTGCAGAAGCAGTCTTATCGTCCGCTAGTGTTTAACATAGTCGATGAGTCGACGACACGTCGTTATTGTTGTCGTGTAAATTGGAATGAACTGTAAAGCCGCACGTTACCACCCGAATAATGCTGTTTTGGTTTGTCGTGCGACGATAACACGGTTGTGGTAACGTGCCCGCGAGATACGAGGTATTTCCCGACAGACAGCTGAATTACTAAGAAAACATATTATGAATTACGATCGGTCTGTTCGCAGAAATGTTGCCACGTAATATTTTGATCTAGATTTATCGATATCTCGGATCGTATTGTTTTAAATTAATATATCGATACATCCAACGAAAAAGGCAGTATCTCAATTTTTTTCGTTTTTTCGTTACGATTTTTAACACTGCGTTCTGATAAAGGATTTTTTCTTTATCGACCACGAAAATGATTGTATTTCCATCTATCACACAGAGATAATAAAATAATATTAAAAATAAAAATAAAAGAATATAATAAAAAAATTATTTTGAATTTTATTTTGCTCCTCCTGAACAATTGACAAAATGGAGTCAATGGAGTAAATATTTTTAGTAAATATTTTTACTACCTTTTTCGTTCGATATATCGATATTATCATTAAATCATGCAGTCAGAACGCAGACCGAATGCTATATTTTTTGTTTTATACGGATTTTTAAAAATTAAAAATCATGTACCTATACATATCATGTGATTCACTACTAAGGCGTGAAATAATATGATAATAAAATATTTAGAATATAAAATTCGGCTAACTGTATATATTGATGTTTTACTATTATTTTAGTTAAGTATGTTTAATCTTGTGTACTATTATTTTTTATATTAAATGCGACAATTTTTCTCATACACAAAAATTATAATAAAAAACCTATATAACATAATATGTGAGGAACAAGTTTATAGACAAATATAAAATAAAATCAGTTATAATCAAATTACAGAGACAAATTAAGTAAAATATCGATAAAGCGAATTTATTATACGATAAGCTTAACTCGACTTCAAAATTGTAAATGAGGATACGTAGAAAATAAATAAATTAAAAGGGTTGTGTAATATATTAAATAAATATGAATTCGATAGAATAATTTTAGTTAACAATATTGATAAAAAATGTGATTTTCTTTAAAACAATTTAAAATTATAATTAATTTTAACATAAATATGATATTAAAAAGTTTTATATTTGTTTTATTCAATACTGAAGAGATATTGTTTTAGCATTTAATTATTTTAATAAAGGTTATAAAGAAAACTGTCATTAAATATCAATATATTTACGTAATATTTAAGACAATAACATATTTATTTTATAAAACCATGACTAATCTAAATAAGTGAGAAATAATATCACTTGGAAAAATAAAAGTTTCTTTGGGAATACGTTAAAATTTAAAAGTTAAGGTAAGAATAACACGCCATTACTATGATCTTACGTTTCTTACGTGATTATTTAACTCACCAATTTAGTTTTTAATAGGTACTTTTATAAAATGTAGTTTAATATGTTATTAAAATGATTGGAACTGTATAATTGGCACGAATTATTTATCACAAATGTTGTCATTAGTCTAATGTTCTATAAATGAAATTTTTATTAACTTTTTTCAAATTTGTATTTGAAATATTATACTATAATATCTGAAAATATTTTTTTAAACATTTAATTAGATAATGAAAAACTTATTATTTTAATTTCAAATCACATTTGATGTTTGCGTAATATTTGGTTATTTCAAAAATTATTATTCATAATTTTATGACAAATATGTTGAATTAAAAAAAAAAACTTGATTGTTGACTTTTTACTACCATAAAAGAACAATTCCGAACTACAATATAAAATACCTATCAAATTAAATTAATTTTATATAAAAAAAACATGGTGATTTTTTGTACAGAAATTCGCTTGTAATTATAATATAATATGGACATATATCATTTTTATTATTTATTTGGTTACAATACAATTTTTACAACACGCATTAAACAAGGAATAAAGACGGTTAGATTTCGAAGGTTTACGAAACAGTATAACATTCTTCTTATATTGTATCGCTATGTTAAACACACCATTATTAATCATAAAAAAAATTAATAATGTCCCTAAACTTCAATAATTATTGTTGTGAGACAGAAATGATAGCTACGGAAGGAGAACATTTGTATCAAATAAATTTACACGTATATACCTAGTGCAATATATACAAATTACTAAATAATAAGTTTAATTGTATAATTGTATTGCGATGAACTATATAGTGTTTTATTGACTAGTTAGTGCCTACTCAGAAGTATTGAGTAGTCGGTTAGTCGGAAATGATTCAACTCTTGTTATTAATCGTTAGGGTTTAAGAAGATATCGTAAAGTTGTGAAAATAAAATTTATCTGTTCAAAGATACAATAAAGAGGTACAAATAATTAAAACGAGGTGAAAATTAATTATTTTTATTACTAAACGATTACTACTTGTATTTGCATCACGAGGTTTAAATAAAGTCTGCAGTATAGAAGTTCAACAAATTAAATGTTTATAGATATGTTTAAAAAATAAGAAAGTGAGAGAAAATTTAGAAAAGAGCTATTTTTATAATTATTATTATTATTATTGTTTTATTTACGCCAATCGGCAGTTTAAATATGTACCTATTATAAATTTATAACAGAATAAATAATTAAAAGTATTAATTATTAAACAAGTGATAGTTTAAAACAAACATATTAGAAGAATATCATGGCTAAATATATAGGTATGTCAGCAACTTTGTAAAATGTTGTTAAAGTTTGCGCATGTATTATTATTCCATGATATTTCATGAAATAAAATCTCAGCTGGCAGTGATCCATAGAGTAGATTATTATTGCCTGCTGAAATCATGTGAAATATCTCACTCATTATTCACGTGTGACCAAATATTACTGTTATTAGTTATGATAATAATTGATAATGAATTCACTGCCAATTGCCGCCATGACACCTGCGTATCACAAAATTGCTGACGTACCTATATATGTAGCCATGAAGAATATAATGTAAATGATAAAAAACAAAGAATATAAGTACAGTAAGGTGCGAAAAATTAATGTGGCGTGGCCTAAGGAATTAAACATTATTTATAGCTTTTAGCATTATATGCAATAATGTCCCATAACTATTACTAATTGCAATATCTCTGCGAAAAATTTAAATTCTTAAATTAATTTTTTTTCAAATTTATTATTTAGGCAATGAATTATAATACTACCTTTATAACTTATTAAAAAAGAGACTACTTATAAAAAAATAATAAAATTAATTCTTTATTTTTTAAGTTATGTAAAATTTGATGATAGCCATTTTAAAGAGTATTTTTATATGAGAATTTATTTAAGATTTTGATTTTTAGAAATTTTTTTTAATCATTGGAATAATCATATTTCTGACGTCATTATAATCATGGCAAAAATATTTATCCATGATTATAATAGCGTATATATTTAATATAGTCTGTGATTATATTGTGGAATGCAAATTTCATATTATCAATATTATGATAAGTGATATGATTTGTAGATTAATAATAATTTTTCAATAAATATTGATAACTAAGAAACTCATTAAAACTACAACTGTTTGTGGTAACAGTTACCAATGTCACTCCTTAGGTTTAGTAAATTTATTTTTAAACGCGAATAATTCTTGTACTAATTTAGTGATTTTGAGACTTTACATATTTTACAATTTATATTAAAGGAAGAACAAAATCCATTTGAACATTTATTGATAAATATAGAATAGTAATTTAGCAATTAAAAGTAAATTTATAATGGGTGTAGTATATATGAATTGTAATTATATTTTAAATTGCTACTCTAATTATGATTTTATTAAATTCACAACTAATTATAGATGTAAACCTGCGAAGTATGCTTTTATTATCTTTTTACAAACAATTTATCGACATTTACAAGTTAATGTATAATATTTGTATTCTACGTTCAACTAACTATTGATAGGAAAAAAATTTTGTAAGTGTACAATTTTTGGTTAATGTCGCAATAATAAAATTCAAATTTTGCGACTGTTAACCAGTTAACTATGTATACATTTCCTATATACCTAACCTATAGATAAATACTAAATAATTATGATATTTTAATACATTTATTGTATATAATTTTTAGTTCATGCAAATTAAAACTATCTAGTTAATTATTGTTAAAAAATTTAATAATTATTGTTTTCCTAAAAAATAACACTAATAATTTTTTTTTTATTCTCAAATTATTGTACAATGATAATATTAAATTGCTTGTAATATTAAAGCAAAGTTAATGATCAAAAATTGAATAAATCAGCATCTTAATAAAAAAACATTATTAATTAAGATTTTAGTTTTATAATTTTCTTGTATATTGCTTTATAATATTATAAATACAAATTATTGTAAAATATAAATAGATTAATAAAACATTAAGTTCGATTTCTTACGTCGCTTTTTTTTCATCATTCTTTCTGATTACATCTAATCTTGTTTGTTATGCGGATAATTTTTAATTTATGGTGTTTACTATTATCCAAACAAATTCGCTTTTTTATATACGAATTATGAAGTATAAAATATATTTACTTATCATTATTAAGATCTTAGATTTGTCGTTTGCTTATATACCTAATAGAAACTATATTAAAAAAATACGTGTTTATTAAGTTTGATTAGATAAATTGTTCCGAAAGGATACCATATATATTATAGCCAAAGAAGAAATATATGCATATTTTTATTTTGATAATTTTTTAATGACTAAATCATAGGATTTAAAACAATTTCCAGTCAAGAAAAATACATAAAGAATATCCTATTGTAAATTTTAATTATTAAATTAAGTACAAACATCTTATAATAATACAATATAATTTAATGTTATACATACGCGTTGTGTACACAGTACTTAAGTATTGTTTTAACTGTCGAGTTGTAATTATGTTTGTTATTTTAGAGCTATTTACAAATATTAATATAAGTACTACATTGTTTTAAGAACTATTACGCTACTATACCATTGTTTATTTTTCTTAAACAAATTTCTCATTTCGACTGTATTTATTTCAGTACAACTCTAACTTCTTTGTTAATATTTTTGTAAAAATTAACCTTTTAAACAATAAAAATTAAAAACAAATTTGTTAAAACAACAATAATTAGTTATAAATTATAATCGCATAAAATATAGGCACAAAATATTATAATTTAGTTAAAATACGTTTCTCGTTTATTTATTAACTCGAGAAACGTTATCTTCTTGTTGCAACGTCGATCCGCATTATTATAATTATATATAGATGATGGTTGGATAATGTATTAGGCACCATTTTCCAAGAAAACTTAGTGTTATGTTAGGTTAAATAGGGACGTACTTTGTGTAATCATCGTAAACTATAAATTATAGGTATATAATATTTATTTGGCCTACATTAAATATTTTAAATTTGCAATAAATAATGACCTGAATTTATGCAAATAATGGAGTATATATTATAACCTCCCCGGTATAATAATGAACCGTCATTTATCAAGTAATGGCTATTATAATAATTTTACAATGGTATATTATGTTATATTTTATTTCTGAATTACGAAAACAGCAGCTAATTGGCACACCGTTAAGTTTAACAGTTTAATAATTTTCTTATACGTAACACATATAATTTTAATTATTTATTTCTGTACTTTATTCAGCTGTACTCTATTTATAATTAGTCGATAAATATTGATGATTTCGAAAGAAAAAAACGATTTTCGTTTTCTTTAGTTTAATGATTGTTAATTCCGGATTTCTCTTTTTCAACTTTTGCACACGACATAATGTCGTGTATTGCATTAAAAATTAGTGATTTTTTTTTTTTACTAATCGACAAGATTTCAATATCTACTTATATTATACATAAATGATGTTATTTTTTCTGTTCGTTGTACTATATTATGTGAAAACAAAAAACAAAATTCTCGTCTGACCAAAAAAACCTTGATTTTATTTGTTCGTTTTGCTTGAGTACTTACAAACGACTGCAACGGAAGGAACGAAAACGCGCCGAAACAATTATATTATATCGAACCCGGTCGAAAGTTTGTCTCTTAAGTAATTTAATCTGCCCGTAGGTACCTAATTTTCCGAGGCAGTCTTTTTTCCGTTCGTTTATCGATAATATTTAACGACGGTAATATTTTTACTATCGGTCTCATATACCGTACACTCGTATTATTATAGTGTATACACACGCACACGATTTACGCACGGAAAAGTTTGCAAAGTCCATTACAGCATTATCGCATCTCTTCTGTCACGGCGAAAATGATAGATCAGCTGCCGGTCGCTGCAGTACGCGCTAAATGGCGCAAAATTTCCTGCCCGCGACGCGGTGCTTAATGATTTCTCATTTTTTAACAAATCTTTTTTCGATGCTATCGATCTTCCGTATCGCCCGTCCGTCAATGGACTGAGTACAAACAAATAAACAACAACAAAATATTACGTACAAATTTTTAGCACTCGCACAATCGTGATGATCGTAAATCGCGTTTATGTCAATTAGAATATACGCGTTATGTGTTCAAAATGTATTCGACCTTTTTTTAGAAAAATTATACATCTAGGTTCTGAATACCATAATCCTCTTTGGTGACTCGATAAACTTCTCCTCATTATTATCGCGAACATCTCTGGAACGCCTAATGGATATACAAAGTAATTTAAATGGACACATTCTTCGTAATATTTTCGCGTAACTCAAATCTGGTATCATTCAATTTCAATTTAAGAAACAGCGAAAAACTATAACGGGGTCATGTTGAATCGTAAGGATATGATGATTTAGTCAAGGAAATCTGAATAAGGTGCGAATAATGGACTGGTGCGTTGTCGTGATGATGCTACAAAGTTCCAGATGACTACAATTTTTTTCTTTTTATAACATACAGCATCATGAAGTTAAAAAAGTATTTTTTAGTGGCGTTATGACCGTTCCAAAAATGGGAATTTTATTTCGATTATTATTTGATTTTGTGGAATCAATAAAGGACGGATACTCGAGATACTTACTAGGCTACTAATAGACCTCGTACATACAAAGATGATTAGATCCTGGTTAGATGAAAAAAAAAAATAATCTCGATCTAGAAACATCGTGGGAATTCAATATTTGAGGGTGAGTAGGAAGAACACAGTGGGCACTGGGCATTACACATTGTGATATCTATATGGACAACAATAAAGAATAATATTTTTAAACTAGAGATATTATGTTGAAATAAATTGTTTCAATCAAAATGTTTAAAACTGTTTTTTTTTTTTTTTTTTTTTTAAATAAAATTTTATATACAATTAATTTTATTATTAAAAAATACATAACCATTAATATTAATTTAAGTAAATAACTTAATAAATAATAAAATAAATGAATAATCAATTATAAACTGTAAGTTAAGAGATATCAGTTATTGTTATGAAATTAAATTAAAAATACATCTTTTATTTAAAGACACAAATATTAACCGACGTGTGACAGTTTTGAAGAATGAACTGAGAGTAGAAATTGTATTTTACGTTTTAATTAAAAACAAATTCTATTTCATTTAGATAGTCTTATTATTACATAGTCTGTATATTATACATATTATTAAAGTTAAAAAATATAGCGAGTTCTTTGATGTATAAAACTATAAACAATATAATAATATAGTTTTACAACTTTTTTAATATTTTACTGTTTCGGATCGAAAAAAAAATGTTTTATTAATATTCGAGTATAATAATTAAAAACTATAGACAATAATAATATAGTGAACATGACTAAAAACTTATCATCAATGTAAACATTTACTACATATAGAGTTATGAATTTTTATTAAAAACTCGAATTTATTACAGCAAACAATAATATCCGAGACGATCGCGTATAATAAATTATTATTATATACCAACAAAAAATATTATAATAATCTTTAAGATCGCGAGTTGTTTTCAAAAAGTTAACTATAATTCTATAGGTATTATTTTGTTAGTGAACTTTTTTCAATACGCCTAATCCCTCGTCTTTGCCACATAATAAGACGTATAATTATAAAGTTGGACAAGTTCTAGCTAATCTTGTTAACTACTTAAATTAAGTTCTATTATAGAAATGTTTAAGTTAAATTAAATGCAAAAAGTTACTTTTCATTTTATATAACTATTTTAAAGTTAAACTGATATAAAAATTACTTAACTTAATTAAAAAGTTTAAAAGGGTTAATTAATTTTTAAAAACGAATATAATATAATATTACAATTTAATTTTGATGATTTGTTTTTCCATCAATCTTTAATTACGTTTTTAATTACCTATAGGTATACAACTAAATTTATGTATTGACAAATTTAAAATTAATAAAATATAGAACTGTTATTGTTGCAAGTTAAATTAAATGTAAAAACATTTTACAAAATTATTTTAAAAATAATTTATTATTTTAGAAAAGAAATATCTCTATATGTAAAAAGGTAATACTTAAAAAAATAACTTTTCATTAACTTAACTTTAATTGTTTAAGGGTTTAACACATTAATACTTAGTATGGTTGTTTTCGTGTTTCTGATTTTGCGTCGTCATTTTAGCCGCTAAAAGCTTAGCAAGAAAATTTTATATTTCGAATGGATACTTTTTTTATTTACTTACAACCATTATCAACGGCACTGAATACGGTCATCTTACAATCATTTATCATTTATTAAAGCGATCGCGAGAATTTCGACAATTCGTTCTGAATATACGCGTGCTGTTAGTTGATAAATGGAAATTACTCAAACACTCGTTCGGCCACTTATTATATTCTGTATCACGCGAAAAGATGTGAAATTCGATCGATTCGATAACTTTTAATATTTCGTTTCTTTGGGTAATATCTACTAATGCTCTACTGGTGGAGACAATGCAAATGTATTATTGTAATACTTTTTTTTTCTCGTCGACGTTATGCTTTATTTTATACTTACATTTGTCTGGATCGACCGAAACGTGTACATCCGTTGCGGGATTTTGTTTTGTTTTCTCAAAAATATGCTGCGCTTTAAATAGAACTTTTTCTCTTCAGCTGGTTATACGGTGTCTCGTCCGGTAACTGATAAAAACCACAGTCTGAATATAATACACTATTTAATATACAAGGTGTATCATATGGTTTCATATTTTTTCAATACATTATGGTCATTGTAAAAATGTCAAATATTCGTGATACACACTCTATATATATTACATTTTGTATATTATAACACTATACTACGTTTTCAAACAATGGCAGACAAAACGTTTGGATACACTATAGTATACATATGGTTCGTTCCACTTTACTGAAATTATGTTGCTGGCAAAAGTTTTTTTTTTTTTTAATTATACTAATAATAGATACGTGTTATGTATACAACATGATATATTGTATTTTATTTTATTTAATAATAAATATCATACACGACTGTGGTATATAAATATGTATACCTACTTTTTATATATATATTTTTTTTAATGTCTGAGCAAAAAGTAATGTTACTATTATATTATTATGTAAAAACTTTATATCACATCATGTTGCCGAATGCACTACATTTTTAACATAGCATTTTTTAAATCAAAGGGATTGATTCTCCGAGGCATTATATTTAATAGTATTCAAAAAATATATACCTAAATACAAAATAAAATTATAATTTACTATTCGATAGGTATGATTTTTGTCATATTATTTATGTTAGTCGATTCTAAAGTTAGTATATTCTGGTAAAAGCTTATTGAAACTAAGTAGGTACTTAATTTCCATAAAATACTAAAATATACATGGAAAATAAATTATATATAGGTACCCCACTGTAGTTAAAAATTAATGTTTTAATTTCAAAATGTCTTACAATGTGTGTTCGATTTAGCTGAAATGTAGTAAATTGTACGTTATAATATTATATGAGTTAGTTTCGGTAGCGAATATGGCGTAGAAGCAAACTATAATATTAAATTAAGTTTTACTCAAAACACATTGAATGAATTTATAGAAATTTGAGTCACTATAAGTAACTATGTTATTGAAAAGAATAAAACTGTCTGCATAATTTCGATAATGAGTTTTTCCGTTATCCTTAGACCTTATAGTACTTACCAAGATTAAATTTCTATCGAATTTTGAGTTAGAATAAAATAATGGTATACGATAATCCGAGATAGAGAAGACGGAGATTGAAAAATCACGAAAGATTAAAACGATTTGGATTTTTATTGTGATAGATCATATCATATTATAAGAAAACTATGGAAGTCTGGAATTTGTAGTTCAAGAACATTTCTGTTATTATTCTTTCCACAATATCTATACATAATTTGTACAAAGTATAATATAATAAAATATATAAATTATGTATTAAAATATTACATAAAAATAATATTTCTTATACTAATGAATATAAATATTTATAATATTTTCAACATGAGTAATTGTGTTTTTATATCATAATTTGCAAAAAAAAAAATATATTAGTTTATTTTTTATAAAGTTTGAATTTTTTCACCTAAATTATTATGTTATATAATATTATATAGATTAGTCCGAATGGAGTGATGGCGATTTCTTCAAAAGGGATCATTTTTCATGTAGTATCTTATAATAATATATGAATTGTATACGTCTGGTTCTGATTTGGGTACCTACTTTGCGAAAAGGAAATCGAATAATACCAATATAGATCCAAATAAAACGGAAACCGTTAGTTGAAAGCTCTCACTGACGCGGATACTACAGGAAATTGTTAGGTTAGTTTCCATTGTACAATTTATATCTGATACATTTAATGGCGTGCTGAATTCGGTAAAATAACATTGTGATAATTCGATGTACGAGTCATGTCGATATCGAGTTAAAAATTAAAGTATAACGAAACGTAGTTTCGTTAATAATTTCGCAAAAAAATTTTAGGATAATACAATATTAAGAACATATAATGGTATGAAGTCGAATGTCATTTAATTAGTATAGATCATATAATAATTTAAAATCATAATAGATAATAGATATTAATTATTTTGAGTAAAACAATAAAAAAAGAAAAAAGAAAAAGAGTTACTAAAAAAAAAAAAAAAAACAATATCAACGTGTGACATAGTATTACAAATAATAATACTGCTATTGTCCAGATATTAATATTATACGAGTCTTAAATATTTTATTATTTAATAATGAATAATATATTAATGGGCTATTTTTCCACCATTTCCTTATACTTTTATTAAAATAAATATTATTTTATATTTTAAAAATGTTCATATTGTTATTGTTCAGAATTCGAATCATACATGCAAAAAACACCAGAATATCGAAGCGAATATAATATAGGCTGTTCAATATTTACGGAACCGTGAAATTGAAAATACTTTTATACATTGATAATGCAAATTGTACTCGCTCATACATATTAAACATATGATATTGACTTTGAAGTTTTTTCCCCCTTCTGTAGATTATAAGAAATTGACATTAAAATTATTTTCAGGTCCTATAGAACAAAACACCAGGAATTATTATGGTTTTGATACAGGTAATTGTTTTTTCATAAAATTCAATCCAAACGTTTAATAACGTTTTGCCTTTAAATTGATGCGGCTTTATATAGAGTAAAAAAAATGGGAAATAATAAAATATTCATCAGATTTAACTAAACATGTTATAACGTCTTCACAATAAGACTAAATAATTTCCATAAAAAAATACAATTTTTGTTTATCTTTTTTGTAAAGATAATTAAGAAAAATATTTGTAATGTCGGTACACTCGGAAAACATTTTGTACAATTTTCGAAAGTTTAATCTCGTGTGTTTTCAACAGAGAAATAATAAAACAAATCACAAATCGTGCTAAATACAGACCAAGCCACAAATAACGATATTTCAAACTTTTGTGACAATTTTACAATGATTCTGTCACCTGTCACGGTCCTATTATATAATGTTCGTACGAACTTTAATGCCGAAATTATTCTCATGAGAGTTTTTAATTTATAAAATATAATTTTTGTTTAATTTTACGTTGAAAATGTAGGTCTATATAGAGACGCGTTACATATTAAATCGAAAGTAATTGATCGTAAGCCGTAGTAGGTACAATTTTCGAAATATATAATATTGTGAATGAGTTTAGATCCAAAATTCAACAACGTAATCACTTCGGAGACCGGAAAAACGTTCATAAATCATTCAATAAACATGGTTATTTTGAATTCGCTGACTATTAGATTAATAGAGAATTATTGTCATAGATCATCACAATGTAATATTATGTAAATGTATTTAATAATATTTATTTTTAAAAGTGTTCAGTGTTTATATAAATTTTTTAACAATAATATAATATGTAATGATATAATACTTGAACTTCAATTTAATAGTGACGAAACCATTTTAAAATAAATTATCGTCACATGGCAATAAGTTTCAATGGTTTTAAAACTAGAAAAATTCAATTATATGGTTTTAAATTAAACTTTTATTTAAATAAGGTGATTTAACTTTCCATTTTAATATAAATATTTGTCCTAATTCCAAAGTTACTTCTCATTTATCAACTTCGGACACATACATTTTACGTGTTATTCTTCTTGGTAGAAAGAATTTAAAAAAATACAGGTAGGTTTAGACACTATGAAAAGTTTTTTCAAAAACCATTTTATCAAATATTGATAAAATATTTTCTTATCAATTTATTTATTAATTATAATCTTAGTATAAAATGATTTAAGATTATAATACAGATGCGAGATGACCATTATTTGCACATAGAATGAATAGCATTTGAAAAAATAAACAAATAGAAAGAAGTTTTTTAAATATGGTCGATGTGTGGGCAAAACTCATTATTCAATTACGTTTTCTACATAAAAATTTGTATTTTTCTACGTTACAGGAAACGTTTTTACTTTGATATTACATTTTATTTTAAACGTGTCAAATAAATAATAATATTAAAGAACTATTAAAAAAAAAAATATATAATAATAATAATAATAAAAAATGTTTGATAATTCTTTTCCGGTTCCCAAAAAGTTTGTATCCCTCATAAGCCAGTTTTCCACAGCAAGCGACACAAACAAGAGAAGTCATTCGAGCGGAATTTCACGATTGCTTTTGAATTGTGCACGTTCGTCAAAACGATATAGTAAGCGGTGTTACGACGATGGAAATGAAACGTTTTGTTTTTTTATCGGTCGAGAACACTTGGTTTCTTCATAATTCACACCTATACTTTACTCTATTCCGTTTGAGACTCGGCACAATGCAATATAGGTATTATATATACTTTACTAGACATAATAAATATTTACCGATACAAAAAATCCAATTGAAAAAAAAACGATTTTTTTACTGTACTGACAGTTTCAATTGAATTACATTTTTTTTTTTTTTTTTAAATTCAATTGATATTATCCGATAATTATTATTAACAAAAATTATATGTTTGTTATCTAAAAAATCTAAAAAAAAATTAATAGTTATCATGTAAATAATCTATTAATCAGGGTTGGCAAAAACTCAACCCGGTTGTATTTTTCGGGGTTTTTCTCATAAAACTCCAAAAAAACCCAAAAACCCGTTGGATTTATCAATGTTGTGTAACTAGACGGCTTTATCGAGTTTTTTTAAAAAAAAACGGGTTTTTCCCCGAAAAAAATATCTGCAATTATTTTTCTGTATTTTATCTGCACTTTTTTTCACTTAATCAATAATGGAATAACAAACTATTGAATCATTTTAATAGTTTAATCAGTTTAATGTGTTCATGATTTTGAATTTTTGTTATTGTTAAGTTTTATATTTGTTTATGCACAGGGACGGATTGGAATTTCGGACCAGCCCGGGAAAATACCTTTTTACCGGCCCACTATTCGTTGGGGGATTGGGGGCAACTGGCAAGTGTACCATACTGAAGATAGTAATTTTTTTTTAGTTTTATAAAGGGGTGGTACCTAAATATTTATTGGCATTTTATGGTGTGTTCATTGTTCCTACAAAAATAATTACCTATATTATACTATATTAGTGAGGTTTGCATAGGCAGATATAAGATACTTATAATTATTACCAGATGTAATTTATAAATAAAAATCACTTTTCCTACTTTAAATACATAGATACTATTTGAAAAATACTACAATACTACTATTTACTTACATATTAAAACATATATCTTACCAGTATCAATAAACAATATTAATATAAAAGAAACTGATTACTACTGTAATCAGTGTTATTATAAAATCAACCTTTAACAATTAAATGTAATAATAAAAATAATAATGGAATAACAATAGTATTACCTACATATAAATATAAAATAATAAAATGTTAGTAATTTTTTTTAATATTTTTATTTGAATAAATAATGATTGATTTAATTTACAATGAAAAATTTTTTTTTAAAAGAGAACTCTCTTTTTATAATTCTTAAATACGAATCTAATAGTGTTAATTTCTGTTTTTCTGTGGACATTAACGTGAATGCTTCTAGTTTTGGATCCGAAAGTTGACTACGAAGTATTGATTTAATATTTTTTAAGAAAGAAAAATATCTTTCACAAGATACTTGGGTTGATGGTAGACTAAGTACATATTTGTATGCCAAAAATAAATTAGCATATCCATCGCAATATAAATTTTATTTTTGTGAAATGTTATAGCAACAAACA
Source organism: Eriosoma lanigerum (assembly GCA_013282895.1). Classification (NCBI taxonomy): domain Eukaryota; kingdom Metazoa; phylum Arthropoda; class Insecta; order Hemiptera; family Aphididae; genus Eriosoma; species Eriosoma lanigerum. The sequence continues at coordinate 50,794,830 of CM023359.1, forward strand.
ATACAGTTTTTGCAACTCTTTTAAGTCATATTTTGTGATTCAGGATTAATTTTAGATTCAATGTCATATTCTTCGTCCTGTGTTAGCTTCAAAGAGTATGAAGTAGCAAATGAATCAGCAAAACTTTTCTTTAGTTTATCCCAATTTTTTGCAAAATGTATTAACTCATTCTTTAGTCCGTTGTAAGTTATATTTGAATTCAAACTCTTTAACTTATCACACAAAGTAGTCAATGCTTGACCATTTTGAATTATATATGAAAAATAACTTGGTGACAAACATGATAAATACAATTTTACAATTTTCTGTGTTTTATAAATCATTTTTTAATACTCTAAACAACTATATCTAATATTCTGTTATGAACTTCTATTTCAAACTTCTTTAAAGGATCTTCATGTACCACATCATTACTAATCTCACCGGGCAACATTTTTTTCTTTCTGGTTCTTATATTAGGTAATATTTCATTTACAGTTATAGGACTATCGCCATTAAATTGTAAATCTAACTTATAGTCTAACCTAACCTAACCTAACAAATGACTGCAGATAATTTTATCCATTCCATATTTCTTTGAACATTTTTTAAATGTTTAAGTGTTCCATCAACCAGGTTCTGAGCTGTAATTAAATCCATGGATTTTGATTATAGGTATTTCGATAAAGCACCTGTAATACTAAATATTCTTATATATATATATATATATATATATATATACAGTCAATATAGTAGAAAAGTAGGCGTAGTACGCGGCGTCGCGGCCCATCGGGAATCTCCCGATTTCCCTATGGCCCAATCCGTCCCTGTTTATGCATTAAATTTGTGCCTAACTTAAATGCTGTTTTAAATTTGTACCATGCCAGGATGCCACCTGTTAGTACCTATTTTACCTACTTGTAAGTTGTAGACAACTAACAAATATGAATTTCCTTTTTTTCTTGTATGGTCTTAATACTTAGAAAAAAAATAAGGCTGATATTTCTAAAACACATCTCATACCAAAATAATATAAACAAATTTAAGTGGATTCTACCCATGGTAAAGCTGGGTTTTTTCAATGGGTGTTTAAAAATCTGATTGGGTTTAACCTAGAAAAGCAGACAGGATTTTTTCGGGTTGGGGTTTTTCGTGCCAACTTTGCTATCAATGCACTTTATGAATTTATTATTCAGGTTCCGATGGCAATCGTGTTTATCCTAAATCCCATTATTAAATTGAAAAAAAAAAAATGATTTTAAATTAACGATTGAAATATAAATTTTATTTTTTAAAAAAAACTCTAATTATATGGTTCATTACATTTAGAAAATATTTTTGCGAAAATAATTATTCGAGATGTGAAACATTTATAGATCAAAGGCGACTTAAGTATGCAGCTTATACTTGTTTATTAAACCTTCCGAAGAAAATGTATTTATTTCTATAGATATTTTATAACTAATTAAAAAATTATTTATACTATGTGCATTTTACGTTATAGTCATTATGATATAATTAATAATTGTATGGGTGAGTGGTTCCGAGGGTTTCCATACGATCTTGTTGGTTGTTTCTGCGCTCAGTGAAAATCAAACACATTTTCACTGAGTGCAGAAACAAC
>CM023359.1:50796532-50892289 GCA_013282895.1 Eriosoma lanigerum
ACAACCAACAAGATCGTATGGAAACCCTCGGAACCACTCACCCATACGAAATCCTCAGTCCTGAACCAACTGCAATTCAAAAATTACTTATTTTCTTAAAAAAATCCACTTTATATGAAGAAATATAACTTGCATATATAATATATATAATATATATAATATGTATAAATGTTATGCAAAAATTGTAATAATAATAATAATAATAATAATAATAATGTAATTTATTAACAGACTAATGACCAGAGCTGGCGCGGTCTTTTATGTCTAATAAAAAAAAAAAAAAAAAATAATTATAGTTTTTAGGTCAATACAGTGAAACTATTACCGCAAAATGCTTAATTTGTTTGTATTTATTATCTAGTATTATCGTATTATATGTACATTTTATATATTATAATCAGTTATTTTATTTCTAAAATTATAATTTTTATACCACGTTTTGCATGTCATTATTTTTGAATAATAATAAATATAATATAATATAATATCGGTTTGAATGTGTAATAATGGGAAAATAATGAAATAAGTTTTTATTTAACGAATAAAAAATACTGTACATAAATTAATAATGATTAATTAAAGCAGAAATAAAATGACCTGCAGTTTATAATTAACTATTTGTAATTTAAATATGGCTTTTTATATTGAAATGTTATTATTTTACGTTTATTTATTTTTTATTGATATAGTTTTTATACATTTTTAATCAACCAAATATATTTTTTAAGGGGTTCGTTTAATTTAATTGATTACAACAAACTTCGGTTTGGTATGGTTGATAGGTTGTAGGTTTATAAATGTATATTATTTATTAAGTTTAAGTTTATTATCTTCAGTTTATAGTTAATATACTTGTATGATGTGCATATTGTTAAAAATTATATAATTTATAAATTGTAAATCAAACTAATTTATATTTCCAAAAGGACAAAATAATATTATATTCACTATAAGCGAGCGAGAAGACTTACATTTTTTTGTGTAGTTTATATAACTTCATACTTGGAGGGTTTGATTTCTAAAATAACTGAAAACGAATCGATGAAAAAATTCGTAAAAATAATTTGTTTTCCTTCTTTATTGGTAATATTTTTTCTTAAAACTATTCATGGCGAAATATTGTTTTGTAAACAATAAATGTATATAATACTGTTCATCCATGATCGATTTTTAACGCGTCTTATACAATTGAATGGCTCTTTGCAATTATTAATTAAAATTATTTATTTCTAACCTAACCACATATCCAAACATAGTTCCACTTAATAAGAATTCACGTTTTTATAGAAATTATAGTACCCGTCTAAATTTCAATGCAAGAATCAGATATATTTAATGAAATATAACTTTCCTCACCAAATTTTGAAAATATTATCTTAAATTTTGGTTCTGGATTCCAAAATCGAAAATTTCTAAGTTGTACGCATAGGTATAATATCCAATAATTAATTTATTCTTTTGCAATTATTCGTTAAAATAGAAATTTTTTAATACGAAAATTGTTCTTATTGTCGTACACGTGTATAATTAATTAGGTAGGTACTGTTAACTTAAGTTAAAAAAAAAAAATAAGAAACAACATAAATCTAACGGGAAATCTCGAACTTATTACAAATTACTTTTTAATAAAACTTATTATTGAGACGGAAATGTATATAATTATAAGGTTTCTAAGTAAAATAATTAGTAATATTAATATTTTGTGTTTCGCACATACACGTGTGTACAAATCTCACAGCGGCATTCATGCATAAAACACGACATTTGCATTTTGAATCAGCCAAAGTATACTTATCAACTTGAGGATTTCGCGAGAAACCCAAAGTGTAAACAACAGATAGATATGTTCAAATCGATATTTTCTAATTATTATGTGCGAAATATCGAAATTTATCCAAGCGAATCGCTAATGCCTAATTTACGTAAATTATTTCTATTCGTTAATACGCCTAAGTTCTAACTGTCATAATTTAGAACACATCTTCTCCGCCCGTCGGTAATCCGCTTTTGCACAATAATAATATATTATTAGTTGCATACACATATTGTATAGGCACATCGAGTGCGGATGCGGTATATACTTATATACAGCATGGTTACATGGTTATAATATTATGTTACCGTGATATTATAACATTGTACCTATATATATAGATACATTCATGACTGAGCAGTGATGTTAAATAGAGCGAAAGGTTTCTGATAGATAGCAAATAACGATAATAATATAATAATCGATGATTGATTAACAGTGTTCAGTTGTTATTATCGAATTCAGACTTTACGGTATAGGTAAAGTAATATGGAATTACGCACAGGTGAATATTATAGGTACAGCAGTACTCGTATTAGTCATATTATAAAAACTATAGAAATTTTTAATCGAAAAAATCAACAAAAAATCGCATAATTTTCGTCTAGGTATATAAATAAATAAATACCTAATTTAATTACATAAAAATAAACGATACCCGTCATGAAGCCCATTTCTTTTATTAAAAACATCATAATAATAATTAAAAAATATTTAGCTTTTGTTGAATAATAAAATGTTATATTAATATTAGAAAATACTGTCGTGTTCTCGTTTCTGTATTTTTATAACGTAGAGAAAATGTATTTTATTTGTTTGTTTACTGCAACTCGTAAAAAGAACTAAATATTACGTTAAATATTTTGTATTCCTATCCATATTATAAATGACCATGGTTAAAGAGCATGTAAGAATTAAAACAAATACTCGGAGGATCTAAAATAATATTCGATATAATATAATTTTAAAATGAAATAATAATGAATTAATTTGGAAAATGCACTTTTATATTTAATAATGATAATATAAAACGGAAAGAGACGGAGGATTTTATTATTATTAAATATATTACAATATAGCGAAATATTGAACATTTTCATCTAATTTACTCTGATCCATTTGCCAATTTACGTTTTAATAAATAATTGTAGGTATAATCTTATTATAAAAACATATTATTATGGTGTACGAAATAATAAACAATTTCAAACGATGGCACATTTATATTAAATAGCCTCAAGGTCAAAATGAGTATATTTTTAAGTACAGTAGAGATAATAATAATAATAATAATAAAAGGACCGGTTAAATTAAATTTAAACTTTTATAATAACTTTATATATATTAATAAATGCATTATTATAACTTTGTAAATCGTAATTGATTGTGATGAATCCATTAACTTTAAGCTTTAATAATATGTAGATAAATTTTTGTAAAATCCGAAAAAAAATATATAAAAATTCGTTAAAATTATACATACTAAAAATTTAATATATTTTAGCTTCCACCCAGCGATAGTTTTCGAACTTTTTAAATTTAAATTGCTACTAAAACAAAATTATATTCTTACGCCTCCCATAAAAAATTTGAAAAAAATTAGGTTAAAAATTAATTAATACCATAAATATATACCCAAATAATTGTTAAAGGCGCCGTACAGTTTGGGAATCGCTGGTATCAAATACGTAGTTTAACGAAGATGATTTCAAAACATAATATATAGAACACATTAAGGAAACTGTTAAAAAATTGTGTTCATTTAAAAACAACCGCTGTTAATATTAAAATATTCCAAGAAGTGAAATATACAACGTATGTATAATAAATAGTATGTACACGTACGAAAGGGATTAAATAATGCTAACGAAATTTATACAGGGCGATTAAAATTTTATGCTTCAATAATTATGAGAATTTCATACGATTTCAATGTTATTTCAATTGTCGATGTTTTCGTATGTAAGTTTTCGATACGCTTTCGGAAGCAAATTGCGTCTAGTTGGTACTTTATTTAGCTTATTTTTTAAATTTCTCAAAAGTTTTTCTTTGGGAGAAGGAAAACTACCAAAAAATGACTGAAAAACATCAAAATTTACGGAAATCGTAATTTTGATGAAATTAATTTTAGGTTCTTCACGATAACTAATGTAATTTTGAACGTAGGTACTTTAAACTTTTTTTGAATTTTCTCATAGGTATTTTACTTTACACGGGTATTAAATTTATGGTACGACCTATCAGTATTATATTGAGTTTCGCTCAGAATCGTATTTTCTAATGCAATATCATTGCATTCAAATCGTAATAATATAATAAACACTAATTTATCCGAGGACCGAAGGGACCTAATCGACCTTCCCACTTTTTTTTTAATGTTTGTAGTTCTGATGTATTTAATAAATTATTAATTATATCTAATAACCACAATTTTGTAATAATATGTACCTACATACATATTATAAAATAATGGCATAATTAGAACTTAGTTTTGGAGGATATAATATATCTACATGATTAAAATTTTCTCTACGCTTAAAAACGTAGGTATATTACAATAACTGTAATTATAAATAAATAAAAATTATACAATATAATTGGATATTTTTTTATTAAAACATTAGTTTCACTTTTTGAGGCTTAATAGCCAATTAATAAATGACTTCTTTGTGGTCAATTTTGATATTTTTCTGTATTGCCAATATTTTAAAATCAATTAATCGATTCTAAATTCTTATGTATATCTAATATATAGATATAAATAAAATTATTAAATAAATATTTATAAGAGAAAATTAATAGGTATAAAATATATTTACTATTTTTACTTTAGAAATAGTGTATCTCGAACATGTTTTTACTTTTTTTAAGTGAAAAACATTATTTTCGGGAATAGAGAGCTAACGGATTATATTTTTATTTTAATAATAAATTATATTAGATTATGAACACTTTAAATTATAATATTATAACATAAATATTTATATAAATAATTTATAATATAATATTCCAATAATCTTTTTATTTTATTACTAAGTAATTCAATTTTAAATTTTGTTCTATAAGTATAATACTACGAGAAGTAACGACAATTTTAGGTTAATTGTTCAACTACAACAACTGAAAAACAACGAAAATATAACAAAAAAAGTAACTAATTTAATAAAAGAATGTACAATTCAGTATCTATCACCAAAGTATTAAAAGAAAGAGGGCATTATATAGAGATCTGAAATCAATTTAATCACTCTAAGTCACGAACATAATATGTTTTTTTTATAATATGATGAAATAAAATAGTTGTTATCAAACGACTAAGTTTATCATATCATAAAATAAAAAATGTCTAATATTTTCTGTCCACATTATAAGAAAAAAAAACCTAAAAGGTGTAAAAATAAACTTACAGTTCGAATCAATCATATATTTTTTCAATTTTTAATTTTATCTTGTGTGAAATAAGAAAAGCACAAATTATGTGAAATTTGAATGTTAAACTAAATGAAAAAAAGTTATTAGTATACATGATTATGATTTAGTTTAATATATTATGTAAATCTTATATTCAAATATGGATAATCCTAATTTTAATATTGATTGCAAAATATTATATTTTTGCGAAAAATGGAACTTATTAAACATTTCAAATTATGTTTGAAATGTATTAAATTTCTATCGGTTTTTAGAACTACTTAAGTATTATTATATTAACTATAATGTTATATAGTTTTGATGAATAAAGAAGCGAAATAACATAATTTAAATAAAAGGAGGGCAATTTTTCTGGGCGTTCCTCTTTCGGCCCTTCGGTCTTCGGAGAAATTATTGGTGGAATGTTATTGTGTTATATTACAATTAAGATTTGAACGCATTGATATTTCATTCGAAAAAATGATTCTGAACGAAATTCAGTCAGATATATAATATACTGATAATATTTATTATTCTAAACTATCTTTATTTATCAAATAAAGTACAATAGAAAAATTAGTTATCATAAAATGATTAAATTTATTTTCAAATCGATTAAAAATGTAGATTCCGTGTATTTTGATGTTTATAGTATTAGTATTTTATTATTAGTGGTTTTTCTTGTTTAATTAGAAAAATATTATGAATTTAAAAAAAATTACCTAAATAATGTACCTAAGTACTAGACAAAATTCGCTACCGAAAGCATACCCTAATTGTATTAATTCAAAAAGTGTCTTCATACATAAAAATGCACACATGATTGTAAAACAATACTTTCTTCACTTCAATCAGAATCTAAAAATGATTAGTATTTATTGTGTTTATAATTTTATGTTCTAATTTATATTATTTATATTATTTTATAAAACCAATTTAAAAAATATATATATATTTAATTCTAACAATGTCGAAATTGGACATCGTTGTAAGGATAACACAAAAAAATTTAAAATAATAATAATTTTAGTAAGTTATGTTAAAACTTAAAACTAAAATACAAAGGATTAACGACAATGGAATGGAACTACAGACAAAATTTATCACAGTACAAAAAAGACGAATGTAAATCTATCCCGATGTTAATTGCTCGTAACACCGTACACAGCATTTCTGTAGATTACACATTTAATGAAACAAATACTTAGAAATGTTCACATTGCGATTTATAAAAATAACATAAACGAATAAATGCATTTTTATTTAACTTCTATAATATGTTTTTTAATTAATATAAAAACGTATATATTATATTATATATTTGATTTCATTATGAAATTTTAAATCTTCTAAATATTACCATATCGATAGAACTATAGAATTATACATAATTGAGTAATTATCATATTTGGCTTATTATTTATTCTAAAGGGATAATAATACATGTATTAAAATGATCATAAAATAATATTGAAAATGTTATATTTTATTTGAAAATCTGAAATATATTCAAGTTAAAGATCAAAATAAATTTTCGATGACTAATGAGTATTTTATTTTCTATGTTATATAAAACATAAATTGTCTATTACTCAAATATTATTCAAAATTTTGAAAAGATTATAAATATCATATTCTTCTCGAAGTTGTATATCTTTTGAGATCATTGAGAAGCTTACATCTTAGTTGTCACCATGGCGTTATATTATTAGAATCGTAAAATTGGCCAAGTTAGGACTTTACAGGGTCTGTGATGTTTAGTCATATTTTCTATAACATCAATATAATATTTTTAAATCTTGTTTATTTTTGCCTTTTTCAAATACGTTATAATTTAAGAATTTTGATAGAAAACCAAAGGATTTAGTCAGTTATATCATATTACTAACCTAACGCGTTGTACTCGATATATTTTTCCTATTTAAACTCGTAGTTTGAAAAAAAAAGTTTTGCGATGTTTTTACAGAATACTTATGAACGTTTTTACTTTAATTTGCATATTATTTTTAAAAGGAAAAACAAATTGTAAATTTCAATAATGTTTCAAATACGATCTGCCCGACGGACAAACTATCAGCTCACTCCTAATGCCATTAATGCAAACATCTTTGGTATTCATCCATGTGTGTATTATAGTACGGGCGCTATTCGTTTTCTCGGGGTACAAAATAATGCCATTTTATATAATATTATATTATTCAAGACATAGCCCATAATTTTGATAACATATTTATCTCGGTCGGTTTCTCTCGTAAGTTGACAGTATTTTATGATAAAAATAACCCAGCTGAGTGTAACGAACAACACGGATTTTTATATATATATATATATTTTTTTTTTTTGCGAATTATTATTGTCGGGGTCTCCCGGAGCATAATTCAAACGTCACGGTCTCTCGGGCTACCGTTACTTTGTCCTCTCTCTAAATTATGTAAAAACTTTTTTTTTTTTTTTGCTCTTCTTTGCTTCTCCACCACCCCATGGTCGTCCGAATACAAAACAAAATAGCAAGTATTTTATATTTAGTTTCCTATACACATGTTTTGTACATTTTAACAATGCGATTATTGCAGCAAAGTTTTTTTAAAGGTTAAATGACAAAGAACTTTTGTGTACCAGTCGTGTTATTATTATCATTATTGATATACATGAATACATGATACATGCGCGCGAAACTATATAATGCTCTCCGACCAATTATTATTATTTCCATCTAAATAACCGAATGGTTTTTATTATTTTAATTCTCTCACGAACGCGCACTATATTATATGCACAATGGAATACAAATGAAAATGAAATAAGTAAATCTGTGAAAATGTTTTATGTAGTAAACTTTCAGCCGAACGTCAGCAGGTAATTAAATGTTGTTTTCAAACTCTGTAATGGAACGATAAACAATACAAGTTCGAATGAATTCCAATTAAATTTATCGAACTATATATAATTATTTAGTTATTAGTTTAATTGTGAAGCAGTATCTTGACGTTAAATTTCAAAAACACAATTTCCTGTAGTTTCTCATTTTATACGCTTTTGTTTTTCGATACCTATTATTTTCAATAATGTCTGATGGTTATTTTGTAATGAATATCTTGTATTTTCCATGACAAACTTGTAATTTTACAGTATTTACACTATACATAATTATATCAATTATTTCTCGTTACACGTTACAAGTAGATATTGTTATTTTTTTATTGCATACTTTTAAAAAAAGTTTTTTTAAACAAATTTTTATGAAATTAATCGGTTCTATTTTAAATCATAAATTTAAGTTAACATAGCAAAGAGTTGATTAAAAGTTAAAAATTACTATTATGTCGTATTAACGTGAAAAACTTTTAAAAAACGTGTCATATATAGTTTATAGGTTAAACTCAAGTTAAAGTGTTATATTAATTATTAACACTTGGAAAATATTTTAATAGAAATAGTTGAGTGGATTTTTAAATAATATCTAATTTCATCATATGAATAAATCAATGTATTTTTAACGCTTTGATTATCCTATTTTGGTGAACTTATAATAAGATTCAAGATTTTTTTAATACCAAGTAATTTAATAATATAAACCCCGAACTTTAATCTTCGGGAAGTCTATATTGATTTATTAGTCTGCTGTGCAACCTGGTTGATGACGTCGTGTTCTTGTATTACCGTAGTTTACTGTAATTATTACGAAACTAACCTAAAAGCTTTTCAACCGCATTTAACTCTACTTTAGGGAGTTAATAATTCGTATTCTATTTTAGAAGATAACTAATCAGAATAATTAAAATACCGAAACAGTATATAATGTGCTATAATTTGCTTTTACTATTGGAATAGTAATAATTTAAAATACCCAACACAATTCTGTGATTATCACACGTAAACAAAGTTGCATACTCGCAAGCCAAGTCTAAAAAGTATAATAATTAGAATACATAATAGTATAATATTAGTAAATTTTACAAACAAAAATTATACAGAAAAAGGGTGTCCTGAAAAACATTCTACCTGTAAATAAATGATAACAATAAACTTACTACCTACATGACTTCGTTGCAAAATATTATGTAGGTAGATGCACTTATACTGTGTTTCCTAAGGGGTATAAAGCTATAATTTGGATAGGTATTATTTTAGATTTGAGCAAAGTGCACTTTGAACATATTACTATTAGTTTTACTATGATGTGTGCTGTTTTTTTATGTTTGTAGTCACTTTTTAGGAAAAAAATAATGGTTTGATTATCACAATAAATATTGTATTATTTTGGTAGAAAATTGTATCTACTACGTTTGCATTAGGTTATTTTTGTAATTTATCAAAAGTTTTTTTTGAGAGAAAAAAAACTACCAAAACATATTTAAAAAATGGCAAAATTCACGAAAACTGTAATTTGGCGAATTATATTTTAAATATTTCCTGTTACGCAATTTCGCACGTAGGAATTTGAAAATTCTATTGAATATTAACATAGATGTTTTACATATAAACAACAATTTTTGAACTATACATTGATATCATGTCTAAATATTAATAGTTAAAATTTTTTCCAAAAGAGTAATCTTTTTCTCAATAATGTAATTCAACGCAATAATGCAAAAATTTGCAATTTTGAGTTTTTGGGTTTGAACCATAATAGAAGTATAATCATGAATAAATTAACTCAGTTTAAAAGTTTTATTAATGGTCAGTCCTAAATTATTTTTATAAACATTTAAAATTGGTATTTTGAGTGAAATTGAAGAAATTTAATCCGAAAACACTTTATAAGTTGGAAATAATAGTTTGATTACTATAACTTACAAGTAGGCTATACTTTCGGTAAAGAATTGCATCTATTTGGTATTTTATTTAAGTTATTTTAAATTTTTCAAAATGTTTTCATTGGAATAAGAAAAACTGACGAAAAATTGTTGAAAATCGGTAACAAATTGCGGAATCTACATTTTTGACGATTTTGAATTTAATTATAATAAATTATCATTAAAATAAAAACAAAAATTACCAATGTTTAATTGAGAAAGAGGAGGTTAGAGTTTACGAAGGACATTCTGTGGTTACAATAATAGGTTTATTAGAACCATAGTTCGTTGTTGATAGATTGATTTAAAAATAAACAAAATTTGGTATGGTAAAGGGATGGGACTTATAAAGAAATCCGAGGAAGAATATAAGGAGACGAATATGAATGCAAATATACGTCGATGTCAAATATACATAGACTGTGTCCTTTGAAATCATGATAATAATTAATAATACAACCCTCGAAAACTATGTGTACAAATTAAATATAAAGAAACTATTAAGACCTGTACACAGTTCAATACTATGGTGTCGTATTCCATATTATCTATTGATATAAGGTGTAAACTCTCCGAGACATATATTGAACAATTGAAACGTTGAATTTGTTCAAGCAGAAATTACTATACTGCTGTATAAGGATCCCATAACGTAGTGTCATATTCATAAGTTTGTGTAACAAAAACACAATTACTAATGCGTTCAATGCAATAGTTGACTTAAATTCAGCCAAAATTCGTTTTATAAGACCTACAGAAAAAAAAAAATACTATCAACGCGTGAGTTAGGGCTTAATTATAGGGTTAAATGAAGTACATAAATCAATTACTGATTTACGAATGGTAGTAATGTATTATTATTATTTTAACTAACAGGGGCGATTTTGCGGCGAGTAAAAATCATATTATATAGAAATTTTGACAAATATTTTGATAAATATATAAGTTTTTAGTCCAGGATACTAGATCGTTAAAAAAGTTCCGAATAAGGTTATGACAGTATTTTAGAGAATCAATTCGGTAAAATATACGTAAAACGACGACGACGGCGTGAATGTTGTAACGCACTGTTTTGCGCTGTTATTATGAGGTAGGTGTTGCCGCAGCCCAAAGCGTTTCTTCGCACGACGCCAATATAAAACAAGTGAAATATTGTGCTTTTCACGCATCACGGAAACATAATATAATACAGACGGAAAAGAATTGTTGATATTATATTGTTTCTGCGAAACATACATACGGCGTATGTATTTTTACGTACACAACTATTTCCTCGACAACATTTCGAATGTTATATATATGTTAGGTTTCATCACGTACGAAAATATGTTCGTTTATATATATATGATATACGCGTAACGCGATGTCAAAGATGATTTCGATCGTAAACGGTTCACGTGACACGTCTTATTTTTTTATTATTCTTTTTCTTTTATTTTACATATTATTATTATTATTATTATTATTCGTATTTACATCGTAATATTATATTTATATATTATACATTATAATAAAACAATTTTTTCCGCCATCGATCACGAGGGAAAAATAATAATAAATAATACACAATTTCGAAAAACGCGTTTGAGTAATGATCGAATATTACACAATATAATAATGATAAAATTGTACTTTACAATTGACATGGAATTTAATAAGTAATTTACGAAAAAAAAAATTTTGAAAGTCGTCTCTCTCGTCACTGTAAAATTAAAAAAAAAATTATTTACATTAAAACGTTTTAAGAGTAATAATATCAATAGTTAAAGGTTATATTGATAGAGAATGATAATCAATTTTAAATACATATTATGTATTGAAAAAAAATTATATAACAATTTGATATCTATACTTAAAACAAAGAACCTAGGCTGGGAATTTAATAATATTGTGTAATCACTCAGCTATAGCAAATTTTAATTTTAATTAGTAATTACAATTTTTTTTAATATAACGCAGTTATTATAATAAGGTATTATAATTTTAATTATTTTTGTCATAAAATATACCTAATTGTGAACGTTATCTTTTTAGAAATTTTATACGCATCATATTTACGATAGCGTAAATAAAAGATGTACATATTTTTAAGTACGCTGCAGAGAAAAAAATTATGTAGGTCATTTGTAAAAATAAAACTAGAGAATTGACTTCTTCCGGAAGAATTAATTTATTAAAGAAAGTGTATTTAAGTTTAAAAGATGAAATCCAATTTTAATCAAATTCCTGATGTATATATATTCGTATATACCTAATACAAATAAATGTAGTAAAACAATTTTTGTTTTTTGTTTTAAATGTTTTAATGATTGTTACTATAATACATACGTGAATAACGAATATGACATTTGTGTATTAGATAACATTTTAGAACTATTATCAAATGGTCAACGTTTAAAGATCATTTTAATTAAGTTAAAAAATACATTAATTTGCTTAATATTGGTATTATAAAATTTATATAAAAACATATTATTATTGTTATTTATTAAATTTATTTAGTTTTTAATAATAATAACTGCAGTGTTAGTAACAGATAACAAAAAAAAAATTATCTGGATAAAGATAACAACACTAATTTTATCTAAGATACAGATAAAAGATAAACAAATCAAATTCATCTACCATAAAGATAAAAGATATAAATAAATATATATTTATATAATTTTAGAAAATTAAATTAAAATAACATGTGTAAGTACATGCCTGTATAATATGTTTATTTTTTTGATTGTTTACTTCAAAAATAATATTTCCAAGAATACATCCTAACATAATATACACATAGAACCCATGGCTGTTCTATAGTAGTCGGGTGGCAGGGGTCACCAATCACTTTTCGTGTCGTGGACTATAAAATTTGAAAAGATATTTACGAGTATTTGTGTATACGAAATAATGTTTATTATTATTATATGTCATGTAGTTAATAAAATTGGTTTATAGATAGTTACAAAATATCAAACCCGAAATAAATTAATGGCATCTCACGTATTTGCTTGTCAGACTTATAAATTGTCATGAATATCTGGATATTATGTCAATATGAATTATATATTGTTTATTATTTATATTAATTTTAGATGATCGTATAGCGAATACGGAAATAATAAACGACTGGATTATCATTATTAATATTAGATAGAATTTGAGAAATTTCTCAATAAATTAATAATAATATTATATTCTAGGGAATTTTGTTTAGTGGACGGCGGTGATTATAATTTGTCGTCTGTTTCTATTATTCGTATTTTAATTATAATTAAAAAATATTTATTAAGTGCTAGAAAATAACATCGGTCATTCGGTCGCGACATGTTTGTACTAATATAGGCTATTCATATAAATTAATTAGTATATTTTTTATCTATATTTATAACCGAACACAGAATATTAATTACTAATAAGTAATAAGTATTTAATAGGAATAATGTATAATCTTTTCAGAATAACGTCATATATTTTTAGCCCGGTATGTTATTTTACATACAAGTTGAGCCTGAGACAATGAGAATAAAAATGAAACATTTTCGAAAAAATGTATCATATAAATTTATCTAGATAAGTTAAATTTTTAACTAAAATAAATAACTTATATTTATTGATCTAAATAAGATAAAAGATAAAAAAATAATTATCTAGATAAATTTATCTGTATAAATCCCAACACTGAATTAATAAGTACCGATAAAATATTTAAGTAAAGAGTTTAATTAAAAAAAAACAAATTTATTAATTTACGTATTTTATATATAAAATTAACACTCGTGACGATTTCATGATAAGGGACTTAAAAATCAAATATTATAATAATAAAATTAAAAAGTTATGTAAAATATATATATCGATATATTCTATAAATACATTATATAATTTAACTTAAATGCAATTCAATAGAAATAACTTGCTACTTAATAAATTAAAATAAAACGGTTATTATTAATTTAAAATATAAAACTAAGTTAAAAAGTTAAAAAGTTAAAATTAAATAATATTAATCTTTCCTTCTTAATTCGTTTATGTACAGAATGGCATAATTAGCTTACTCTATTTCGTAACTCAATATTCACAGTGAATGTTTTTAAGCAGGTATATATGTATGCTCACGGATAGAAAAAAAGTAGGATTTTTATTTTTACAGTGTTTGAAAAGTAAATAATTGGATGGTTTATGCGTGGCACCATTCCAACATTCTGACAGTTAACGTAAGGTAAATAAATCGTTTTTCATTGTTCTTCTAAACTCTCAAGAGTTGGAGAAGTCAAGATTAGGATAATTTGTATAATATGCTTACAATTCATATATACAAGTTATGTATATGTTGATTTTAGACGGCCAGGACGGCCATTTGAGGCCAACAGAATAAAAATAATCATTGCTCAATTTACAAGTTATTAATAGGTACTACGAACATTAATATCGAGTAATCGATAGATATAGGCTATTTACCGCAACCAAAAAATTAAGTTTTCACTTTTTCAGGTGATAAAATTGGTTGATGGTGATTTCTAACTCAGACAATGGTATTTTTTCTTAAAAACCTATTTGATAAAAAATAAATAAAAATAACTAACACTTCCCATATTTACATAAATATTATTATGTAAGATGGTCTTAATTTTAGTTGTAAAAATACTAATATTATTCTTATTAAAAAACAACATTCTATAGACTTAAAAATTTTAATAATTAACGATATTGACTTTATTATTAAAATATTTAAAACAGTAATTTCTCATCGAATAATATTATATTATATGTCGACGTATTATATAAAGAGCGCTTTCCGTTTAAGAAAAAATTACACTAACAAAAGTTTCTTTCTCGAACAGTCATACACAACTGGCATTATTCATTCAGTTAGTTCTGGAAATAATAAAATGATTTTGTTTCCTTGACTTCTTTATCAGAGTTTTTAGACCTGGAAATAGACTTTCTCCTTGTAGTACAGACGACATAATTGAAAATTCATGGCTTGTGAATAATAAATGTTACTTCCGGCCCCTATTCCGCTTATCCACAAAAACTTCGAAGCCGGCACTCTTAACGTTTGTCCGTCGACTCGATTATCTTACTGCGTTTTGACACGAGTGACTGTTGTTTTGACAAAAATACTGATCGTTCCAGTCCCAGCAGATATGTCGTAAATAAGAACGAGAACGAGAAGAATATAAAAAAAAAAGGATACATTTGAGTTTTATTATAACACAATAAAATCTCTTGCTAGTAAAACGTTGTCGCTACCATCGTTTAAAAACGTTTTATAACGAGGTCTAGTTCGATTATTATTTTGGACCCCGAGGGCTTTTAAAATATGATAATAATAATAATAATATAGTACAAAAGAATTTCAATATTGAGAGCTGTATGCTTCGGAAAAAACCCTAAGGGTCGAGTTTTTAAAATAATTATAATTTTAATGAAACATAATTGTTATTCTTGTAGAGATATTGGATAAACAATCGGAATTTCTGAATTCGACTATTTGGGCGGCATCATATTCGTAAACGTAAAACTATTTCACTAACTAAAATTTAAAATATGGATTTTATTATGAACGAAACATAATTTATATTTGTATCATGTTTGCACATACGTATTTCCATATTTTCAAATATTGAATTTATAAAAACGTTATCATAAAACCTAGGAAATTTAAATAAAACGAGGAATTTAAATCACATAACACCTAAAATCATATAAGATATTTTAAGAATGTAATAAATTCAATATTTATATGCAAATGGAATAATATTTAAATTAATTATTATCATATTCGTATAAAATTATATCACTTACATTTTGTATGAATTTAGTTTTACAATTCGCTGTTTTAAATATACAAATGTATTATTTCCTTAAATTTTTTTAATCATCATAATATGATTGTTCATTAGTACTTGTAAAATACAAAATATTTCAGCGTATATTTACGTCTAAATCCAATACGTAATCATAATGAATTTGTTGATAATTAAATAAAAATCAACACAAATGTTTTACTTTAAAATGAATTATAAATTTTCAATAGTAGTTGTTGTTAACTAATTCTAATGAGATATTTTGTCATCATATTGTAATATTATTACATTATTATCGATTTGATAAAGTTATTAGTAATGTTAAAATATATTTCTATGAGTGTAATTTATATTTATTCACACGTTAATAATATATGAAATTTAATTTGTAAATGTATTTCAATTTGTATATTATATTCAAATGCAATAAAACACTAAAAAAATATCGTCCGTATGCTATGTAAATCTTATTGAGAAGATGACCAAAGTTTTGACCGTTAACGACACCAGTAGATTTTCTTTTCCGACAGTACTTAACGACAAGTTCATGAGAGTTGAAAAACAACTTTTTCGCATGTAGAAAATACTGTTCCACTGTTCTTCGGACAAATGACTCGGAAAGAAAAAAACCATACAAGAATATACGAAGTTCTTTAGTGATTTTTTATATATACTTTTACTTATCTTTTACCTACCTATTTGTTCCAAAATGCTTTATAACGCTGTTCAAGTAGGTACCCTTTTCCACTTTTCGACTTGGTATAGACCGGGTCCATTTGAAATCAATGGGCGTGTGAATTGGGTTACGACATCTAGAATTTTCATTTTAAACATTGTTGTACATTATACGTTTAACTTTAAATGGTGGGTGAAAAACACAATCGTACAATCGTTTGTACCGTGTAAAGATTAAGATCAATGTTGCTACATAAAACATATCAAAATCATTTTGAAAACAAAAATGAAATATGACTTATTCACAACACAGATATTGGTATTATTTCTCTGAATTTTTTTTTAATATAAATATTTTTTCCGGTATTTTTCCGGTAGTCCTAAACATATATTATATTGTAGACTTTTTTTAAAACATTTATAAAACTTGAGTTTTTAGAAATATGTACACAGCTGACATTATTATATTATATATAATACTATAAAATAAAACAAATTGTATTAATGTAAAATATTATAAATCAAATATTTATTATTTAGTTTTAAGTATTAAAGAATCGTTAAACATTTTCTCGATTATTAAATAGGTACCAATTTTGTTGCATTTAAAAATGTATTATGCATTTATTTTAAATAATATTATATTATTTTACTTCATTGTGTTGTGTATCACATCTTAAACTTGAAATCGGACATATTAAAATTAAGGGTCATGATTAAATCGCGAATTGAATTTGTAAACGTTTAATAAATATATTATAATATTATACGTATCTTGGGGGTTGAACGAACAAATTCAAATAAATTGTAAAGCCTACGTCTCAATTGTTTGAAAAAGTTTTAACGATATATACTATATAGTTTATAAAAATTGTATACGAGTGGTTATAAACTTTTATGTACAAACTTCTTGTTATAGTCTGTGAAAAATTATGTTTTATCCTATCGTTGAATGACGATAGTTAAACAATAAAAAAGGTCATAACTAGTTTAAAAATAATGTAAAAAATTAATATTCAAAAAAAGGAACAAAAATCAAGTTGCTAAATAATTAACTGATGTTTGAACAGTATATTCTTTAAGTGCGCCTTGCAGTCCTAACTAGATAACGTCTGCCATTCTAGTCCTACACCTCTATAAATTTTGATCTTCTACCTCTCGTTTATTCACATCCATCTTAAACTCACTATACTTCATTTATCCATCTTTTCTTTGGTCTTCTTTTCTCCTTCTTAGTATCTACTTTTATTCTACTGTTATTCATAACAACTTTCGTTGTCTTTGAATCCAATGAATCCTCCTCATAACATTTCCAAAACGCCTATTCTATCTCATTTTCCCTACAATTGATATAATTTCTACATTTCACTTTTAATATCATTTCTTATTTTATCTCTCTAGTCATTCAATGTAATATACATCTTAGCATTATCATCTCCGCTACACACATACTCTTCTATTGTTTTGTTTACTGACCGATAATCAAATCCATACAGCATTGCTGGCCTCACTACTGAATTTTAATATCTACCATTCAACCTTATTGTCATCCTCTTGTGTCTTATTGTCACACAAAACATCCGACGTTGTCCTCTGTTTAAACTATATAATTTTGTTATTTCATCATCGCTTATTAATTTTAAAATAATATATTACTAAGAAAATATTTATAGTTTTTAATATATTTTAGATGACGTGTTGTTGGATTTTCTTAATACTATGAAATACATAATTTAACTAGGATCAATGATCTCTAATTGAACTATGTAATAAATTACAAACTAGTGGAAAAGAAATAAAATAAATTACGTTTTTAATTTAACTATTATAATTATTGTTCACTCAGATAGAAATGTATGCAAGAGACTATTATAATTATATTTACTTTTTTGCAATCATTGACGTAAAGTTGGCTTTCGTTTTACCACGCATAGTTTGCTTTTGTAATACGACATTATTATAGTATTTTATAGAATTTTACTGCATTACATTAAATCGATTAATAGAACTTTTTGAAAGTTTAATATCGTTCTTTGGAAACTAAAAGATTTGCGCATATAGTATACACAATATACACATACAAGGCTGGAAAAACGAATGAATGGTTACAATATTAATCAAAAACTATTCATTATCGATACCAAGTAATCGAATAAGAATATTATTATTACAACATGTTATATTACTGAAAACTTTAAAATCATTCGACAGGTTTCGCGATTGAGTTTTAACGAAGTTTTGTCAAAATAATGTAATAATGTGACAATAAACTTAATAGACAAATTATATGTATTTATCAAATAAATCGTGCTCTGATGTAATCTTTCTTATAATTAGTGCATAAATCACATATAGTTAATTTTGGACTATTAACTCTAAAACAACAAGACTTTTATGTAATTCGAGTAAATATTCCCGACGTTTTATATGATCGGTAATTGTATCTACAGAATTTTCCATACAAATGAATATTTGTAAGTTAATTAATATTTCGTACAATACGAGAAAATTTATAAAAAATATATTTTTTAGAAAACACATTAACATATTATAATAAAGTATAACCTGTGATACGAAAAATATTTTTTGAAGTAAGTACATTTATATCTACTACATGTACGTTACAGTTAATTTGTTAGACATCGTCAACAAATTCAAGACTTTACCTGACCAAATATCTCAATTTCATATATTTATCATATTTAATAGTATAAAAGGGAAAATAAACAAAACAAACAATTATATGTTAATAATATTATAATTAAAACTATGCGATTTGCATTTAATTTTTATTTCAATATAATCTTAATAGATTAATATTTCGGAATGTACAAGTGTAGCTGTTTTGCCTATACGATACGCCGCGTCTTTCACAATTTTTTTCGTATTTTCTATATATTATCTTTCACAGTATTAGATGTTAGTTATGTAAAAATGATATTATATTATTATAATAGTTTAGTAAGAAAAGTTATTTTTTTTTTATACATGTAATATATATATATATATATATATGTATCATAGAATATTTTTTTCTGGAAATTGTTATTTATTCTTATAAAATATGACTATTTATAAGTAAAAGTATTTCAAGTTTAGTAGAATGGAATTGTGAAGATGATATAATAATGTATTGCTCTCCCTTTCGATAAAAAAATATTTCGCTTAATAGAATGGTATAATTATAATGGACCAATAACTTTTTTGAGACTTTTACAAAACTTATAAAATTGTAAAGTTAAGAAAGTATATTGAGATATTATAATATCAATTATTGTTAAATGTTCCTTTCCGAGAATTGAATTATACGATAATCAGAAAATCGAAACTAATAAAATTATAATAAAAACAATTTATAGTCTGCGAGTGTATAAAATAATAATGTATTTCAAACTTTATAAATTATGATTTCATAACTATATATTATCTTAATTTGAACATTTTTTTTAATATCAGCTTGAAATACTCATATTCTGAATACAAAAAAAAAAAAAAATCCTGTCTGTCATTGATTTCGGATGTTTCTCCTTTGTCTCTTTGATCATCGGAGAGATTATTGGTGAAATATCATTGTGGTATATTACTCGTAGTATGATTATGTTTTGACCGCAATAATATTGAATTTGAAAAACGATTGTAAACGTTATATCAGTCAGATATGTACAATACGGATAATATTTATTTTTAAAAATTTTATTTATTTATCAAATTATGTGCATTAGAAAATTAGTAATAATAAAATAATGAAATTCAGTTCGTCAAAAATTAAGATATCGGGATCTTTCGGTTTCGCGTCATTTTTAGCGGTTTTTCCTGAATAAAGTACCAATAACATCAAAATGTTTACCATAAGCATACACAATTTGTAGTAACGGATCCCATTATTACTATCCAAAAAAGTATATTCAGACTTTTAAAAATACAAAAATTAAACATCAATGGAAAAATAATATACATTTTTCGCTTTGCTTAAAATCTAAATTGTTGTAATCATTGTTTTTAAATTAAAAATATTATAAAAGAACAAAAAAAATTAATAATATATATCTAGTAATTACATACTTTATGGATAACACAATTTAATTTAATTTATAAATAATTATATTATAAAACATAATACAGGCATCTAAACTTTTTTAGAAATTTTAAACGATTATATATATATATATATATATTATTTATAGTGTAAATATATGACCAAAGTTAATTTATTTACAACTTGCTGATTGTATTAATATAATTTTTGACGCGTTTTATAATCTCAATCTTGGTAACGATTAATAATGGCCGGTAAAAGATCATATATATATTGTTTCACCATGTCAATTGCTTATAATACGAATATTGAATTCAATAACCGATTAATTAATTAATCAATCAAAATCGATACTAAGTAATCTATTTCTCGTCAAATATATTATTATTTCCATGTTATGTAAATTATTATCTCTGCTTAATAATGTTGTAATAATATCTAAATAAATAATTTTTTTCTTAAAAGAAAAACAAACATAATATACAATATAATATATTTATATACTACTGTATCGGTATGACGTGTAAATAATGTCAAATCAACGTAATCGTGCGCGGCAAACCGTACGATAGTAATTTTACTCGACAAAACCCGTCGCAATGTCGGCAAGCTATTTCAGCGGATATCCGACGTGATCCTCGTTAAACGCCAACAGTGACTATGACCGCGGTAGTAGTCAACTTGTAATCCAACAAATGTTCTGACCGGCATCTACAAAACTCGGTGAACATTTGTCAATAAATTACATAATATTATGCAGCGTTGGAAACTCACAATTATAACGAATCAAGATAATATATTGGAGATCATCACGTAGTAGTTTGCGACCTGTAAGACCGTAAAATCAACCGCCGCGGTTGTCGCGCCTGACCCGCGAGCCTAACCTAACCTAACCTAACCTAACCTAACCTAACCTCGTATACCACGTATACGGTCTGTATATTATTCTTATATTGTATTACTATCATTGCGGACGAGACCGCCGCCGTCGGTCGCGGACGTGTTGTCACAGTACAATACGATCGGGCGAAAGGACTTTTATTTATCCACGCGCATTTCCCGTCCCTTTTACCCTGCTCTCACACACAAACACTGTCGTAGGGTCCTACTTTATATTCACCGTCCATCCATTAAAACCATTCCGCCTTGTCGCCGCCGCCGCCGCCGACCACCACGTCTGTCCCTGCACACTCTTACACTTGCTCTTATTTCATCTGTCTTTCTCTCGCCGTGTCAGCCGTTGAATTCTTTGTAAAATAAATACAACCTCACCTGCGTAGTCCAGTCACGCGCGTGCATATTTTCAGTGCAGACTCGCCACAAAAAAAAAAAAAAAAAAAAGTCCGTTCTCCTCGATCGACGTTTAATATTTAAAACTACCTGTGTGCGTGGTGTGCATACACCATACAGGGTGTTCAAAAAAATATATAGAATTTCTCCTCTGTCTCGTTAACGAGCACGTCTGTACTCCGATTATCGAATATTACAATATTATTATCATTTATTATGCAAACCGTAAAATAATTCACTCGATATTACCATTGTACCTTTTTGGTAGAAAAGGAATAATCAAAATTAGATATGTGAAACACAGAATGACCCAAAAAAATGCAATATTATAACACTCTGTATATTTTAATAACTTATATGAGGAACTATAGCTGCTGAGTCGCCACCGTCGCTACGCGCGCCGTCATTCACCAGTAAAAGTAATAATTACCCAAGTTCACGTTTGATTCATTCCATATAACATATTTTACAAATAATAATAATACGTGATGGCACTTTATGTACTTGACCGATCGTGTTCCTACATGTGAACCAATATTTTTAAAGCGTCAAGGTTTACCTATTTTCGCCTTTCTAGTTTCTACACACAAAATCTTAGATAAAACGCATACTAATATTTTCATATTTACATTATTATTATTTTCTAACCACCATAAAACTACTAAAATTACTTACAAAATATTATGATATTGTTTAATTGTTAAACTTAAGGAAGGAACCTCAAAATAATTTTAACTCCCGGCATTGTGGTTCAACAACAGTTTATTATCCTTAAATGTACACTTTTAATATAATACATTTAGACTTTCATGAAAATCCAAAAATAGTTAGGGTTTTAACGATAAAATAAGTTTGACAACGGAGAAACAATTATATGGTAACTGTGATCGCTGTTTACCAAGTTAACAACTTTCCAACCAAACAAAGGAAAACAATTTACGCTCAAAACATATATTTTTATGGCTAGCGATTTAAATAACACCTTTTGAGTTGTTAACCCGATTATTATATTTAACTTAATAGGGTAACAATTTGCAACATAAGACATATGTATTACGAAATAAATTATACTGAATTATTTATTTACATTAACGTCTTTAGTTGACATACTTAACATTTTTGTGTGGGTAAACTATGAAAATTATTACGTTTAAACTTTGACTTTATTTTTAAATTAAACATTTAACATTCGTAAAATGCTATGTGGTCATTTAGTATTGTTATACGGAGAGATGTAGTGACAAGAATAATGTTTTGGAAAAACCACTGAACTTTCAAGAATTATAAAACTGTTTAGAGTTTCATCTAAACGGCTCGTTCTTCATCATTTCTTTAAAGATATTTAATTTCACATGAGTAGTTGCTACGTAGTCGCCCGAAGCAAAATGAAAATTGTTTTTAAAAAAAAAAAAATAATAAAAAAAAAATGTAACTTGGTTTAAGTTTTCTTTTCTCATTCTTTAAAGCATTATAACGGATTTAAAGTTATGCGGAAAGTTATTTATCTTGACAATACCCAACATTCCGTTTTCATACGAAGATTTATGATATTAAATTTATAAATTATGACTATCATAATATTTTAATACAATTAATAATAATTTAATTACAATCAGTAATTTACAGTTTAATAATACATTTAATTTACGGTTTAATAGTTCATTCGATGAATATATAATATAATATAATATATATAATATATTGACTATTATTTGTCTTAATAAAATTATATTTACGTACGATATATTATATATAAAAGAACAACATTGTGTTTCTTTTAAATTAATTGAGTTTTAAAGTAAATCTAAAAAACAACAACAACTGCTGAATATTTTGTCACCGAGGATAAAATTAATTTAATAGTAACTTCAAAACCGTATTTTGATTCATATCAGTTTTTACTACGGAGAAAGGCCGTTATTTAAAATGAAATTAATGTTCTTTACTTTGCCAATAAGCTATTGATTAAAACTATGTACTAGCTGACCGCTTGTGAATGGTCTGCCAACATTAAACAAAATAAATGGTAGAGTTTAGTTTATTAACTAACCTATTATGTTTATCATGGTTTTTAGCAAATTTATATTACTATCATGTTTGAAATACCAACACGAAGTTGATAAATAAAGAGATACCTTATACTGTTAACTACGTCAAACAAGTTGGCCAACCGACTTAAGCATATTAGGATCGAACCTTTACCAACATTTTTCAAATTATTTACTGAAATTTCTGACTTCATTATAATAAAATGCTAGTGGAAATTTATGAAAGTTATGAAGTGGTGGATCAACTTCATATAACCTATATTATTCAATTCTATAAAATATATTCCAAATCATACCAATATATTTTTCAAATGTTGCGACACCAATCCCAAATATAATTGTAATTAATAAACTCACACCTTTGGAATAAACTTTTAATTTTTTAAATTGAAACACCAATTTTTTCTAGAAAGTCAAAAATCTTATACAAATTTACGTTTGAATTCGCGAAATTTTCTAGTTATTTATAAATAGTAATATAGTATAAATCATAAAATCTGATGCATTATAAATTAAAGTGTATATGAAAATAAAAATATTCTTTAAAGAAATTTATATCTGTTTTTCTCGATCGTCTACACGTGTATTAATTATTTATTTCGATCGTAAGAAAAATAAATAAATATCATATAATGAAACCTATATTAAAAAATTGTATTATTTCAATCAATTGTTATTTGCGAATAATTTACATGCAAAAAAATTTTTTCTAGTATTCGAAATTGTAAGTCTTATAAAACGTCTCACAACCATATTGTTGACTGCATTTTCTTAATTAGGAAAAATGTCTAAAATAATAAATTAGTTAAAAATCAGTTTCGGAACGTGACGATTAAGTCTCAAAATTGAAAAAAAATAATGGTTTGTCATAATTATTATTATGAGATATCTGAAATAAGAAATTATTATCTTTATAATAAGTAATGATAACGTACGTTTATATTTAAGTATAATATAACAGCAATACATAAAATGAAACATGCACATTTAAAATGGTTTGTAAAATATTTTTAAGTATCTAGTAGAAATAATGAAATGTATGGAATACCTATAAGTATTGATAAATAATTAGTATTTGATAACAATGAAAAACGTAAACTGATGAATTGGACTTTAACCACATATTAAAGGATTTCCCTACATAATATACAGGAACATAACATCTAACGTGGTTACCCAAATGACCAACCAACCCATAAAGTTTAATTGCATCATAACTAATCCCGGATGTAGTGGTCAAAACAAAACATTTGTCCGCAGCTGTTTTTCGTCCAACGGATGTTTCGCCAAAAACAACAGTTTTCTTTATTCGAGTTTGTAAAACAAACAAATTAAAATTGCATTGAATGTATCAATGATACAATGATATAGCAGCCAATAAATATTTTAATGAAATTATTGATAACCATCATCAATATAATATATAATGTAAACGATTTTAAATTTTAAATAAAAAAAAAAAATAAACTGCGAATTAATGCGTGCTAAATTCCTTATTCAAAGGAATATTATAAAACAACTAGACGAACAATATTCATTATATTATATTTGTATACCTGCTATAGATAGATCCACAATAAAATATCCCTCGTAACTATATTGTGTTTTAGTAACAAATAAAAATGCTGACAGATACAACAAAGACATAAAATGCAGAAATTTGAGTCAATAATTTTAAAACCCAATTAAAATTCGAATAATATTAAATATTTACAAAAAAAGTAACATATACTAAAAGTATCAACACTACTCAATTAATATTATCTATCAATACTAGAAACATAATTTTTATCATTATATATAAATTATATAAGCTTTGAGTTTAAATTACGAGTCGCCGTCGACTGGATAGACTATTATTATAGCTCTTTTATAATAAGCACGCTGTTTTTACTTGTGAAAAATAATTTCAGAAAGTTGCAACAAACTCTCAAAGTATTTCAAGAAAACTAAGAACTTAGCCATACTTAAATCAAGAAAACCTAGTGACGAAGTACAATCGTATCTCGGACATAATCAATTCTGTCATCCTCACCCCTATAGAACAGACGGGTTTCTGTGCAGCAAGAAATTGCAAGAAATAGCGACCAGATACTCGCGCTAACAATACGAATTGAGAAGGGATTTAAAAAAACAGCTCAAAACCGTGACAGCATTCATCTATTTGACTTTAGTTTGACACTGTATGGTGAGAAGAACTAATAACTAAATTCCTACGGATTATATCCTGCCAAACCCCAGGTAAATTATTAAATAACATGATAAGCAACAGATCAGAGCTTGCACTAATAGGCTACTATAATCAATATTGGCAGTTCTAAATTTAAATGGATAATTGTAAATACATATTTGGGTTAGTATCTATATACCTACAATATGTGATTTCTCTGTTTTATCGTAAAATATAATTTTAAAATTATTTACTTGAATTCCATGTATAGATATTTCCATTTTTTTCTTTAAACTTTTATTATATTTAAAAATGTAATATTTAATTATGTTTTGATGTAATAAAACAAAAGGCAAAAAACAAAATTAAATGAAGATTCAGATAGAAATAAAAATATATATGATAAAGATAGCGGTGACACGGGTAAAACTTAAAAAAAAAAATAATGTAAAATAAGTCGTACATATAGATTTACATTTATTTACCTACCTAATATAAATATAGTAATGCCAGTCTTGTAAAGTATTCGAATAAAAATATTTGAATACTATTATTTAAATACATTTTGAAGAATTTTTCGGTATTTTAAATAAATTTTTTTAAAAGTATTTTTTTAGTATTTTTAATATATTTTAAAAGTATTTTATATGAAAAAAAAACTTCTATTAAAATAGGCACCGATTAAAATTTGTTCTTTGCATTTTATTTTTATACGTTATAAAATTAAGCTACTATGAAAAATTCATAATTTTTACACATTTACTTGCCATTTTTTAGCAATGTACATTGTATTGTACATCAAAACTGAAGGTTATAAAAATAACAAGTATTTTTCATGTAAAGTAACTATAAGTTATATTCAATTGGGTAAACTTAGTAGATATTTTTTATTTTTTTAAACACTAGTTAACATATTTAATATTAACGAAAGAGTATTTTTATTCAAATACTTTAAAATTTTGAAAACATTTATCAAATACTTTTTTTTAAGTATTTTAAAAGTATTTAGAATACAAATTTATTCCAATTTCAATATTAGTATTAAAATACTTTTTTAAAAGTATTTTTTACAAGACTGACTAATGCTGTATATTAAGTTTAAAATATATAATGTTATATTAAATTATTAGTGTAATTAACTTATAGTTTTTTGATTACTGGTTGCATTTACTATACGTTAATGAATAGTACATTTTTTTAACCCATATGCATAAAAATAATATTTTGGATAGTTCTAAAAAATTTTTAACACAACCTCTGCGGCACAAATGGGGTAGACTAAGGTTACTGAGTAAAAGCTAAAGTACAATTTACTCCGTGGGAGTAAATTTAACTGCTCCAGGCATTATTCTCATAACAGAGTTAAGTTGAGTATCTATTTTATTTGTGTAGGCACTTTATAACATGCGATACAACTCATTAGTACGAGAATAGACTAAATGTTTCTCGAACACTCTGCTCCCAATAATGGGCGACATTAATACCGTTCTTAACGCCAGACTAAATCCTTGAAAACCAATTTGAAAAGGCTTGCCCAAAAATTAATTTAAGAAAAATTTAACATATACACGGAATAGAAAATCAACAGTGCTGACAAACTTGACCTTATTAATAACTCAACGGAGAGAGTACCGGGCTATGACCTTCTAAGAAGGCAATGGGTAATTTTAAATAGACTCCAAAAGGGTCACGAAAGGGCTAGCTTTACAAATTCTTTACAAATGGGGACTGAGACCCTTACCAGGGATGTGACTACGGACACGAAAAACCAACTGCTGCATACATTGTTGATTAATGTAACATTTGGCGACTACAAGGAGAAATGCAAGAACAACACAGAACTACAACAGACGCAGTACAATGGCTAAACTCCCTGAATATATAAATTTCAAAGATGAAATAGATATACCTATCACCCACTCAACCACTACCATAGTCAACATATACAACATAACCCACATAACCTGTTATAATTTTTAAATTTTATCTGCTTATATTTTTTATTATTATATCAACTGTACTTTTAAAATTTTACACTGTGTTATGATAAACTGTGAATGTTATATTTAAGCAATACGAAATAATAATAATCTCAGAAAGTCATAATTAAATTTACAAGCTTTTGTAACGATTTTTAAAAAAGCACATACAAAGTGATCTATTTAAACATTTTGTACGTGAAACAACTATAATTTTCATTAATTTTTTTATCTAACTATATAGGTACATATTGCTGTTTTTAAAATCAGCTACTTTGCAATTTAAAACTTAAATTTAATTTTTATATTACTTTAAAGTAGTTATGGGTAGGAGTGTGAGGTCATTTGGTTAATATATATTATATATAGACAAACATTATAAAATTGTATTAAAAAATATTGTTACTTTTATTGAAAATACAATAAATAAGACGTAATTGTTAACATTTGATGAAAAATATGAACATGAAAAAAATTTGTATTTTCCGCGACATGCGATATACTTCTTTATTGTGATCAACGAGTATATATTTATATATCACATAATATAATACATCGCCTATAAATACATTTCAATTTATATAATAATAATAGTTGTAAATAGACATTTAATACGTTCTAGGTTAAATACATACATAGTTATCTAATGATAGTACACAATAAATTTATATCACAGTTTATTAATATTTTTCTTTCTAACAGATTATAATTGATTTTATATTTTGACAGATTATATTGTTTATTTATGTATCAATTTTGTCTGTTCAGACAATAAGACTATTGATGTTATTATAAATTTAAACATCAATTTTTTTATAATAGGTACATCATTTTTTATTAACAATTAATAACATAGGTATTGACACAATTACAATGTGCGTTTTTAAAAATATTTTATACGTTGTTATACTTTATATAAAATAAAAAATAAAACAAAGTAGATTAATACATTTAAAAAGACTATATATTATAGTAAATTAAATATAGTAAATATTAAAAAGTATATTAAATTTTCAAATTTTCGTACTATAATATATAATATTTCTGTAAATTAAATAAAAAATAAAAACTGGAATAAATATTTATATAACAAATTTAACAAAGAGTTCTAAAGGATGTTGGTAACATAATATATTAGATGACAAATTACTTTATTCTAGAAATGCAAAATGTCTAAGTTCAAGTTTTGTATAAGACAATGTTTGTTTCGATGTACAATAATATTAAATAAAATATTAGAAATTAACTTTAATTTAGTTTGTAATATTGTTTCAAAAAACGAAATATCTAAATAATATATCCGTCAAAGAGTTATCACGTGATCGAGTGTTAATTATGTAGCTGTATTATTATTTAAAATAAAATAAAAACAACTTTGGACTTAAGGAAAATTAATATATTATTATAATAGTAGTATTGACAATAATAACAAATTAAAATTTACCTTCATAATGAAATATTTAAAAAAACAATTAGGTATAATTAAATTTTTTATAATACTCATAAATTGAACTCTATAAAAAAATTACAATTTATAAAATAATATTTTGTGACTGTCATAAATTAATTAATTTTCAACTGAGTGTTTACCTCTGATCCAGAAAGACAAACTACAATAATAATTTTACGATCTATTATAAGGTACAATATTATGTTTATATGTTAATCAGCATAATGGATATTAAAATTTATTTTTTATTTTTCTCCTTTGAATTGAACAATTATCTAATTAAAGTTTACAATAAATTAAATAACTTAGCTAGTTCAAATTCATATAATTTTAATTAAATTAATATCCAATCTATAGGATTTATAAATTATACGAATTGTTTAATTTTATTTGCTTATTATCATGATTCCTTTTGTACAATTTATGTTTTATATAGCAATTGTATTTAAATTCATGACAAAATATTATTTTATATAATAATTTTAATAAAAAAAAAAAAATGCTTTAAAACCGAGTCAAGTCAACATTTTTTCTCTCTATTTTATCGGAATTAGTAAATATATATTTTTTTGGTTAATATTAACTTAATTTTAACCGAAATGTAATCCTTAAGGTAAATTTAATTTAACTATGTCCAAGCTATATGTTTTCCACCTATAATTTAACAACCAAATATTATAACCTACTATTCACTTTATTTCCACTTGACCGCCAATTTCAAGATTTGATTTCGAGAAAATTTTATCGATTCCAAAGGGTTAATTCAGAAGTTATTTTCTTATACTTATTACCCGACTCTCGGCACACTTTTTGTACCATCCCAGTACCCAGTGACTTGTTTTCGTTTTTTTATAAACAACATCACAGTCGCATAATATATATTTTGCATGTGACGTTTTTTCCCCCTAAACGGATTTCCGGTTAATTGTTAATTAAATCACTGCGAACAAGAAAAAACACGGAAATGTAGATAATAATATTGTATTGTAAACAAGGCGGTGGATTTTTTTATAATTATTATTTTTTTAATACCCATATACGCATAAACTCAAGTTTAAACTGTTTTGTTTTTAGTAGGTATAAATAATTTAATATTACTTTTATTTAAACAATTTGTATTAGCTACATATACTTATTATCTCATTATAACTATGTGTGTATCACTAATTCATTCTACTATTTTTCCTAATATTTACTTTAGGTTCCAATATTGTTTCATCATCCAATATTTTATCTTTTTCCTCTACTTTAATTTCATAATAATTGTTATCAGTCTTATTTTGTATATTGTCTGTATAATCTTGCTTTATTTCTACTTTAGGTTTAATAATTTTTGTAATAAGTTGATTTAAATGTTTTTTTCCAAAGCAAATTTTAATTATCAAATTTAATTTAATTAGTCACTGGTGACAATATCTTTACTACTGTACCTTTATTTCCTTCACCATAATTTGTGTACGTCACTTTATCATAAGTTTTCATAATTAGGTACACCTCGCTCATATTTATTAATTAAACTACAAATTTCAATAAAATTTTGTAGAAGTAACAAGTAACAATAAAAAAAAAATAATTTTAAATTTTAATAGTTTCTAAATCATAAAAAATATTTATATAAATAGTAGTAGTATAATGTATTTACATCCTTTAAAAAAAAAATTTAAAAAATTAAAAAAAATACATAACAATTTTTAAACATATTTAGTAATTGAAAATCCGACGATAAAATACGAATAAATGAATTATTCTGCGTTTTAAATAAATTACCAAGTCAAATAAGACGTGGATCGTATACGCACGCATTATCAATAGGTACCTAACAATAAACGTTCAGTTTTTGCAATAGACTATAGAATAACTATATAAAATTATTATTAGTCAGTCGTATAAAATATAAAATCATGTCAAAAAATACGTTTTTAAACAAATAAATCTTTGTACGAACGTTTGACCCATTTCACACCAATTAACTTAAGAAAAATATTTCTGTTAGTAGTTTGTACCTATTCTAGATTTGCATTTAGTTTTATACCTGGGTATAACGTCAAACTCACTTACATCATGATTGTAAGCGTTAAATGTATACATAGTACTATTGTAAAAAAAAAAATTACCGTATATCATAAATATGATTCAGTTAATAACGTTTATTACATTTAACTATTACACACTTAGAAAATTGTATGGTTGTAATAATCTGACACTACATTTATAAATAGTTTATACTACACATACAGCGGACTAATTTTCTATTTCGTTTCCGGTTTAGGTTAGTACATAAAAAAATAATGTATAGTAAATACAATATTAGTAATAGTAAATTGATAAGGTATATTATATGTAATTTGAAATAAAATCACTACATTAAACATAAACTATATCAATCAAAATATTCTAAAATGTGTTTTTACCTGAACCAAAATAATAACGTCCAAGCAGACAAATCCAAATGACCGGATTACGATTGAATAGGTAGTTTTTACAATTAATATGGAGACACCATAGCGATTAGAAGAAATAAATAAATATAGAAATCGATCGTCATTATTTATCATGGAGCCTCAAGATATTTTGATGTCTTTAATTGACTAATAAAATTACAAATTGTGTTTTGATAAACGCAAAATGAATTCGAAAAGGCGCAAATGCATCTCGAAGTGAGGGGGTGCTTAAGCACCAACAAAATTATATAATTATATAAATCTACGGATTCTATTAACTTCTCACAAAACTATTTAATGATGCCAATTAATGCCAATTTTGTTTCTAAGTACCCCACGATTTGCGCCCATTGTTTTAGGTATATCCTATAAAATAAATATTGTTTTAGGTTATTATACAGTTATGTAAAACTATTAAAGTTAAATCTTAAATAGCATAAATATAATCATAGTGTAATGGTAAACATTTTAAAGATAATAGTTATATATTTATATAAAAATCGAACGCTTACAATCACGATGTATTAGAACGATTATAACAATGTTACGTATAAAACTGAATGAAAAGATAAAGTAACCTCATACTTCCGAAAATCATTTTCTAATAAATGTTTTTATTCTAAAACTACTCAGTAAACCGCGTATTATTGAAATACGTAACTTTCGAATGTTTTGTAATTTTTCTACTATTTCGCTCTCTTAAGATAAAATTTATTTAATTATTATTTGATATTGTATTAACGTAAATTATAATTTAATGGTTAACTAGTTATATTGCACAAAAAAATAAATAAAATGTATAAAATTAAAAAACGTAACATTATTCTATAATAATATTAATATAATATATATAGCTATAAATTATAATCACATAATTTCTAATGAGAACATTATCCAATAATTGTTAACATAAATAATTATTATTAATTTGTATCTTTCAGATACGATTAGATAATTAACATTTTACAAGGGTTTATATGAGAATGATAAATAAAAATAAAAAACAAAAATTGTTATTTAAAGGATTTTTATTTTAAGAAAATTCCGTGTTTTCCAAATTGCCTACACGAGATAAAAAGGGTAATACGATAACAAAACGTATTGTACACCCACTGAAACATCGGATCGCACATTTTGCAATTATGACTTGTTGACCCTTTTGGAGTGGTCACGTTGATCAACTCCCACACAAATTAGGGTTGCTTTTAATGAGTTTTTTATCTCAACTTTTGTGTTTAGTTAAACTTTTAATAACTACATTACGCAAAGTAATAGCACTCTAAACAATACAAATAATATAGTTATACTATAAATGCTTAAACATATTATTGTTTTAAAATTATGTGCATTATTGGATAAGCCGAATTATTAAACATTTTAATTGCTAAAAATTAAGTTTATTTAAATTTTTTAACATTAAATTTCTCGTTAAAATCCGTATTATATTAATATAAATGTTACTCTTTATTTAATTTCCGATAAGTTAGTTTAGATATTAAACTTGATAAGTTATTACTAATATTATTCCTATAGAAATATATATAGAGTGTCCACTGTCCAGATCTATTTACTAATTGCTCATATCTCTGCGAAAAATTACAAATTTGAATGCAATATTTTGCAAATTATTATTTAGGCAACGGACTATAATATTGCCTTTATTACTTATTAAAAAAAAAAACGTCTCATAAAAAAATTTAATTCTTTATTTTAAGTTATATACAATTTTAAAAGTCATTTTAAAGAGTACATTTATATGAGAATTGTGACGTGTCGGTCTCTTAATTTAATCAAGATTTCGATTTTTAGGATTTTGTTTTAATTATTGAAATAATCATATTTCTGACGTCATTATTATAGCGTGATAGTGTGATACAATCATATTATTATTATGATATTTTTGCAGGTAGAAAATTCATAGGTAATAAAGATATAACTATCTATGATAACATTTTGTAATCACTAAGAGCGTTCATGATAATATTGATAAAACAAATTTTACGTGCCATGGTATTAAAATATTTAAAATAATGTAGTCAGAAATATCATTTCTCTAATAATAAACATAATAGTCCGTTGTGAAATACTAATTCGAAAAAATTGCATTCAAAAATTTTAATTTTTCGCAGAGGTATTGCAATTAGTAAATAGATCGGGGTATTCTGCATGTTCCTTTTTTTGTTTTTAATGAACTAAAACGAGTAAATACACGTTGATTTTAAATAAAAATAATAATAATAATAATAAACTTAACTAAGATCTAATTTAATATCTTAATGAATAAAATGAAATGTTTATAAAATAATAGCGTAAATAAACGTTTGATTTTTTTTATTTGTCACAATATATAATTATATTTCAAAGAAAAAAGTTGGGTATAATAATAAATAACTGATTAATTGAAAAATATGTATAATGATAATAAATTAGTTAGGAGATATAGCCAGAAATCGTTTATAATTTAGGTACTAAAATTATGAATTAAATATTTTTGAACAAGTAGAGTTCTGTGTAATAAATAAATAAAATTTATGTTTTCGTGAAAGAATATCGTCCAAAAGATATTTAAATTTCCGAGAAAAAAATCAGGCAAATCCCGTTATGATAGATATGACAGAATTATTGTAATAATACAAATGAGACAATGTACTTTGTTTTATTCGTCCTGAATAGTGCAACAACTATAGATAAGTATACGCTCGATGAATTTTTTAAGACTACCGAAATGAATAATTATTGTTTATCTCATTTTAATGGCATCACTTAAGGAAAAAAAAAAATGTATTTTCTCTGGCAAAAATTATTTACAAAATTTGTTCGATCGTTACACAAAAATATAAATATGAAACAAGGCTGGGCAAATTAACTAATTATGTAAAAATATTTAAGTTACATTAAAAGTTAAAATTATTAATATTATAATATTATATATTGATTTTTAAGAAAATGATTATATTATATAATTTAATTTAAAAATATACCTATAAATTAATTTTAATGTTATTAAAATATAAAACTGTTGTTATTGCAAGTTCAATTAAATATAAAAACATTTTATTTCCTATGCAAGTATATTAAGTATATTTAACTTAATGTCATAAAACAAATTACGCTTTATTAAAAAGAAAAAAATTATAACTCGTTAAGTTAAAAAAGTTAATATTTAAGTAACTAGTTATATAAATTAATTTAAATTGACTCGACTTTGACTTTTTAATTGGAATGCCCAACATTGTAGATTTATAATATGCGGGTATAAACACTTCCAAAACGATTTAGGTATATTATGAATGCGAAAAAACCACGCTTTTATGTACGACGGAAATCGGATTTATTTGTTTCATTCGTGAATAAAGGTACAATAAATATTGTTGACCGAAACACTCGTCATGGGCTGATATACATAAATTATATTATTGTTTCCCATAAAAATGCATTACGCGTATACGCGCTACTCACACGTACGCGTAATAATAACACGATACACACGCCTGTATATACGGTATATTATATTTGCGTATTACCGCTACCGCAGTATATATTATTGTTATATAGGTATAAACCATGATATACCGCACGCGGCAGCCGTAAAAGTATATTTTCTTATATATTATATCCGCGATGTGCGCAGTATATATTCGGCCGGCGACAATAATTACCGCATTATTCAAGTATAACCGCGTCAAAAACGATCGCTGCACAGGTGCCGTTGCGCTAAACCAACCGCGACGGTGTATTTATAACTCACTACGGTGATCGCAAAAACGACAACGTCATAATAAGGAACGCGCGAAAAGCCCTTCCGGGTCCCTTTCGGCACCTTTTCGCGACGTTTCTTATTGCCGCACAAACAACACCGCCGAAAGAAACATTGCGTACAATTAATTGCGACCGATTTAAACGCTTTGGATGTCCAACCCGCGCGATTTGTCACTACGAGATAACATTCATACATAATATAATATATTATACTAATATTTAATTAACACTGTATATATACCGACCACCAAGGCCGTATTCAGAGGGGTGCAGGGGATTTAAGGTCAAAACCCCCCTAAAATTATTTTTTAAAAATAAAATTTATTAAATTTATAAATTACGTATCAAACACCTTTTGTTTAGCTTTTTATGTTTTATTTCTTTTAGTCAAAATAAAATCAAATTAAAACCCCTCCTAAAATATTTTATCGACTACTGCCATGCCAACCATGGTCAGAATAAAACAAAAAAATAATACTATATCGATTTAATATTTATTTATATCGATAAAATACGAAATTGAGTAATAGAAATCTAAAATTACCAAAATTCGTTCAAATATAATATTACAAATCGAATTTTAAGATATCGAAATCTTATAATTTTTTTTTTTTTTTTTTGTTCTTACATCGTTGACACGATTTTTAGATCGATCTGAAAGATATTGCAAGAATCAAGTGTTCGAATAACGTGACGCTGCAGGCACCCGCAATAAAATTCGTTTTTTGGATGTTTTGATAGAATGATTATAGGTTTCCAAAACAAATGAAATAACCATCATTGCGATATGATTTTTTTACTTCGTTTTCGAAAATACTGCAGGTGTAAGCGTAACGCACCTGATACTTAATTACTATAATTACTATGACACCTACTTTACCGCTCGTCCGTATTTAAGTAAAATAAATACAACGCGACATTAAAAGAATATTATGTCACCGTCCAAATTGAAATTAAAAGAGTTCCATAGTTTATAAACGAATTTCGTAACTTTTACGTCTACAGTTTTTATGTGTACCCCTCGGCCTCACTGTGGCCAAGATAAATCGAAAATTCTTGCTACTTTGACTAAACGGTCTAAAAACTGGTATATTTTACGATGATATTATAGAAATATTATTTTAAGACGCGCGTGATCGTCGGTCGAGTGTATAATTACTTATAAACAAATAAAGAAATTGTTTTATGGGACTTGTATAAATATTTTCATTGATTGCGAAATTAATCATTTTAGTCACCATTCATATTTAGATAAATATATAATCAGAATACAGATCATATTAGATTTATAGTAAAAAAAATAAAGACATTCGACATAGCACCTACAATAAACGTGGTTATAATAATCTAAGTACACCTGTGTTCATCATCGGACCACTTTTTAATGTAGATTAATTAAATTATTATATTAGAGGTCAACTATTTATTAATACAAAACTATAATATGATAAATATAAATCATAAATAATAATATTATTTATTATTAAATCTGTGTTATTTTAACGAAATTACTAACTTCATAACGATACTAATTTATTAATGTTATTACTTAACATATGATGACGATATATTTCACTTTAGTTTACATTTATATTTTATACCAAAAATGTACGCTTATATTTTATATTTTACATCTGTAGTTATGCATTCATAATGAAAACAATTTTAATGCTATACTTCTATAGCATAACGATATATTACAGTGTTGCTATAGGTAAATTTTATGAACAATAAACTATTCGAAGGCCTCAGTATCGTTTTAAGAAAAAAGAAATCTTCCGTTAACATCGTAGAATATAAAATTCAAGCGCATATAATGTCTCCGAAAAGTTTTAAAATATTTATCAACCTGATGTGAAGAATATTTTCGAGAACAATACGCGTACAAGAGAAATTTGAATAACGAATTAAAATAATATACTACATTTATATGAATTTCCAAATAGGTACTTAAAAACTATTCAAAAAACATGTTACACAAGCTTTAGTAATGTGTGGATATTATTTTTCGAAAAAATCAAATTGCGGTTTTAATGTTCAAAAACATTATAATAAACTTTATAAATATTAATTGTTTCTTGTTTGTAAAGCGCATTAAACTACATAAGAATATTACAATGTATTAAATATAAAATTTACGTTTAAATTAAAATATTTACAGTCGTAAAAATTATTTTGTAGCCCAAAATCAACATGATGATGTATTTAAAATGAAACATAATATACTGCATCCTTTGTTAAATAAAACATAATATTTTAAGATGTAAATTATTACGAGGAAACTACAAATAAGAATATAATTTAGATTTTGAAAATGTAATATCATAAGAAATATTATATTAATTGGAAATTATACCAAATGTTTCACAAGACTTGAATTATATTCAAATTGTCATTTAATTTTAACACCTATACCTAACATATTATTAAATATTATTTTAATGATTATACTTGTATAAAACATCTTTTTGTTTATATATAAAATATTAAAATATAATAGTATCTCGATGATGTTTATAAAATTCTATCAAAACTATGTTTTAATATATTTAAAATTTTAATATATATTAGGTTATATATATATTTCAATAGATAAAGACTAAGGAGTACATAATTTTTTTTTCTAAATATGAGCATGTCAAAATGCTAAAAGATAGTATAAAAAATCTATTTCGAACAAAATTGAGTTGTAAACCTTTTTTGAATATATGCGAATAAACTCACCAGTTTAATACTAATTATTATTACATAATACATATGTGTACACGTTTTAATTTGTACTTTCTAAATAAATATTTGTATTTAATTGAAAAAAAAAAACAATAATATTATTAACGATTAGTTTTGAAGGTTAAAACACCGCTAAAAATTGAAAAAAAAAATTTCCTACAATCGTTTACATCGTAATAATTTGCTATCGAAAGAAAATTGTTCACTAGATACACTAGATTCAATATTTTACAATCTCAATTGTTTGCTGGTTTTCGTTTTGATTTTTTTTTTTTCATATCAAAAGAAAAATAATAAAATTTATCTTTCAAATACATGACCTATTAAAGATGTTCTAAATAAAATATACATCTCAATAAAAGATAACGGATGTTGTATTCGCGACATGAATGACAAAACCATAATTAATATTGAACAATATTAGAAGTTAGAACTAAACCATATTATACCAATATTTAGGTAATACCATTCGAAGTAATCAGAGATCGCCCGCATGAAAACCACAAGAACTAAAACTATAAAAAAAAAAAAACCCACAACAAAAAAATCGGTCGCGATCGAATCTTGTTTTAGACAAAGACCGAGACGGCAAAATCGATTTTGATCGTCTTGCGTACGAGTTCGTCGTACGTTAATTGTTAATTTTCTCGAAATCCGCGAAACGAACGGAGACGCTACGACTAAATTATAATAATGTATACATATTATTATAATGTACAAATATAAAATATATTATTATAACGTATAGAGCGAGAGTCCGAGTTCGTGACTTCCGTCCTTCCGGACGCGTTTCTCTCTTATAGTATCTCTACGCTGTCTCTACATATTTATATTAAATTATTTATCATAAATCACACGAAGACACTGCACAGCGTACCCGAGAAAATGCCGTCTAGAGAGAGAGAGAGAGAGTGAAACTATGTGTATGAGAAGAAAGGGTATTATCATTATCATTATTATACATTTTAAGGTGATAAACCTCGGTCGCGGGTTGTTTTTAGAACCGTTTCCGAAGCTCGAACGACGCAAAATTTACATGCCCAAATATTATAATATATATATATATATATATACGTATAAGACGAATATATTATTATTATTATTATTATTATTATATGTTCGGTCGTCCTGCAGGACGGACAACAACAATAGGCGCGCGGCAACGGTCTTCCGCTCTTTCGCAACGTCAACGGGACCAGGCGAGGTTACATGACGACGACTCGCGCGTAATTCTCCCAAACCGATATTGTGAACGGCCATTGTTGTTCACTGGTCACAATTTGCATGATAAACAACCACGGTATACTAATATATTAATATACATGCATATAAATATATACGAGATTTCTGCAGTTTCAGACGACCGAGGATTTCTATTTATAGTGTAATATACACGCTCGTTTCTGCGGATGACAACATTTGAGCATTACACAATATATCGCCAGACAATTTGTAAAACATCTCAATAATTATTGTTATAAGGTACGACCGACGGATGATGAGAACATTTTGTTTCGAAAATAATACACATTTTAATATGTTATTTTATACCGATAGCAGACAAGAAAATATTATGTTAATAAATCATTATAACGTGCACTTCCCAATTAATGAGTTTTACGTGAATGAAGAGCATCAGAGACAATATTTTATAGGTATTATTTTTAATAAAAAAAATTGACTGAGCTATAGGGATAAAATGACCTTGCCTTTTAGTTTTTAAAAATATAATTTTTTTTTTTTTCATTACATACAATTTATGCTCATTTTAGTTACATATAATTTAGTGTCTTATTAGGTAATATCGAGTAATACAATTTTTATGCGAGTACGTATTTAACACATAAGTAAGAAACCATAAAATATTGAAATTCGGAATGAATGTAAAATTGTTTTAATTTACACTTAAATAATATTTATGAAATATTGTATTAATCTATGATTTATATTTTTCAGTAATATTATAAATTATGTATTAACTTATGTTAAAAATTTCAATATATAAAATGTAATATTTTATCCCGACTTGTTTTTATTCTTGAGATCGATATAATATATTTACATAAGCGAGTAACATCTGTTAGAGTTAAACAGTACACTATTATTTAACTTGTTTTACAACTAAAATTTAAATGTATAGTCAAAAGTTGTAAGTAAATAAACAATTAGTATAATAATAATATTTTAATCGAAATAATAAATTGACTTAGAAACATTTTTATCAATATTTATTGAAGTGTATTAATATTAAATTAACATTTAAAAAGTTCTAAATAATTTTTATTAAAGAAAATATAATTATTATTATTAATATAACTATATATCATTCATAAATCAAACGAAGATGGAAAATAGGTATAACAAATTAAAAATAAATCAAATTTAATCAAATTATCATCATACCCGTATTATAAATTTAAAACAGAACTGTATACTATTAACTAACAAGAAATTCGCATTTTC
Source organism: Eriosoma lanigerum (assembly GCA_013282895.1). Taxonomy (NCBI): domain Eukaryota; kingdom Metazoa; phylum Arthropoda; class Insecta; order Hemiptera; family Aphididae; genus Eriosoma; species Eriosoma lanigerum. Next base: position 50,837,395 of record CM023359.1, read on the forward strand.
TATTTATTGTAAACTGTAAAACAATTCAAATTAAATTAAAAGTTTAATATACTTAATTCTCAATAGAAGAACATATAATTACAATTTAAATAATGTCCTTACATATTTAAAATAAAAAAAACCTTAAAATATTAAGTTAAATGTTTACAAGAAAATAATCAGGGAATTAATTAATGAGCTTTCATCTTAATATTTAACGGATCTATATAAATTTAATGAACGTTTGAGAAATCGAATTTTTTTAACAGACCATATAAACTACTAACAGACGTTTAATTATTTTTTGCAACTCACCATAAGTATATATAAAAAATACAATATTCGATACTAAAAATCATACATTCGATACATGAAATATGATCGTTAAGTTCAAATACAAACATTATTAAATATAATTTTTCGTCAAACTCTAAACAAACATATGACTTTTAAATACAATTAACATAAAACTATTTAAAAATAATTTAAGATATAATAATTTAATGATTCATACGATCATAAATTATTACAAAATAAAATGTTTTCTTTAAAATAATAATATAACTTTTACAATTTTTCTACACAAACAATTTTAGTTTTTAAATTTAAAAAAAAAATTGGGGTTCCACTTTCAAAGTCGTATTTAATTTTTATATAAAAAATAAAGCCTGATTAAAAAAATATATGATAAATTAAAAATATATTAACGTCTCTAAATTATGTATATAGTATATTATTATATTCTATATTATATTATATCAGATAAGATTTATAGTGATGTACCGATGTACCAATATTTTAACAAACTCCATGACCATATGAGCATTTTACATTATATGGTCACTCTAAATATTGTAAATTAAAATATCTCCATTATGTCTACGTGTTCAGAACGATAATAAAATTAACAAAGACTACTAAGTTGATGACGATGTAAATAGATATATAGTACGTACCATAGGTAGTGATTTATTTTGAATTTAATAAAAATCTATTACCATTATTCCAAATAAGTTTCCTCACTTAAGTTAGGTCTCATAATGATTTTAATGATATTCATCTTGCTCGTGACATCTGCTAGTCATAATGGGCAAACATTTTAAAATAATATAATAATATGCAAACATGTTACACCAGGAAAACTTTCTTATTTTGTGCTTGAATATTTCATTAGCATTATGCATGATATTTCCCCACGTGCTAATCTCATTCCGAAATAAAACGTTATTTTGTATACTATATTTTATTCCTTTAAAACGAATAACTTAAATATTTTTACTCTCAAACGTCGGATTATACCATCCAAAATATAATATAAAGGAATAGTAGAAGGAATTATTATTATTCATGATTTTATTAAACTTGCAAAATACTTACAGAATAATTTTCTTGAGATTATCATTATATTATATTTGCACATAGTTTCGATCAAAAATAATACAAAAGTCGTTAAAGTTATTTTTACAAATATTATTCATTTAAATTTTGATCAACGCATTTTATTGAATAATATAATTCTATTTAATAAAATAATAATATTATTTCATGCGTGCATATTTTTTTTCAACAAATCAATATGAGTTCTGTATAATATATGTTTTTAGTTTAAAAAAAATATCTTTTTCATTTTGTTATTAAATTTAATTAATTTAACTTTGTTTATATATTATAGTGAATCGATAAAACTGCGAAAATACTGTGCGTTTATAATATTATGTATGTCAGCTATATACATAGTTTTAATAAATGAATCCGAATATAATACTATATATTCAATTATAATATTAATAAAATTAATTTTATATTTTTAGGTACTACTTACATATTTTTTTTTCAAAGAAGTAATTAATTATAAATTTGAGCTTCAATTTAATCTAAGTTTGGATTTTGGAATATTTAACTAAGTCATCTAAGATTCTAGGACATCTAGTGATAACAATTAGGTGTCACCACGGACTATGATAGGGTATAATAAATATATCTGTCTGTGATTATCATAAACGTTTTTCGTTATATACTAAAAATTAAAATCATCCGACAAAATGATAAACACTACAACTAAGATAAATCATAGATTATGAGGCAAATAAAAATAAGTTTTGTGTGGTTTAGGGCGAGGGGAGTTAAAAACTTAGAATCATACTCCTATCTACACCACTGTTCTCAAATATCGAATAAATGGGTTTGAATTGGCACTTGGTCATATCCTAATGAAAATCATTGTACTTTTATAAAATAAAGAGTTTGTTTATAAATAAATTTGTTCTAACTTATTTGTTAGCCTTTTAACAATTAAACATTCTTATAAAATTATATATTAATATTGTAATACTATAATTCAATAATACATTTTGTTAAATTCAGATTTAACTTAAAAATCAATCTTATATCTTAGTATAACTTCATTATTATTTTGTTCTACTATACAAGAAAAAAATATGTAGTTAAAATTATTTTAACTTTAAAATTTTAAATGCTAGTTGCATATGTAAAATGTGTCAACCGTATATTTAATTTTAGTTGAATGTGTAATAAAATTAAACATACAGTTCACAGTAATTAATTTAACTAATTATATAGTTTTAGTAACCTACAATTATATATAATTATTTTGTACATTTTATAATTTAAATAAATATAACTAAATCAACTAAAAATGTTTAACTATTTTATTTATAGTAATAGCAACCAAAAAGTATTTCTTATAAAAAAAAATTGATAATTTAATCAAATAATTGTTAGATAAAATAATTCAGTAAATATTTTTTCCCATGTATATAATTTTATAATTATTCCGATAGTATTCAAATGTAACCTTAAAAACGTATTTAAATTGTTTTATTTATTTCTATCATTTCAACTATTACCTACACATAACTTGAAAATTGCAATAATAATCATTAAATCATAAAACACATAAACATATATATTAATACATAAAAACCACTATAAGTTGATCAGAATTTCATGTCATACAAAAACTGCAGAATAACATTTGTTATCAATTTTATTTTCATTATTATTGTTGTAACACAATAATATGATCACCTAGTAAGTATAATATTATAAAGGTACCTACTATATTTGTAAATGTCAAATATTTTTATCGGACAATATGTACACTTTGAAACGGAAATCGCATTATAAATATGTACATGTAAATACAATTTAAAGTGAATAAATAAACTGGAAATATAGGTTCAATATTTTTAAATCCTCTCATAACAGTTTTTAGATCGGTGTTTTTTATTGTGAATACTTACTTAAATTTGTGCTTTATTAACAAATACCTATTATCAATATAATTGATAATAAACGTTGAAGGTACCACGTTTATGATCATATTAGTAATATCGATCGTAGAAAATACGAAATACTTACCGACTTATATGACATCGATGTAGGTAATACTATAATATGACGTTTTTGCTATAAATATATTATATTGTAGTTATATTTATAATAAGTATACAAATATTATTTTTGAGTGATGTAGGAAATGATAGGATAAATACAGCAAAACGATAAACATTTCAATGTTTTAAAATTGTTTTTAAACATTGTGTGGCTTTTGATCTATAAACAAAATTTATTTTCAATAATTTTAAAATACCATTAAATACGATTTTTAGAAAAAATAAATATAAATTTATATTTTATTTATTATGATAAGAAAAAACTTAACATACCGTAATACTAAAAATAGTTAATAGGAATGTTTTAATGTAGAACCTGTATGACTACTTACGAAGAAAAGAAAATAATTAATTAGTAGTGATAATATTATCTTCAATAACAGTTGACCTTTTTCTACCATTTCTACACCATTGTAACGTTTTCAAACATACATACATTGTCAAAAAATTTACATCCATTCTGGTAAAAAAATCATCACACCTTCCATTATTAGAAAATGTCCATTTATCAAAAAACAAAAATATCTAATAAATAACACTTAACACGTTACTTAATACCTCTAAGTACAGGTAGATGGTCTCAATTATTAATTAAGTAAAAATATTTAAATGAAAACAAAACATCGTGAGCCAAAACGTATAGCTTTTACAACAGAAATTATGTATATTTTAATTTCGTAAAATTCGTTTTCGTCTAAGCGTAGATAGTCAATAAATGCGTTAACGATGGTGTCCTGCTCCTCATGCTGTGGGTTACATTTGACTGTTCTCGTCAATTCTTGATAGCTACGCAAAACAGTATTTTTTAGAACAAAATAATAAACCCATAGTGTTTGCAAGTTTTGTTTTTTTTTGTTTTTTTTTTTTAATAATCACATTTCAATGCATTTTAATCAACACTACAGTAGACTAATATAATGTTTAACAAAGTTTGGTTTTTTTTTTTTACAGAGAAAATTAATTTTATTCATAATATATTATGTATTATTATATCTAGTGGACAACAAACCGTTTAATTTTAACATATGGTAACATTTAATCAAACTAAACCGATATGTTTTGCATATTTTTTACACACAACGTGAAAATATGATTCAAAAGTTGAATCAATTCAAATTCAACGTTTTATGAATAATTGTGATAAAAATATAAGTAACATTCATCGACACGCGAAAAAAAAATGTTATTATTTTGCCTTTAAAACGTAAACATACAACTGAATAGATAATAACAAAAATAATAAATATAGTATGCGTATATATTATTATATATACCTATACTATATAATATATAAACATATATTTATATAGGTACTGTTCTTAAATCGAAACTAAAATAGTTGTTTATGTTTATATATGATTTAAAACGATTCAAATGGTTTTACAAAGATTGTCGATTATCATTATATTGTATTTCAATGTTAATATAGTATTGGAAAGAGTATAGAATTTAACAAATATTTTATAGAAAGTCATAAAAAATTGGGTTTTATTAATATTTCTAAAAACTTAGTACAGCCACTTCAAACAATTAAATTAAATATGTACCCATTGAACTTTTGTGTGTTGTTTTGGCTTTTAGGTGATTTAAGACGCACTACTTGTAAAACTATTTGATATAAAAATTAACTGACTTTATCGTAATCTGTTCTCTGTAAATCTATTTATTTAATTTCAAATATTAATCTATTTATCACTTTGAGTGAAATAAGTAAATTTTTAAAACTAAATAAAAAGAAATGTATTATAGGAATTAAATATTTTTACGGAATTTTAAGAGAATCAAGAACAAAAGTTTTACTTATTAATGTTTTTTTTTTTTTTTTTTTTTTTATATGTATATTATAATTATTTAAGTATCAATAATCCAATATGTATACCTAATGATGTAGAATCGATAATAGTTCATTATTTTTAAACGTAAATGATTAATTCAGAAATTCAGTACAAAAAATGTTGGTAAGAACGAATAGTATGTAGATATCACTAATAGGTCATCTTGCGGAAGATATCACTTAAATTTACATATATAATATACCTAACCTAATAAATTATATTTTCAAAGTGATCTGCTCCTTAAAACTACTAACTCAACAAATTATTTGCTTCAAATAGCTTATCAATTATCACTATAATATAATCTAAGGACCATCAAACAATGAGTTTGATTTTTTAATATTTACATTTAAATTAATTTTATTGATCTAGATTTAGTTAAAGGATTAACCTAGACACCATAGTGATTTTGCGTCTATTATATTTAATCTTAAATTTAAGTATGTATTAACATAAGTTTTGTTGAAAAATATGCATTATAAATTAATAAGATTTATGGAAAACATATTACATTCGATTTAAAAATATTCGGAAATTTATATTATAATTATATATTCAATAGTTAAAGTTAATAATACCTAAACTGTGTATCAGTTTATTAAAATGATTGTATCGTTTATGTCATAACTTTTAAATTATTTTGCGAAGAAACAGATTTATTATTATTCACCCTGTATGAAGTAAAATGATTAAATTATTTGTTGGTCGTTTGTTTAAAGCATAATAATGATAATTAAAAATTAATTAGTTAAGAATTCACAAGTAAGACTCAGAGAATTCCATATCTGAAGCACTAGCTCTAGAATAAGAAGTGGCCGTACCAGCAATGAACGCTGAGTCCGATGTACCTTCGCCAGTAATGAAATCAGCTACAATTAAAGTATCTTTATTTACCGACTGCGATAAGAACGAATGTTCAGTAAATTGCGACTCGTCGTTCCATTTCAGTTCAGTCTTATCTGTATCACCTCTTAAACTGGCTAAGTCTGATTTAAGTTGTTTTAATCGCTCCTCTTTCTAAAAAAAATATTTTATACAAATTTATATATTAAAGTATAAAATATATACCTTTAAGGCTATAAGCTATAAAAAATTATTGTATTTTAAGACTCAACTAGACAATATATAACATATTAAAAATTATTTATATTAGGTATATTCTTATTGTTAATTAAACAATTTTAGAGTATAAAATTTGTATATTATTTATATTATAGATCGTTTATCGGCTGGTAAAAGGCAAAAGGTGCTAAGTGACATTTAGGGGCTAAGCGGTGATACTACGGTATTACCGACAGATCTTTCGATCGCGCTAACACCAGTGTTCCTATGAGTCTAGATTGATAGATGATAGATAGATGAGTATAGATTCCTATGGCCATCCATTTAATAGTGAGTTATAACTATGAATTATATTAAAATTTAACCTATACTATTGTCGCTTATCACCTTCTATAATAATATAAATAATAATTATTAATATTGATAACATAGTTGATACGATGAGTCTATCAAATTAAATTGTGTGCTTATTTTAACTATTTTATTCGTTTTTCGTGTTGACTGCAGACTGTACTATATAATAATGAAAGAAAATCATGTTATAGCTATGATAAGTTTTTGTTTAATTCGTTGTGATTAAAAATTAACGTAATATTTAAATTTAATTAGTGTCAAACCATTAAGATTTTTTATATTTCATATGGCTTTTCCTCGGCGTATGTTTTGCTCAGAATATCTATTTTTAATTTCGTAAGCCCCTCAAAATTTATTTGGATGATTTTTATACAGTTTTTTAAGGATTTAATGTCAGTAGTGTCGAGGTTTTTTTGAAGAATTTTTTTCTACATTTATTCCCGTGGTTGTGTACACAGTAGTCAGGGGTAGTTCTGAAAAAGGCTGTCTTTTCCGATTTTACCAGGAAGTCTATTGACATCTGGTTACCAGATTGATGCTGTTTGGTTTCGTGTTGACATATTGATAACACTACTTACAGGAAGGACCATGGGAAGGTACAGCATCTACTCCCCACCATTGAGATAACATATTATGATAGAATGAAAATAAATAACAATAACCCTATTTCTAACGCTTAAATAAATACAAAAGTTAAGAAAATATGAAAATATTGTTTTTGCTCTCCTAAAAAGTAGTAAAACTGTCGCTTAGTCCCTTTTATCTTTTACCAGCCGACATTAAAATTTGATAAAATTGTATATATCTCATATACGTAATATTAATTTTTATTATGTAATAAATAGTGAAATATTTTTATTAACATCTAATGTGCGATTTGAATTACATTCCATCAACAGATTAATAATTATAAAAAAAATAGCTTATTACCATAATTAATTTTTCAAAATTTAATTAAAATAAAATAAACTTTATATCTGTATAGATTCTAGTACCTCTTTTATTTTAGTAGCAAGTTGTTTATTTTCTTCTAAAAGTCTCTTATATTTGTCTTCGTCTTCTTTTGACATCCCTGCATCGGGATTATATTTCGATTCCGGTTTGTCGTGTGGATCCCGAATCACTTCGATCACCTAAAAATAACTTTTATTCATAAATCATATTCATTGTAATCATATTATTTTCTTACTTTTGGTACGAATATCAGGGCCATAGACAGGAAGCAACAAAAAATAACAGACAACGCTACAAAAGCGAAACTAGCATCTTGCTGTGATGCCGTCACCATAATCACTGGTGTAGTTATCAAGCAAGTTACAACCACATTATAAATTGACATTCCAACGTACCGAGAATCATTAATTTGTCTAAGTTTAACACTTCTGGTTTCGTACGAGACAAAAAGTCCGAATAATAACAATAATCCTTTGTAGCTTAATGTCAAACCTAAACAAATAAATATTGTCCCATTTACATGAAATTAGTATAAGTATAATTGTTCTATCTTATATATTTCTAAAATATAAAATTGAAAAATACATCATCACTAACACATTAAGTTAAAGCAGTTTGAATGATTCAATTATTCATATGGAATATATACAATAAATAATTATCAAACTTACTTAACCAAAAGTTGTGATTTTCACTTTTACAGTGCTCAAGTTCTGGTCTTATTTGTATATCATCATTGCTATTTAAAGGCTTTTCCAAAGGAAAAACTTGTATATCACGTTTCAACGGATCCATACATTGCCATAAAAATAAAATCGCAACATCGACGGCTAGTAAAAATATTACGATCGAGTACATTTTCCACGGCTGCAATGCTTTCTAGAAATATAAATAATTGAATAATAAACAAAATAGTAATCGCTACAATAATTATTAATATATATAATATTTTATCTAAAATTTTACCCGGATAGCGTTTTTCTTTTGGCTTGTATGGAGTCTGTGAACTCTCCACACTTTGCTATACATAGCTCCATAACCTAACGTGAATCCAATTGACAATACCCAAGTTTTTATTTGACATATGTTTGGAAAAACGTTCGGTGATATGATCTGACCATCCAAACCAAATAAGTAAATGCTGCTCAAACTCAGCACACAGCCGGACAACATAATTGTATTGCAAGCTGGGTATGATTGAGCAATGACTCTAAATATTATAAATCAATAGTTTCGAATAAAAAAACCTTTAAAAATATATAGATTTATTGGTACATACCTTCTATGATGATTGAGTATATTAAATATAATAAGACTAATAGCTATAAGTATTCCAATTGTCGTAATTACCCACATACATATTAGTAATGGTATTGATAATGTACGTAATACTCGGCGTATCAAAGTTCTATCTTGTGGAATTTTGCCTCCTATTTGAATAAAATAATGAATTGACAAATTATATAATGATTTATGTAAATAAAAATTATAATTTATAATTATAATTGATTATTTAATGTAAAATGTATTTTAAGTCAAAATTGCTATAAAATCTGTAATTACTATTATGGAAATGAAAATATATTATTGAATCAGATCAATTTAATGGAATAAATTATTATTTTACTAACCTATCCATCTCTCTTTATCGAACCATGTCAAATTATCAAATTGTGTGTCATAGTATCCAAGTTTGACGTATTTTCCATCGATAACTTGTTCAATCTGTGTCAATGCTATTCGATCACCTTGAGAACTAAATGCTACCCAGCCCTAAATATATATTTTAATAATTTATGTACAGTAAAGAAATATGCTATATTTATATATTTTTCGTTTCTGGTACTTACAGATACCCCAAGAAATTGAGTTGAATTAATAGCTGAGTATATGTGGTCTGCGACTTCTTTATTATTATAATTAAAACTAGTTATCGATTTGCCTTCTTTTTCCAATATAGCCATGGTTTTATTAAAAGCTAATATATTAAAATTAATATTTTAGTTATTCTTATCACATTGGAATACTTTAGTAATTATATAATATTGTATACCCAAAGCTACAGCCCAAACTGCGTCGTACGCTAAAGGAGCTTCTTGATAACCTTCAGGATAACGATGTTTATCAATTTCAAAACCTTCTGATTTTAAAACATTTTCAAGTCTTTTACGAAAATCTTCGGAAGTCTAAAACAAATAAAGTCAATCTAGGTACCTAAATAGGCATATTACATATTATTTTAAAAATAAATATTACCTGTCCCGAAACAGTGTTTTGATTAATATTTTGATTCCACATGAGAGCTTCAGTGGTAATATGTCCTTCAGCGGCAATTCTCATTTGTTCTTTCGTACATTCAATTCCTTCTTTCTCTAAGTTGAGTTCAAACCAATTATCTTCGTACCAACCTATAGAATAGTATATAAGTTAAATTTATTTTATAATATGCTTTAATGATAAACATTACAATGGTGTAATATACTTGCCAATAAAAAACCACACGTAGGTTTTTCCATATAATTGTTGTTTGAACATTTCACATAACACTTTTCTAGCAGCCACAACGTAAAATAATCCAACAATAATTCTAGCATCTTGTCTACGTAAGTTTCTAACAGCATCAGTTGGATCGCTTAAAAAACTCTGCCTCGTAATTATTTCAATGCCGTTTTGTTTGCAACGAATCTCGATATCCTCCATCGTCTGCGATTGAATTTTAATTAAAAAATCGAATAATGGACAAATATATTATAATCGTTTCAAATTATAACATACTGAAATAAACACTTCTTCTGTTTGTTGAAGAATTGCAACTCTATACCATCCAAATTTTTTCATAAGCGTTATCCTAGTTGGACTGTGCACAGTGGCTGAAGGGTGTGTTCTGAATAGCGTTGGAAAACGATTTCGATCTGATAATGCTGGCGAACTTGCACCATAACATAACTGAAAACGATTATTGTATGTGAAGTTCAATTTTTTAATACATTACATTCATTCAATTACTAAAACCTATTATTTTAGTTATAATTTTAATACTTTTATTTTTTAAGTTATTTAGTTAAATATATTTATTAAATTGTTGATATTGTAGGTATTGTTTTTTTATATTATTTATATTTCCGTATTTTTTTAATTAAAGTAATATTAAATTAAATTAATATTGATTGTTTACTTACAACAACTAAATTCCACATTTTGGCTGCTTCAGCAACAGTTGTGCACACAGTGCTACATCCGGCCAATAACATAAGTTTTTGAGGTTTATTATATAGTAAATCATACATAACCGATGCACCAAGTCCTGGGTCACACTATAAAACAAATATGAAATATAGAAAATAAATTTTAGTTTTAATTTGATTAAATATAAAATATAAAATATAAATACATTAGTTTTGAACAATATTTAATATTAGGTATTATTTATGTTTTTTTTTTTTTATCAGTATTATAAAATGTAAATTTTTTTTTATTCTAAAATCTAATTAGCATAGGCGTGTTTACGAATATAACCACTATGGCAATGGCCAACTTATAAAATAAATCAATAAATTTAAGGATATGCCATAAAAAGTAACTATTAGCAAGAGTAATTAAATAAATAGATAAAAAATAGGTTTTTAGTATGAAAAAATATTATTATTATTATTATTATTATTTTTGTATCATGTTATTGCTTTTGTATTTTATTGTCTATTAATTATTTTTAAAATAGTCAATAAAAGTTGTAATTGCTCAAAATTGTATACATATTAATTATATAAATTACAATGTTATTCTTACGAAGAGATTAAATGATCTTGAATGAGTATATACGACCTAAAATTACTAAACAAATATGTTTGAGAGCTGGCAAGTAAGTAAATCTTTATTTTCATATTCATTTAGGTAAATTGATTTTGTTATTGAGTAACAAAATTTTTTTTTTGGCCATATCTACGAAAAATAATTATACATACCTATACTAATTAGTGTTTAACATCAAATTTTCCCCTAATAATATTATAAGCTATTTTATATATCTTATAATAATATATTCGTTTGAATTTTGACAAAATGTATTTTTAGAACTGAATTATTCAACACGTATGACGAAAAGAAAAAGTATTTCATTTTCGATATCTTAAGATTATACCATATTAAGAATCTATACCACTAATATTATCCTCTATTGTGCAAATAACTGAGGATATCATGATGACTGTTAGTAATTAATATTTAAATTATTGTGTATGATAATTTACTATGTTCAATACATACATAAAAAGGTTGATAGAAAAACGATAGATCATAGGTATATAATAATTAATTCTCCATAATTTATTTACCTAATTTTTATATTTATATCATATTATGAATGTAAAACAATGTTTTATCAGTTTAATAAATTAACAAAACCATTTAGATAGGTTCTCATTTAAGAGCAGTGGCTATTTTTGTATGTACTACGACACATTTTGAGTACTATGAAAACATAAATGTGCACTACGAAAACTAAAAATGTGCACCTGTGTTTTTATAATAACTACAATATAATAACTAATATATTAATAATATACTAAAAAATGAATCAAAAATAAGAATTTTTTTAACAATAAAATATATGCATATGAGATAAAATGTATGGAAATTAATAAAAATATAAAAAAATTTTAGTTGCGTACTTAGGCATTTATTTTATGGGGGGTAAGAAATTTAATTTCCCCTCTTTTATAATTTTGAGCACATACCCACATTAATAATGCACAATTCATCCAATATAGTATACGAGGCATGGAAGGGGATATTCCCCCATCGTTAACCCAATAAGTACACCGTAGAAAATGTGCACTTCGGAAAATCAGAAAAAATAACCACTGTTTAAGAGCATTGTGAAAATCTTTTTCTCTTATTATACTATAAAACTATTTTCACTGTTTACCTAAGTAAATAGTAATGTACTTAATTTCATATACCTATACCCTTTACGAAAACTTGTGGCACAAATTACTATCTGTAAACTTTGGAACGTAATAAATGCCCAATTTTGCACTATATCAACGGTTCTTAAACTATGGCCCACTATATAAATAGTTTCGATCATTGAAACATTGCATACGTACATTACGTTAAATATAAATTTGAAAATATATTATTATTTTATATTCACGTTTAATTAAAAAATTAATATTAAATTTCTATTTTTAATAAAATCGATGTATTAACAAAAAAAATTAATAATTTTAATTTACGTATTTAAACGGATATGTAATATAAGGCAAATAATAAAATATTGGTAACATGAGATGTTTTTTATGCATATAAAAAAGGCTATTTAAAATAAAAATATTTAAGAAGGTGGGGTGCCCGTTGTTTAAAAAAATTCTACATAGTCGTAATCCGTGTAGGTACTAAAAAGTGTAAGAACCGCTGAAGAATGTAAAAATCAGTAACATAATGCATAAATTCAACAAATAGGTGTTTAATAACCGACAGTAGTATTCCTCAAGTTGTATTTCATATTATATTATTTTCAACCTGACACTTTTAAATACCATTATCAACAAACAGTAATATGAAAACTTAGACACTGCGGTGAGAGGGAATTCGACCCCAGAATATCTCCTTTTAAATACACTATTAGTATAACTGCTTATACATTTATACCCACTATGGAAACTATAGTATTTATTTCAAAGTGGTTACTGGCGGGGTAGAAATACCCCATCGGACATTTTTACCCCCCCCCCCACCCCTTCTGAGATATATTTTCGTAACAATATTAAAAATAACAATAGTGTATGAGAATAAAATGAAGTATAAAATAAATCAATTAAATATGAAACTGACATAATATAATCTTAAAATTGTTTGATATTTATAATAGTATAATGTGATTTTTTCACTTGATTTTTATAATTTTTTAGCACCCCGAAAATTTGGAATACTTCCCGGGGGACACACAAAGTCTGAAATAAAAACACCGACGGAAAGTGACTTTTATTATATAAAAATCTGTATTACTTCGCTATCGTTCCAGTGTAACTTCAGTTGATATCCGGATAGAATGCTGTGCTTGTTCACGTCTTCCAGAGCCAGCATGACGGCTGGCTTGCAAGCTTGACCCCCTTGCCATCCGCCTTTGCCGCCGATCGGAAATATACCTCCGATGTGCAAGACATTGTCTTCCTGTTGCAAAGAAACACTATTCGTCAACAGTACAGAAACGATGGCCACGAATCGAATCATTTATCCGGCGGTAAATCAATGGCGATTGACAACACCCGTGTCCGTCTACATAACGACGAGTCGAACAATATTATTTCGCGAGCTGTAACGCATATACGGTTCGGCCGGGAGTACCACTGTGTGCCAGCGGATTTCACCGGGGTTAGGGTTTGGGTATTGATTTTCGCGAGGTACTCGGAGCGCTGGTCTCCATCACGCTGTCGACCCACAACATGTGTTGAACTGGAAGAAATAATTTGTAATTTTTAATTTCTCGCGGGTAACGACCGTTTGAAGACGTAAGATTGGGTGTGATGGTGTGACATTAGGCGACGCGATTTATACCCGGTAGTCACTTAAATATAGTTAAATGTTTACGATATCAAACTTTCGTTCTATACTTGTATTTGTAACAGATTAGATATCATTATGAAATGTATTTTATGTAAAATATTATTCATTTTACAATAGATAATATAATATGAATATATTAATCATAATTTATCGATTATATGTAGGTATACAATAGATAGATAGTATAATATTATATATACGTTAAACGTGTTTTTACAATAATAGATAATAATTAATGAAATACCTATATAAAAATGTTTTTTTTTTTAACAATATTAAATTTACTTAACAAACACATTATTACTAAGATAAAATATGATTTCTATAAAGTTAAAAGTATGCCCAATGCTCTAATAGGTACATTATTACATAATAATTTATTGTAATTGATAGAAACATTTATTTTTGAGTCTATGCATAGTCACTGCAACTCTAGCTACGCACAATAACATAATTATTAGATACGCATTAAAAAAAAAAATTAAAAAATATGTATACGTTAAATCTGAATATTTTATAATGGTCTTTATCAGGTGAATATTAAAAACGAATTAATTTTTTTTAAATAATAAAAAACAGGTTTCAATATATTATGTAATTGAATAATTTAAACCGCGGTTATCTTATTTTTTAATTGTGGGTTAAACTTGATACATATTATAATCGCTTATTTTTAAAGAAATAAAAACTATATTTAAATTAATATTGTAATCAATATTAGGTTTAGATACGTACAGCAGCAATTGGATGAAAATTACAGCCGAGAAATATACTCGACATAATTACATTTTTTTGAAGGACCTCAAAAATTCCGAATAAAATTTGCATGAGGGGTTGTACGTAGAAACATATTTAAGACTTGGGTGAAGACAAACAATTTTTTTTTTAAATAGTATTTATTAATATCTGGAAAAATTATGGTAGGTGAAAAAATGTTAATGCTGTATTTTGATAGACCTCAATAATTCCGAAAAAATTATACGCAATAGCATATAATAAGTTATACGCAATAGCGCAATAATGGTTTGGGTAATAACGAAAAAAAAAAAAAAATGTTAAAAATTTTCAATTATTTAAAAATAATATTTATTATAGAATAAAAAATTATGGGAGGGGAAAATTTACATATTTTATTTTGAAGGATCTAATAAAGTATTTCCAATCAAACCACACCAAATATGTATACAAAATTTATACTGGGTATAAATTTTATACTTATACGAATAGAATGCGGATTTTCTTCAGACCAAATATTTATGTTATGCTGATATTGAAACTTGAGGTACTTATTTTAAAATAAACTTACTCAATGCTTTAATATTGAAGTATTGAACTGAATATTGTGTATTAAATACTGTCACTTAAATAATAACGATACAAGTACAATTTATACAATAATAATAAGTAAATAAACTAAGTTAGTAACCGGTATAATTAATAATTTCCAGTTTAATGGAATTTATCTATTTTATCATTAATTTATGAGCTTATGACATTATAAATAATGGATATCTTTGACTATTTACAACACTTAATAATACCTAAAAATGTAAACACTTTAAGCTAAAATTAATAACATTAAATTCTATAATTTATAAATGCTAAAATGTTGTTGTATGTGAATAGTGCGTAATATTATCTAGACATATTCTATAAAATACTTTTTTTTTTTTAATAAATTGCACTTGATTTTTGTTATTCTGCAATGTAAAAATTATTCTAATTAATCAGGCGTGCTAAATAAAAATAAATACACTACACTACCATTTTTCTTGCAAATATCTCATACAAAATAATTAAGAGTCAAAAACGCGCGAGAAATTTAAAAACGATGTTATATCTCGATTTGTATGAGAATTTTGCAAGAAATACCAAAATAGTGTTTTTTTTTACATTTAAGATAATGTTCTAAGGATATATCAATAAAATTCAAATATTGGAGGTAGACAAAAATTTCAAAAATATTTTCATTTTGTTTATCCTACTGAATATGCCTATAATAGTTTCCTGATGCCATTTTAGAAACACCCTGTATAATAATAAATAAATAATAAATCTATAATACTAGTAAGAAAATAAACAACAACCAGAATCACTATAAAAACTGCGGACTTCAAATTTCAATTCGATTTGATTTTTCTAAATTTACAAATTAATTATCCAATCGAAAATGTAAATAAATAATACGTAATGTAATAATGTACATTATAAATTATATAATATAGATTATTGGTTGTAATATTTAATAGCGACGTTATGGCAACACAGCCATAGATATTCTAGAGTCAACCTTTTCTAGATAATAACCGCATTTAACTTAGTGGTTTAACATTTAACTTTAACTTTGTTTTATATTAAATAAAATTTTACCTTATATCGTGATACTTTAAAAAAAATCGCATGAATGGTTTTATTATCGAGAAATCCTGATAGGAACGAAATATTATTATTTTAATACCTATTAATGACTCCAATAATTCTGAAAAAATTTTTACAAGGAGTACGTAAAGTACGTGTTTATGATTTGGATGAAGACAAAAAGTTTTCATTAATTTTAAAATATTATTAATTATTATAAATTATATATATATATATATATTCTATCTTAATTATATAGAATATCGTATAGAGAAATACACGTTTTGTCATATGAGCTCTATAAATAGTTTATATTATTATGTTTGTTTATGAGATAAATTAATAATTATAGTTAATAAAATTTGCATAATGAATGAGCTATTACATATAATCGGATACAGATAATAAATGAACAAAAATATAATTGTGATCCCTATAGCTCTAGAGCCCACCACAGAAAGATAATATCTTTGTGAATTTTCGATGAGGACGTTATTCCAGCATAAATTCTGCACTCATTATTTCTAGGTATTTTTTAATATTTTACGTCCATTTCAATAATTATCATCTTCAATTCACATTTTTTTTGGAATGTATTCTAATTTTCATAGCAATATTTACTCATCGGCAGTTCGGTACATTGTGATATCTATCAAAACATATATTTGACATTTATTTATCTTTTTGATCATTTGGTAAATACTCAGTTGTGAAAAAATAAATTTGTTTTAACATAACGTGAAATAATACAATCCATGATGTACCAATGTAGTTGTAATAATAATTTATATAAAATGTGTAATTTACCATAATTTCATTAACCTCAGCTATACTATTCGTTCCAGAATGCATTAAGTATTTGAATTTATACCCTATTCAGCCATCTCAAAAGTCAAAAGCTATCTAAAAGATATTTATATTCATATTAATTTTGTAATTTATTTATTACTTTTCATTTTATTATTTTATTTAATAATAATATAAGTAGGTAATTTACGCCAAAAAAGCAGTATAATAACTATCGCATAAGTAGTCAAGCCCTGGCGCGTACTGACCCACCGGGATACTGGATTTCATACTCTTTCAATCATTCAAGTAAGTTGTGAGCGTGTTTTTTCAAAATTAAAATATGTCAAATTATATTTGTGATTTAAGAATTACTTTGTCACAAGACCGCTTAGAATGTTTTATGCTTATGATTAAGACTAGGAAAATGATGCACTAAAAACTTAAAGAAAATTTATTAAAAATTTATCAATAATTCTACAAAAACCAAAATATTTTTAAAACATGAAAATACTCCTAAAAATTTATTTTAAAAGTTAATAATTTTAACTGAATAAAATTTTTATAATAAAAAATAATTTATTCATTGAAAATATTTGTTTAAAATCATGTTGAAAAACATTAATTCGTAAAAAATCTCTAAATACCATATTTTTCTAAAATAATAAATTAAACAGTTAGTAGTAAAAATATTTTCAACAAATTGAGACACATATTATGTCGGTATATGTCGAATATACATATAATATAATATATTTGATTAAAAATGTTTATATGTGCAATGAAATATACAATAAAAAATGCATTCGTTCTTGAAAATCGTAAAAAATTGCAACATAGAATTTTTTATTTAAATTCTGTAATAGGTATATAAGAATCAAATTTTGTCCTTGATAAGCTATATATAGGTATAAGCTGCGTATACACTATATAACGTATACCCGTGTCTGGTATAGTCGGTATAAGTGTCTATTATATTAAATAGAGCTGTTTATTATATTTAATAAAGTTAAGTTATTTTATTTATGTTTTTCTAATTTATTATCGAACAGTTAATTATTTGTACATAATAATTGTTTGTTATTATTTGAACAAGTTTGAATATAATATGTTTGTAATATTAATAAATACATATGAAAAAGTATTATTATTGATTTCATTAAGTTTGGTAGTTTGAGCGAAGCGGGAACATTTTTTTTTCATAATTTATCAATTATACTGTACTGATGTATACACTAACAATATTATTTAGTAGTAATATATCACTAAGTATATTGAAGGTGTATTATAAGCAATTTTTTTTACCCGTTTTCGTGGCCCCTTTAAAATATTTTTTCCTGTAATAAAACAATACTTATCCACCACTGGTGCCTACTTATTATGTGCACTGTACTGCATCCCTACGGTTCAGTGATTTTATGTAATATTTTACTGTTTATGCAAGTTATTGCATTTATAATTTATATAAAAACCTATACAGCAGGATACGACGATTATATTTAACTTAAATTCTATTGATAACAATAACCCATACGATTCTGAATGCCATAATTTGTAAACACATAAATAAAATCTTAACGGTATTAACCTATGTGATATTTACTTACGTCTTATGTGCTTACGCACATAAGATAATTATTACGTTGGCGTGGCCGGCGGCGACAGGTGCGAGCGATGACCGACGGAAAGTACTTCCGGTGGAACTATGCCTAGGAGAAGAGATCACCATTAGGAACTGTGGCGACGGGTGAAATCGTTCTGTTGGGTCCGTTTAATATTGCTCTAATTTTATACGATCTAATTATAAATCGAATATTGATTTGCTCCAACTATTATCGACATTGAAATTAGTGTAAATTATTTCAGTCAAAATTTTGCAAAATGTTTTTAATTTTTAGTAATTTATGAATCGTAGGACAAGGTAATCATGCGCTCGTACTGTCGCCGTGGTGCACATGGTAGCGCCACAGATTAAACCGAGTAAGATAACACTATCTCATATGTTCTATACCTCGGTCGCCTAATCACTAAAAATTCCACCAAACTACCAGAGTAAACGTTACCCGTCCATCATCCACTTGACCGACAATCATTCCGATGTACCACAACAGTGAACACTGCAACCGTCGTTACGTCAACACTCGTAGTGCGATACCCCACCACTGATCGTATCTTAATTTTGTCGTCCCGTTTATTTTCCTACCTATTTTTTTCGTTTGTTTGTTTTTTATTTGTCTTTTATCAATATTTATCGCGTAAATTTACATCTAAACAGGACGCTGTCAAGTGTCAATATCGTGCGGTAATAATAATAATTATATTACGTCGTCGCTGCGGTTGTAGTGTCGTCTCTATTTTGTGTTTTATTCTATTCGAATAAATCGAAATTTTCTGTTTACGCCAAGTCTCGCATCGAACGTTCTAGTTTTCGCGTGTGTGTCCGTTTTGGAATTATTCTCCTTCGTTTTTGACCGTTTACGCGATTAAAAACAAACCTGTTCGCACTCAAAACAATATTATATAATATTTAAATATGCGTGGTCTGCGCTTTCGTAAGTCCGTATACGTTTGACTTTTTTTATTTTAGATAAACTAATGCAAGTCTCCTTGAACTGGATTGTTGAATATTTTTTACCGATAGTGACCTAATACACAATTGTATCCATGTAATTATAAATTACAATAAAATTATAAACATGGACGTTCCAAATAATAATAACTACAAACCCTATCTGTGCAAGTTGGATGACGATGATTGTGTGTCACTCGTTAATATTATAAAGTCGTTTAATACACCTGTCAGCGAAGAACACGCCTGGGCGTTATGCTATCAGTGTGCTAAGTGTTTCAAGAACGCTTTTGAAAATGAACCAAACAGGTGTCGAGTGGTGAAGAATCTAGAAGAAGTCCGTATCCACAAGGATGGATTTATTCATCCTAGTACTATAATAAAAAGTGAAGAAATCGGTATGTCATATACTTTAAACCTTTAAAATATGAATAACTAATTTTGTATAGCAATTTCATTTGTATAGTATAAGTATGCTATTTTAAATTTTTTGTGTGAATACCTACGTCCTACAATTGAATACAGTAGTGTACGTAGGATTTTTAAAAGAGGGGGGGACAGTAAAATTTAACAATCATATAGTAATGATTAAAGAAACAGAAAATCAATAGGGCAATAGGAAGTTATTTAATTATCAAATATATTATCGAATACAATAATGTACTATACTCGTAACATGAGTACAAAAATAATTTATTTTATATTAACATTTATTTTATAAATTGTCAAGTTTAAGACCAATTTTCAATTTTAGTAATAAAAATATACTTATAATAAGGCCAATGGGGGAGACTTCAGCCCTTAAACCCCTCTCTCTGCATTTGCCACTTACTGTATTTTTAGGCGTATTTTAATGTTTCAATAACATATTAATAAAAAATAGTAGGTACTTAAGTAGGTTTTTATTTCTAAATTTTTTATACTGTAAGAGGTTAAATTTTTTAATATTAGATTCAAATGTTTGGTATATGTGAATATTCGTAATAGGGAACATATACCTATTATGTTAAATAAGCAAATATGTTCCCAAATTCTTTGCTTACACAAGTGCATTTAATTTATAATTTGGTATGCTTAAAAAATAACTAGTTGATTAAAGATTGTAATGACCATTAATATTTTAACAAAATATTTGAAATTTTTATTTAATAATACAGATGTGCACCTACATAATTTTAAAAAAATATAAAACTTTAATGTAGCTATATAATAAAACAAAATAATGATAGGTAGGTAATCAAATTTAGTTGAAAAAAAAATACTCTGGTATAAATTATAATGGATAGGTTATATTTCTACATAATTTAATTTGTGCTATTAGGTTATGAATTAAGAGTTTACAAAAAGAGTAAATAAAAATAAGCACAGTCTGTACACAGTAGGTACATACTTACATAATACTATTGATAGATAAGACAGATAGATATTCAAAGACAACAAAGGTGGATATAACATCTTGCCTAAACAACTAAACAAACAGTGTCCCATTTTTTCATCTACTATTAATTTACAATTACAAAGTATATACCTACATTAATGTAATTTGTTGTTTAAGATTCTAACAAACAAAATTTAATATATACTTTTTATTTAAATTTACATATTATGTATAATTTGTATTCATTACTAACACTGCGGATCTGAGAGGCCGTAGGCCACCTTGAACATAAATTGTAATTTGAATCTAAAAAATTAATGCAAAAAAACATGTTATTATTCAATTCTAATTTAGATTAAGCTCCTCCCCTCCTATTAATAATCTCTAGATCTGTCCTGCATTCTTATACTTTTATGTATTATGTTAGATAAACTATATTATAGGCTTTATGATTGTGAAATTAGGGACTATAGTATAATTAATTTCAAATAAGCCCTTTAACTAGGATAGGTTTGAAAATTTTTTATTTAACTTTTATCACATTAAGGTTCTTATTTTTTTTTAGCTGAATCTCACGAAAATATTGAAAAACTTAGTAATACAAATAATAGTAAAATTATACTTAAACATCATGTAAGTATATTTTATTTAATTATCTTATTACTGTCTAAAATTATGATAATTTTAAATAAAATTAAGTTATTTATGGTTTTATTATAATTTATATCAGTAAAATAATTTATTTTAATATTAATATATTTAATAAGTTTAATTAATTAGTTATTTTAAATAAAAATTATTAAAACTTATCTATATAGTTATATACCTGTATAGCTTATACATATTATGCATCTTATTAATAAATACTATCAAATAATTTTTGTTTTATAATAAATAATTGAGTAATAAATAGCCTAGTATCTACCCGACTCAATAAATAGTATCTTGATTTTAATATAACTGCATTAACACATTACTTCCATAAACATGTAGGTTAGTTTATAAATAACTAACATTTTTATATTTAAGTATTATGGGAACTTTGTATTGTTATACAAATTAAGTATTAACATAGTTTCTAATGTATAAAAATGAGTAGGTGAGTAATAATTAAAATCATTTTCTCTACAAATAAAACTAACTAGTTCTGTATTTTGCTGAAATATACATTTATTTGCTTTTATAAAAACTTTCTATTAAACTTAAATTTTTGATTAAATTACATCTAGGTATTTTACATTTCAAATAATTATAGTTCTAAAGACTATTATAATTTATAGTTATATAAGTTATGTATTTAATTATTACATTTATATTTATATATATATTTTATAATAATATTAGATTCAAAGTTTACACATTTTTATTTAATAAATCATATATACATACATGCACAAATCTCTAATATTTAATTTTAAGTAACTAATTATTTTGACAGGTAATTGCGAGTTTAGGATATATAGTCTTCCAAGTACTAGATTTTGGAATTGCTGAAGATGAAGAAAGATCATTGAATCCAGAGTTAGAATCATTAATAAAACGAATGATAACTTCATGTGAGTAGTATTATTATTTTATTATAATATTAATTTGTAGATATAAATATCCTGATGAAATTATTAAATTTAATTAATATAAATGTTTACCTATTTTTAAAATAGGTATTATATTTTAATTTAATATAGGTACAGAATTATAATATAGGTTAATATTAGATGATAGCAACTACAAAAATGATATGGATGACATTTATTTTCAAGAGTATTTTTGTATTTCACAATCGTAAATTCTGATCTCAGTGTTTATTTTAACTGAAACTATTTTTTAAAAATTGTTATATTAAGCAAGCTTATTAAATTTATTAAGTCTAAAAAATAAATATAAATAATATGTTTGGGTATTAAAAATGTTGTGACACATTATGAAATCAGATTATGATGAAATTCAGTTTGCACGTTTTTAATGTAATGCATATAAGAGCACTTAATTAAATTAAAAAGCATGGTAGTTTTAATAAATAAGACAATTTAATTATTAATAACATTTTATCTTTCAGATCACCTTTAAGAGTATAAAAAGCAAAGTGGGTTAATTTATTGACCCTTACTTTAATTAGGAAGACATTAATAAATAAATTGATAACCTTACGTTTTTTTATAATTCTTAAATTAATATTAACATTCTTCTTAATGAGATATATTGATTTTTTAACACTTCAAAGTGTTAATTAATCATATGTTTAATCCAGTTTGATTTTATTTAAGTACATATAATTGATATTATTATGTGGATAACAAATTAATATAGTGTATTTATAGGGAAACTCTATTAAAATCCAAAATTGAATACAATAGCTACATACAAATACAAATATAGTGTATACATGTGCAATATAATATAATATAATATTTTATAATATCTTTAATATAAAAATATGATATTGATACTATAATGTTACTATTTTTATGAGGGTATATATTTTATTGATAATGAGGATGCAGTATCTAACATATGATTATAATGATTTTATTTTAAATTTAAAGATTTTAAAAATTAGTTAATATTAGTTTTTATAATTGGGATAATATAAAACTCCATTTTTAAAACAAGTGTTTAATATTAATACATTATTATCAGTGCCGCAACTAGTGGGGGACCAGGAGTGCGAGACACTCCTTGTGAGGTCCCGAGCAGTAAATATGGGACCTCCCAAACAAATGTATATTAATATAATATTTACACCAAAAGTCTTAAAAAAGAATCTATAGGTCACTATTTTTAAATATAAATTTGAATGAAGGGGACCCAAAATAATTGTTCGCACCGGGGCCCTGTACAACTCAGTTGTGGCACTGATGAAATATTAGTACAAATTAGTATGTTAAGTAGGTATACAAAATACAAAATACATCGATTTATATTTAGATAAGTAATTTTAAAAGAAATTTATTATCTGACCTATTTTTACCAAAGTTGAATTGAATTTTTTTTTCAAATGTTTGTTATGTGTTAAATTTGTGTATAAACATGATTTTCTTTTATAAAAATTGTAACATTTAATAATATCTGCAATTTTCTTTCACTTTAGTTGATGAATATGGTCATGTTCAATCAATGGATCATGGACAATCCGGTGAGACAGACGATGAAGGAATTGAAAGAGATTCTGCTGAATGTGAAGAAATATTACGAAATAATTTTGCTACATTTGATGAAGTTTTGGAGGTAATTTTACATAATTGTAATTACTTTTGTTATAAAAGAAAAATAAAATTAACAATTAACAAATGGTAAAAAATGTTAATTAATTTTTTACTAGTTATTAATATCAATATTGTAGAATATTTTTGTATGTTAATATTTAATAACTACTTTAGGAATGCAGTAGACATATAGGTGTATCAGGACTGGGCTCAGAAACACATTATAAAGCTGTTTGCAGAGCTTTGGTTACAGAAGCATTAGAGCTTTCATCATTTTTAGGCAAACTATCTGATGGAACTGTTAGTTTAAGACATAGGAATTCAACAACAGATGAATTAAGTACATTGGATTATAGTGATTGGGTAAATATTAAGTTTAATTGTTTATTATATTTTAATCAATAATTATTGTCGTTATTTTATAAATCATTTTTAAAAATATGTTTAATATTAAATATTAACATATTCAGACATATAAACAATTATATATAATATATTACTTTACATATTGCATTTATATCATATAAATTAGTTGAAGTTTATATTTTCAGAAGTATTAAATTTAGTATAATACGAAAAATAGATTATCTTTAAAAAATATCTATTTTATGTTATATAGGTTTAAAGTAAATTAAGTAGCAATTTAGTTAACATTTATGTTTCTATAATTATACTATGACTCGAGTGTAATTATAAAAAGTGTACCTATAGTATTATGGGAAGTTTAATTTATAAGTTTTTAATATTTTTAATAATAGTCATGGCATCAAAACTAACACATTTGTTGTGTTACTCTTTGTTAGCCCAACCGCAGAAAGTGGAGTATTATACAAGTATGTTTAGATTATTGTAGTTCAAAATTGTCTTTGAATTAATTAAAATTAAGTATAAAAAACATTTTCAATTTTAAAAAATATAAACTAAATCTAAATTCATTTTTTGTTTATGTTATTCATTGTTTAAATTTTGAAATAAAATATTAACTATGTACTAACTAGTTACTATTATGTTCTACTATTGTATTATTGTTATTAGTTATTCTTTAACTATACATTTTTTTTTTTTATTAAAATGTGAGTACATTTTTAAAGTATTCTGATTTTATAAAATAAGTAAAATAATATCAAAGTAATTTTTTTCTCCTTTTTAGGCACGATTATGGATACAATTAATACGTGAACTGCGACGTGGTGTACAATTAAAAAAAGTTGACCATATGCCTCACACTGGAGTTGAATTTGTTGAATATGCATTAACTCCTTATGAAATGTTAATGGATGATATAAGATCCAGAAGATACACTTTAAAAAGAGTAACTCCTCCAGAAATTCCTGCTAGAATACAAAGAGATGCACATGATGCAATACTTGAATTCATTAGGTCTAGGCCCCCTTTAAAAAGTGTAAGTATATTGTAATTATAACAAATTAATATAACATTCTTTTATAAATTTTCTAAAAAGAAATGTATTTTTATTGAATTATATGACACGGTTTGATATATTTCGAGCACACAGGTGCAAGTAATATATCCAACGAGGTCTGTTTTCTTGATAAACCACCAACTAGTGGTTGTTTTGTTTTGTTTTAATTACCTAGTGGTAATTAAAATTACCTAAACAAAATCTTTAAAAAATAGTTTTTTTTTTATAAAGAGAATGTTCCACATTAAATAAATCGTTCAGTATATAAAATATTAAAACATTGCTAAAAATAATAATAGCATAAATTAGAATGTAAAATTATTTTTAGCACATTGATAAAATCTGTCTTAAAAGTATTACTATAATAGTTATACTATTTATCTATACTGTTGTATTATTTTATTAACATTAAATGTTTACAACTGATAATTACATTATTTATATTTTTATTTATTTTGTTGTGTAAATAATCACAGATAGTATTATTATTTGACTTAAATAATATTTTTATTTTAGGCTGCTGCAAGAAAGTTAGCTCCTAGAAGACAGGATAAACTTTCACCAAGAGAACATCTATTAGAGTGTATAAAAAGTGGAAATGTCAAGTTGCGATCTACTTCATTAACTAGTAATTCAATTCAATTTTTAAAATTTATATTACTTTTTACACTTTTCTAATAGTATAAACTAAAGTTTATTAATTATTAAATGTTGTACTAATTATTAATTTATATTTTCCATTTTTTTAGAAAATCCTTTCCGCAATATAAAATCAGTAAGATCAATGTCAAGTCCTCCAAATTCTCGTACTCATAAATCAAAAAGTATATTAAATTAGTTAAAAATAATGTGCTAGTATTTATTAATTTAATTTTTTTTTTTTAAAGTTCCTTATGACAGTTCTTCAATAAATCATTTAGAAGAAGAATGTACACCAAGCCAATCGATAAAGAGTATGCTTGATCCAAGTAAAGAGCGCAAGCTTATAAAAGTAGATTTTTCTGCATTAGCACGTTTAGTGGTATGTTTATAACATAAGATAATAATTTTAATATTTATTATATTATTAATTATATTTGTTATTCATTAATGTGTTTGCAGAGTTCTGATTCTGAAGATGATTTTGAAGATGATGAAGAAGATAATACGTTTAAGGCTACAACAGTAGACAACAAAGATGAATCAACATGTATGGGAATATCTATTCAAGGTAGTGATTCACAACAACATAATTGTGATTTGCACGTTCGGCTAAAAACATTGTCGTCAACCTCATCCTGTGTGATATCATAAAATCTTATTTTAAATTCTTAAATAATTCCTAGTTTTTTTTTTTTTTTTTTGTTATTATTTTTTCCATTATTTTTTGTTTTAAGCATAATCTTTTTGAAATACTAAACTATATATTGTAATTTATGTTGTGGTTGACACTGCACCTAAGCTATTTTCATATAATTATAAAATATTTCAGTCCACTTATTTTATTAATTTAAATTTATACATTCTAAATAATTAATACTTTCAGTAAAAATAAGGAAAAACATTTTGATTAATAAAAATATTGTTACAAATGAATTACTTATATTGAATAATTCCGTACTGGTCTAACATTATTGTATTATATTTTTGTATATAAATATGAGGTGATTGATTTATAAAATTTTTGTTTTTCTTTTTAACCAATAAAATATCCATATGTCCTTTAAATAACGTACACTTTTGCACTACACATATCTTTGCTTGTCTTATCTTATTTATGATTTATTTGTTTTGTTTTATTTATGTAAATATTTAATTTATGTACAGATTTTTATTTTATAGAATATAAAATTATGTTGATACTAAAAGTCTACATACATATATTAATATATTATAAATAATATTTTAAAATAATATGTACAATATCCAGGTAAGTTAAATCACCTATTTGAGTAGTTTTATTATCATGCATGCAATAATATAATTTTATTTTTCTTTAACATTATT
Organism: Eriosoma lanigerum; assembly: GCA_013282895.1. Lineage (NCBI taxonomy): Eukaryota > Metazoa > Arthropoda > Insecta > Hemiptera > Aphididae > Eriosoma > Eriosoma lanigerum. Next base: position 50,865,262 of record CM023359.1, read on the forward strand.
GCAATTTACTAATACAACTATATATTATAATATTATGTATACATTTAATGCAGATTCTAGGTAATGATTGCAAAACTTTAAAATTATAATATTTAAATTAAAACAATAATAAACTTGGCATTTGTTATTGTAAAATATAATTTCAAATTTACATTCTTACATTTAATTGAATTTATTTTACTTTTAGTTTTATTTATCAAAAAATTTTTGTATAATTATTTATATAAATTGTTCTTTATCCTCCTTATTATCAAATTTCATGCCCAGGCAGTTAATATAAAGTAATAGAAAATATTGTATAAAATTCTTGTAAATATATGAAAATATATATTTTTATAAACATAATCTACGTTATATTAATAATTTCAATAAACTATTTAAAGAATAAATTTAAGTTAACCAAATTACAATTATCTTAATGAACTAAGAGCCTATAACTTATATAAAAATATATTTTCATTGATATAATATGATGCATATAAATAAGAAAAAACATTAAATTTTTAATTAAATATTCGTTGAATTATATCCAAAATGTACTAACTGTTCATTCTAACAACCAGATAACAATAGTTTTATTAATGTACTTTAAACTGTTTATTAATATTGATATTGGTTGTAGAAAAAGAAGAAAAACATGGACTAATAGACAAAAAATCCAATAAAAATTTACATGCAATAAAAAAACAACAACGAAGGCATACCATAGCTGATCAATCGTCTCTTTCTTATATTAAACCTATAGGAGTATGGAAACAATCTCGAAGACAGTCTATGTATAAAAACACTTTACCAACAGTAAGTAGTACTATTTTCATGTTGTTTAAATTTAATATTTGTAGATTCTATTTTAATTTTAATTTATATATTATATATTGTAAAATTTCATTACATTTTTTAATTTCGTTACTCATTACAGACTGTTTTAAAGATTATATTTATGCACAAAGGCATGTTTAAATTTTAGATATAAAAATACATTGTATCTTTAAATTTAAAAAAAAAGGACTATTCATCAAATAATTACTAATTTTTATTATTTATCATGGTGAAAAAATTTCACGGAAGGTGTAAATACCCACCCTGCCCCCCACCGTAAACACGCTTATGTATATATTATATTTATATAGTTAATTTTCTTTTTATAACATTGTTAAAAATTGATAAATTAATTATTTTTGTTAGATATTCATTAAATTAGTTAAGCTCTTAACACATTCGCTGTTGATTAATTTGGTATATTCATACCACGGTGCATAAAATCATTACCATAAATATCTAATTAATTGTTTATCTACCAATGAAAATAATAGTGGAAAAAATGTATTTTCAGATACGAATTATAACATAAAAAATTTAATTTTACAATAAATATAGATAATGCTGAACAAATATAAAAGCATATGTCCAATCACTGGCTAAATTATGAGACATTTAAATTGAAAGGACGGATGACACCAATCAGTGTTTTTAGCAGCATTAATATAATAAATATAATAACTAATTAATATAATAACTATAGCACTTACATAAAACAAATAATAGTATAATTTTTAATGAAATGAAATTACCAAATGATAGCTTTGAATGTATTATAATTAACAAAATGTTACTTTGTAATAAAAAAAACTAAAAGGTTCAAAACCTAATTAATTACCTTCGTAATATATTTTTTAATTCTACTATTTAGCTCTTAATTTATTATTTAGAGTGATTGTTTGACCTTAACACTGCAAGAATTGATCCACATTCGTAGTGTACTTACTAAAGCAGAAATTGAAAGTTTACCTGTCGAAGGAAATTTTAAAGAAGATGTGGAGAATCGAAAAGTAAATTTGATTTTATCTTGGAAATTTGAAATATGATGTTATTATGTATAATTTTTTTTAGGTTTGTTTCTTATGCATGAAAACTAGATTTGGCATATTTGGTCCTTGGGGACAAGAATGTAAAATGTGTCAACGCACAGTGTGTTCAAAATGTTGTACTAAGGTTAGTTCAAAATAAAAAAATTAATAGATAATATATTATAAAATATTTGTTAAAAAATAGATGCGTATGCCTACTGAACATTTATCACAAATACCAGTAGTAGCGCTCAGTCCAAATGTTGCTACATCTGAACAAAATCCTTGGTGGTCAACGAGTAGTTGGGGAAGTGCACCATCAAGCCCACAAAGGTCACTAACAGTTGGCTCTCATACTTCTAATAATAGTATGTCTGCTAGTTACCATGGTTCGTCGACAGTCACGCAAAACATTAATCGGTAATAATTTTCCTACAATGTTACATTTGAAAGAAAAAACTTAGTATTTTTAAATAAATTTTATCATTGTTATTGTAGCGATAAATATAGTGTACAAATGGCTGTTTGTCTTGACTGTAAAACAATGGTGCTACAAGAAATAAAAACATCAAGAGTTAATCGTTCAAATTTACTTAGACATTTAACACTTGATTTGTCATCAGTCTATTAGACAAATTGTTCCAAGCCAATCACACATTTATATGTGTAACTCTTATAGTTACTTAATATTCTGTTATAAATAAATATTATTTTTTTATAATAGAATATTTAAAATTATTGTGTTATTAAAACTAAAATTAATAATTTGAAATTATTTTTATTCGATAATCAAATTTAATTAAATCAAATGAGAAAAAAATTAATAAAGACCATTAAAATTAGCACAAATTTAATGTATGCATAATTTTAAATTATATTGTATTAATAATTGATTATTAAACTATGTATATAATTTTTTTTTTAAGTTTAAAAAATGTGTCATAATTTTGATTAATGTTATAATTTATTTCGCTATTACCACTATAGCACTTCCTTATTTTTATTAGTATTGTTTTTCTCTTAAGTTTAACGAGATAAATATTAATTAGTACCTAAAATATTTATTACTGTAATAATTCATTGAAAAAAATCAATATTTAAGTGTAAACTAATTATGTAACGAAATATCTTTGCTTTGACATTTTACATTTATTATTTTTTAAATGTATAAACTCACTATGTATTAATATTGAAACATGTAGCTATCTCCTAGATATGCATTTTTACACTTATTGTGAAATATAAATATTATCTTATTGTGACCTGTTACAGTTAAATTTTTTGTTTTGTTTGTTAACTGATATTTATTTTAACTGGCAATTAAATCGAGATGCTTCCAACGCCATAATTATTACAATTACCATTTATTAAAATATTTATAATCAATGCAATCATTGTATTCAAACATTCTTCCTAGTGTTGTATATTATAATCTGCATAATTGGCATAGTTTTGCTAAATTTCGCAAATAACTATTAAGAGAATAATTTAATTAAGAGTCTAAAATACTTACTAAACCTCAATAATTTGATTTTGTTATTGTTAAGAAAATGTATAAAATTAGACTGCTTTTCACAAATAAATAAATATGAACATAAATTGTGCCATTCAACCCCTCCCCCCCCTTATTAATTAATACTATTATGTGCAGTAGCAAAAATAATGAAAAATAGTCCCTGTATGTACTCATAATAATTATCTAGTAAATATTATTTATATTATTTTGTTTTCATTAGATATATTACAAATAGAACTCTGGAATAATTATCTTATGTCAGTAAACAATAATAATATAATATTATTGGTATTCTATAGTTGGAGCTGATAACAATAAACAATGCTAACAATTATAGTAATAGACTAATTGATTACATTATACAGTTATATACGTTGGTATTGGTACATTTTGTATTATTGGTTTAGAGGGAAGGAGAAATAAGTAAAAATCCTTCCTCGTGTCATCTATAATTATGAAAATGCACAATTAATGTATTGGATATCCACATTGACAAAAATTTGAGTTTTTAAAAATTAATTTGTGTTTATTGTAATATGCCAATAATACATTTTGTGTTAGAATTTAATATAATATAATATGTGGTTAGGTAATGAAAAATTACATATTAACTGTCAAGTATTTATAATATATTTGAACAATGGATTTGATATATATTTATAATTTAATTCAATTATATATTTAAAATAAATAATTGTTATTTATTAAAAATTAAGAAATATTAACTTCTAACACTTGCTAACAAGATTTTAAAATTAATAGAGGAATGAAAAAAAATTGGAGACATGAATTTAGGGGAAAGCATACTTAACGAACCAATTCTTTCACTAAATAAACAACAATCTTGCAGAATCTATTGCAAGATTCTCATAGACAATTTGAACATCTATAATTAGTGTGTTTTTGTATTATAGGTCCAACTAATCCTATTAGCAAATCAATTTTTTTTTTTCATTCGATAGAATCATTGATATTGATCACGATCTTCTAAATCATTAAAATACTAAATACTGAAGAAGTACCACATCCACAGCAATTATAAACCTAACCAATGGATAAACCCAATAATTGTGCATTCTTCAATTTTGATTTAAAAATAATAAATTTAAAGCACATAAAAACGTCTTCATAGTCGAACATTGTGATAAAACATGTGCAAACATAAAAGTATAGTTAAAAAAGTAGGTAGAATAGTCTATTCTATAATCAATAGTAGAAGTGAGTATCATGTCACTTGTATAACGTAAATTAGTAACATTTTTTAAAATTGTGTAACACAGTGTTTACTAGTTCTATCATGGATAAAAAATCTGTGATCATTTGTCGTGTTGTTTATTAAATCACTTGACATTTTACTTTACTGGACTTTATAACTAAAAGAAATAAAACAACAATTAAATTCAAAAATTTATCTAATTACTCGGCATTATCTAGTTTAAAAAAATATTAATTATGTTTGTTTATTTATTTAAAAGAAAAACAAATATTTGTATCAATTATATTAATATTTTACAATGTAAATATGTATAATTCACAATAATATTATAATAATAAACAATAAATGATTAAAACTTTTGCATTTTTAAATGATGTCGTAAACATAATTTACATTATATTTGTTTTAGTAGATAATCAAAATGAAAAAAAAAATGTTTTACAATATTTAAATGAAATATTAGTCATTTAGTATTTCTAATAATATTCTAAAAATCTAAACACATTGGGTGAAAAATCATCACTTTGCAGTTCTTTTTTTGCTAATGTATCTTTAACGTTTTCTTTCAACTTTTTGTGCTTTCTTTTTCTTAGCATCTTTCTTCTCTTGTGCTAATTGTTTTTGTTTTTCTCTGTAAAATTACAAAATCAAATATTTTAAATTTATCTATAACCATGAAAATGTTAAAATTTGAAATTTATACGAATTTTCATATTTTTATTGAGAGTATATAGTTTGATAGGAGTAAGAAATGTCGACAATTTACGTCATAACAAAAGTTAATAGTGCATCTAAACATAATTTAGAAATGATGGCATATTTAAGCATATTTTTAAAAAATGTTGTAAAAATCAATTTTTTTCTATCCTATTATGGTTTGATTATGTGCGTATAATAAATTGTTTCATGAATAAAATAGAATATTATGTTATTGTTAAGCGATTTATATTATATTTGTTATTTGTATTTAAGAGAAAAAACAGCATTAATCATGATAAAATAAATCTATTTTATCATGGAATTAATTAACAAAATATATAATATTATTTAATAATTATATTTAATTTTCTAGTTATTCAATTTAATATATTTTAAGAAAAAAACAAAAAGTTTTTATTCAAATATGTATTTGTTATATTGTGGTTTTTCTTGTAATATTTTATGTTTGGACATAAGAGTATATCTTGCCCAAAAAAGCATAATTTTGCATATTTAAAAAAAATTTAAGTGTATATTAGGCATATATTTCAAGGTTTTTAGTACATACAAATCTGGACAATCAAAAATTTGTTTTTAAAATAAGTACAACAATTAATTATCGTTGTACAACTATACAATGAAATCTATACAAAAATTTACTTATCGATTTACTTAAATATTAATCTATTATCGAGTAATATTATTTTTGTTTATTGTAATATTTTGAAAAATGTCTTCATCAAACGAGTATTAAAAGTAATTGTTACTTTTTGTATAATTGTAATAATTATTATAACACTTATTTTATGTTTCTATTATAGAAGTTATATAATATATAATCACCGGTCTTCTTTGTCTTTTTCTTTTTTTCGCTGACTTTGCTCTTTAGCTCTTTCCCTTTGTTCTTTTTTTAAAGCTAGTACAGAACTAGCATTGGTATTATGTTCTATGTCTAAATCGTCACATTCTTCTTCTTCTGAATTAGCTTCTTTCTAAAAACAATAAATTGTTCATACCTAGTCAAATATTAAAGTTCAAAAAACAAATTAATCAATTCAAATTTAATATAAAAGAAAATTTCTTGATTTGTTATATTAAATTATAATATCGTACTTGTGCATAATGAGTTAAAATATTTTTCCTAATTTTCACTAAATCCGAATCTTCATCATTCAAATTTTGTTCTTTACTAGGAACCGGTGCTACAGTTCTTATATTATTTTCTAGCATTTTGACCAAAGTTTCTTCTGGATCTTCAACTATTTTTTTTACTTTGTCAATATCATTATCCTCTTTTTTATCATACATGTTTATTATTTCCATACACTGTGTTCTTACATCGTTCTCACTCTATGAAAATTGTATATATTTTTTATTACTTTAGTGTAGTAGGTATTTGTAATTACATTTTGAATAAGTAATTTGAATTATGTTTACTAATATGTCTCCGAGAATAGCTTCAAGAGCACTGATTTTTTCAGATCGTTCTTCTTCGCCGTCCAACACACTTTCAATATAATTCAAATAAATTTCTTCATCTAACGCAAACTGTTTTAATTTAGACGATAACCATGCTGTTTTTGATGACCCGGACGACATGATGGAAACTGCAATCAAACAATGTTTGATGTAATTTAGTTATAAGGAACATATATTATAAATATTATTAATTAAAAGCACACATGATATTTTAGTAAAAAATTATTACTTTACCAGTTATTTTGTGTAGTATGGATACAAGGTCTATAAACCTATTGGTAGATTTGAGTATTTGTAATGAACGTCTCGAACGAATTAACTTATAAAAGATATTATCTATTTTATTGTTTATGTGGAACAGCCAAATTTTCGTACCAAACACGTAATGGTCTAATGGACCACCGAACATTTAACAACATGCAATATTTTCAAACTTTCTTAATTTTTGGCGAACTCGTTGCTGTTATCGCACAGTAAGATCGTTATCATAATATTAATTCCCGATAAAATAAAACTGATAAGAAAGAATTGGTAAACAATACGTCATAATATTATTATTATTTGACCACGGTATGATACATTTTGCGAATGAACAATCATCAATATCGTGTGGCGGGTGTTCCAAGTTCATGAGTTGGCTCTTGGCTAATGCCAATAGTCTAATATCAGGAAAAAAACAATTAAACCAAATCAAAATTGATTGGACGATTTCTAATTTGTTTACTTAACGGGTGGACTGGAAATTAAAATTGAATTTTTCTCTAAAGTTGTTATTTGTAAGACAAAAGTTCCTAAGTTGTGATTAAAAATGACACTTTTGAAAATAATTCAAGCAGTTCTACTCTACGTACGTAGATACTATATTGAAATGAATTTTTAAAAATAAATAGATATATATTTTTTAAATATAGGCACCAAGTAAGTTTATGAAATGTATTTTCTATAATGTTAATTATTATCTGTAAGTTTTACACAGCATATTAAGGAAAATGACTCAAGGTAGGTTCATGAGGTTTGAACCTCACCCATGAAAAAAAATAATGGTGTCATATTATAGATAAGTAGGTATACATTTCATAGTAGTTAACTACGGTGGTTAGGATTTTTTTGTCTGTAAACACATTTTCGTGCAGAGATAATGGTCCGATTACCACAAGTAGAATATGTTTTAGATTTACGAATATCACAAAAAAATTTTCATTTTTCTGTTTCTCATTTTTTTGATAAATCAAGAAAATTTAAAAAAATAAATATTATCACTATATCGTACCAATAGGTTATTATATTTGACTGATTTTCGCTCAGAATCGTTTTCTCGATTGTAATATCATTGGATAGGTACCAAAAAGACGAAGGAGGTACGCACAGAATTGACTGACCGGCTTCTTAAATGTTCATATGCAGTGGCGCATCCAGGGGGGTGGCTGCGGTCCCCCACCCCTCATGGGCCGTGTTTTTTAATATATTATTAGAAATTTGAAAATAGTATAGTATATTTCATGTAAAATAATTTTATTGGTCCCCCCCTTGTAGAAATTCTGGCTACATCACTGTTCATATGTGACGTATTTTTTGTTTAAAAAAGTAATAAAGTCAATACTATAATCTGTTGTCTATAACTAATTATTTTAAAAACAAACCGAATACAAAATTTTTAATTTTTTGCGGAGATATTGCAATTATTATTTATTAGTAAATAGATCCGGGACATCCTGCAACAATTAGGTATACGATTAAAGACGTTCTTAGTGTAAACATAATATATGAGATACGTTTTATCTATATTTATATTGTTTTGTTATTGACGAAGACCGACGAAGAAATAAAATGGATAAAGAATTCAAATTATGTACAAGAAGATATCTGCGCACGATTCGCTGTCGCTGGTTGTCTAACGTGCAGTATAGTAAAATAACTCTGCGTAGAACAAAACTTGTTGCGTTTAGATTAAATGTAAAGGTTAAATACTAAAATATCTAATACCAAAATGGCAAAATTAAAGAGAGTTATTTTTCGAGAATCGTAGGACATATCTATTTATAAAATGTTTATTAAAAAATAAGTTAGGTATATACAGTTATTTAAAATATGATACTTATAATTATTATACGTATTGATGCTAATATTAAACAATAGGTACAATAAATAAATGAAAAATAAGTACAAAATGGGGCGAGTGGGTGTGAAATAAAATAATTTGAATTATCTGTTTTAAAACACATCGGTGTCCATTGCACATGTGTAGATATTATTTATTTATTTTTCATATTATAAATACGTATATATCTATAATAACATCATGTCAATGTTGACAACGAAAGTCAAATAAACAAATCGTATTTGTTCACACACCGCGGGCACATGATGTTTGATTTTTAATGACAGTGCGATTAAGTTTTTTACTTAAGTTTATATTTGTTGTTGCCTTTGTTATACTTATTATATTATTATTATATATATATATATAACATACAACTACCCTCCTTTGTCAATTTTCAACCCTATTGAGGCATGGGAAGGGGTGGATGATTATCACCAAATTTAAGGTGAATTAGTTTTTAATAATATCGAGTATATTAGGGCGAGTCCTAACTCAAGAAAATTAAAAAAAAATTTAATTATAATATTAATATAGTAATTAATAAATAGTTTTTTCTATTTATTATAAAAATAGTAACAGTATAAAATAAAAAAATTGGGAAGGTCGATATTGGATGTTCCTCCTTCGTCCTTTCGGTCTTCAGAGAAATAAGTGGTTTATTATAATTAAGATTTGATGATATTGCATTATAGAAAATACGATTCTGTGTGAAACTCAATATAATACAATATATAATATAATATATAAGTATATTATTATATTATAATATATCACTGATAAGTGATAGGTCATTCCATAAGTTTACCGTGTCACAACTACCTATGAGAAAACTCAAAAAAAAATTTAAAGCACCTACGTTCAAAATTGCATTAGGTAGTTATCATGAAAAACCTAAAATCAATTTCATCAAAATTACGATTTCTGTAAATTTTGATGTCTTTCGTCATTTGTTGGTAGTTTTTCTTCTTCCAAAAGAAACCTTTTGAGAAATACGAAAAATGAACTAAATAAAGTACCAATAGACGCAATTTACTACCGAAAACATACCCTATTTATGGTAATCGGACCATTATTTAAACACAAAATTGCATGTAATATTAAACATTTTTGGAAAAAATTTCAAAACTCTATACTTAGTCAAAAAATTAACCAATTTTTTTCAAATTTTTTTCTCTAATGAAAAACATCTATGTATATTTTAATACTTAAAAATATACTTAAAAATTTTTCAAGTCTATATGATAAAAATTTAATTATTATAGCTATCATGAAATAAAAAAAATTAAAATAATAGAAACCATAATTTTGTTGATTTTCCGCCATTTTTGATAGTTTATCTTCTCCTGAGGAAAACTTTTAAGAAATTCTAAAAATAAGCTAAATAAAGTACCAACTAGACGTAATTTTCTACCAAAAGCATACTCTGTTCGTGATAATCGGACCATTATATCTACCTGAAATCGTGCTTTCAGACATAAAAAAAGACATCTTTGTAAAACGAATACATTCCTCGCTTCGCTCAAAATCTAATAATAGGTTAATATGAGTTATGACTATGAATAAATAATTATTGTGTATGCAAATACAATAAATACTCGTATAGGAGATATATGTATAATTATTAATTAGTATATTATATTAAAAATGTAAAAAAAATTATGCTTATAGGAATAAAAACTGCATGTGCCAAGGCATCCTGTTGCAGTGATGAATGTATATGTTAAATATGTTTAAATTATTAATTTAGGTACCTACAGCATATTATTTAAAATTAGAAACGTTCTACACAATAAAATATAAACATTCATAATTTGAAATGTCAGTAATATTTGAATGAGTCGACACAAACCGTATAAGCTTTAAAAATATAATGTCATCCCTGATGGTTCAATAATTAGCATCTGCCTGGTTGTAGTAACTATAAAGTATGTTATGAAAAAACAGCGTTGGAACACCCAAGACGATACAATTCTATTTTAAATGAGTAATTTTTTATATTTATTTTCGTGATGATACATTTAGCTTAAAAGGGACAAAGAGATCGAAACGAAAGGACAAAATTGTAAATACATTTTTTAAACAATGGGTATAAAAATAAGTCTCATTCATTCCTTCGACGGTGCCACCATACATATATATATATATATATATATATACGTAGATACTTGCTATGCGATACAGTACGTTTGCCAAATAAACGAATTAAAAAAATATATATATTATATATAGTTATGTAAAAGAATCTCTGTTATCGTTCGGTCGGCCAAACCGTTCTATTTCGGGTATGATGTTTTTTAGTACCTAAAGTATTTATTGATTTTTTTCTTCTTTTATTTATTTGGCGTGAATCCCTAACGAAAACCGATTTTAAAAGGTATAACGCGTGCGATGATGACCTTTCGCGAACAAAACGCGAAACGCGATATTTTATGTACACTTCAGCACTAGTCGCAGTTTCATATAATATTATACGCATAAAGCGATACACACGAGGTCACAAATATAGGTACACAACTTTTTCTTTTGTTCTTTTGTTCGGAGTGACGTGTGTGACAGATTTTTCAAAATAGAGGTTAAACAAATAGTTAATAATAAATTTAAATATTATGAAATAAAATAAACTATTTCAACGATTTTATATTTGATAAATATTAATGTTTAATCACAATATTATACTATATGATAGGACGATAGAAGAGGACAATCCAACAGTACTCCCGTACGGGAATTATTTAAATATTTTTCTTATTTTATATTATATTATAGCGTAAGTTTCTATATATAGGTATGCCTACGATTCTCAACCTGTGGAATTCGACTAAATTTTGGATCATCAAACAACTATTTAGTTTTTACATTATATTAGAAGACAAATAATTTAAGTTCGTACAAAAATGTAAAATATTTTTTTTGGAGTCACGCGGAAGAGGTTTTCTATACAGTCTTCACCATTTTTTTTTTTTTTTTTTTTTTTTTAAAGGCGACGATCCAAGAGGTGTATTGGACGATTACAACGTTATCATTGTAATATTTATATGAATATTTTTATATTAATTCACTTAAATGTGAAAAAACCAAAAAAACCAATATGCATAAGTATAAAGATACAATATGCGGATTGCGGATATTATATTATAGGTAATAGTGTAGATTTTAGGAGAAAAAAACTACTAATAGTAATTGAAACAACACTTTTTTAATATGGCATTCTTTGCTATATACACATTAAATAGTAAAATATTTACAACAATTCCGTGTAAAACACTTGCATAATATATAGTTTACAATATATTTTTATACTATAAATTATATTAATAATATTTTACAAATGAATTAGTTTAATTATACATAAATAAATATATATTATGACCAGACCATCTATTATGGAATTTAATATTTTAAACTCGATGCGAATTTATTGGTCGAGCTACGATAATAAGCTACGTACACAGTCATTTGAACTACGAAATTTAACATTATGATATAATATATAATATTATTTAAAATAAAACAAAAAAAAATGTATAACTATATTATATTATTTTACACGATTTATACATGTTTTAATTATTAAGTATAACATAATATTATAATGTAGAAGATTCGATTAGACAAATTATTAATATATGTTGACCAGTGTCCCGCACGTCTATATAGTAATTGTTATAGTATATTTATAGGCGCGGGTATAGGTTATATAATAATATTATTATTATTATTATTGTAAATAATGACTATATCTTATACTTTTATAGGCGGAAATATAGATTTTAACATGAAAAATACGACCATATAGTTCATTTAACATTATATACCAAAAATTGTTTTGTAAAAAATATTACGATATAAATATTATCTAATACTTACTAAAATCTACACACAGTATATAAAGTATTGAATCAAAATATCGAAGTCATATTGTATAATACATATAATATTATACATCATAATCGTTTTTTTGGATATACATTTAACTTATATAGGTACCGTAATATTATCGTCTGTTTATAATATTATAAAAAAAACATAAATACAAATTATTTAATAGTTGTCTTTTTAGTCCTTATTGTTTTATGTATTAATAATTGGAAATACGATCTATGCTAGTAAATAATGGAAAAATTATTATTTTGTGCGATTTTTGTGAATCAATAATGATGTTTAATGATGTTTATTTTTTTAAATGTTCTTTAATCATTATATAAACGGATCGAACAATATTATACTCGTATTTTAACAGACTGCGTGAAGATTTTTTTTGTAATATATAATAGTATAATAATAATAATATATATATATATGCCTAGTATAAGTATAGTATTTTATGGTAATGTTTAGAGAACAAAAATAATAAAATAATAAGATATATCGATATTAATATAAAATGTCTTTTTGATATATTTAAAATTTAAATATATATTATAACCAATTGTAGCTAATTATATAAGGGTAACATAAAAAGTAAATTATTTATATAATAAGTAAAAATTAAAAATTGTTTTAACTTCAAATCGATTATAAGCTTGACAAAGCGTAGGTATGTGTCAACTATATTGATTAAATAAATAGATAAAATGTCAATTGAACAATTATAAATTTAGTTAAAATATAAATAAAGAACACAACGCACAAGTGTGTGATAAAAAATAATGTAATAATATATTATATTATGTAATTGTGTATACATTATAATTAAAAAGAAAATAAGACAAGTGAAATGTTTTGATCATATTATTATAATATTAATAATTATTATAAATTGGAAGATATATGAAAAAACAACAACATAATAGTAATATCGTGACTCAAATCCAATGTTTGTTATTATTATTATTGTTATTATCTAGGTGTTTAATTTTTTATTTTAAAGAATTTTCGGTTTATTAAATATCTATCATATTTTTACTTAATAAATATAAGTTTATTCATTAATCTATTTAAAAAATAGAAAATAAAATGTTAATTTACGTGTTATTTTCTATTGTACAACCTATGTATTGTTTTTTTCCATCGCGAGAAAAGAAATGTTTATACGTAAACTCATATTGCAACTCTCCCAGTCAAAGTGGCGTGTGTAGACTAAAACCAACACGCTTAGATTAATTGTGAAACATTAAAAATAATAATCGAACAATAAAGACGAAAAAAATAAAACGGGTATAAGGTAATAAATATGTAATAGTAATAATAATAATAATAATAATAATAATAATCGAGTTTATAGTTTAAATTTTAACACGATAAAAAAAAAAAAAAAAATGATTTTAACCGTTTTTCAGAAGACAACGACGTCGACACGTGTGTGCGGGCCACGGGTAACGGGCGACAATAGCAAAGTCGAACGTACGACACATTATTACGCGGACTCTGATCACATTTCCACTTTGAAAACTCTCAAGTCCAACAAATCGCGTCTCGAGGTGCACTCGCGCGTTGTACTTTTCGCGCGATCGTTATCTAATAATCGTTATCTAAACGACGGGACAAGGTGTGTCTTTAAGATTTTTACGTTTTCTTCGATTATCGGATCGAAATTCGCTCGCGACACGACGAAATGGCCGCATGGTTGTTTTATGTAGACCGCGGTTGTAAAATCGTATAACAATAACAGACGATGTCGTAGAGAAATAGCGCGCTAAATTTCAAACGTTAATATTATACGGCGTCGGTGCACGAGAGTGCGCGCGCAGGCGGGATCACAACGAGGCAGGCGTCCCTGTCATCTGCCTCCAAACGGAGTGTCACATGGAGTTTATGTACGGCCAGCTGAAACTACTTCCACTCAACAGCATGTCCCGGATGAGCGTCTCGATCGGCGTCTTGCCCACCAGCCGGACGAAGAACAGTTGCTCGATCACTTGCGAGCTGACCGTGCGCAGCGACGGCAACCTGAGCAACAGTTTGCCGAACCTGATCGGCTGGTTGGGATACTGCGTCCGGCAGTACTCCTCCAGGGCGCACTGTGACTTTTCCTGCAGCGACTCGATGTGAGCCACGTCCGACAACCCGCAGGCGTCTGTGAAAAAAAAATTTCAAAAAATTATTAACGAATTTTTTAAACAAATATTCTATACATATATAGGTACTATAAATAATAATGTATACATCATTCAGGGTCGCTATACGTACGTATATACCGATCTGCACGAGGGCTACTAATTTTCTATTAATAATCATATAACGATGTCGTTTACATTATAACCGTGGTATAAAATATATTTAAACGTTATTTCTGATATACTTGGTGGAGTTAAACCTCCTCAATAAGCCCCCTAAACACGCTTACGTTGGAGGTAGGGAATAACACCTGTCATTGTCTGTTGATATTTTGTGGTTTATTTTTGTACCTTTTGCTTGATATAAAAATATACCGAAATCATCGTAAATTCCTATTATATTATGAACTACGAGAGGGAAATAATAAGCGTGGTTGATATTACGATTTTTCATTTTTTGAATTTAAAATATTCTCAATTGTAATATCCATGATTTTTTAAATGGGTATACCATTTAATAACGCTTTAAAATCGTATATTATAAATTTCCATTATTTATCCGTTTTTATATTTAATATAAAATATAATTACACATTTATTAACGCATATTTAACTAATATTATGACAACCTTTCTCGTGGTATTCATCTTCCGGACGGCCCTGAATATATTATTATATTGTTACACAATATCGTTCGCCACTGCGCAGTATTATTATTGATCGTGATGAATAATATATAATCGAGGTTAATGATTTTCAATTGAAAAGTTTAAAATCACTGGGTAATAATAATAATATGTTACTAATCAAACAATTCTGTTTTGAAGAAAGACCATCACGGGAATTTAATACTAATAATGTTTATTATCTTACTTCACATTCATAATGAATTAAACGACTGACTAAAAGGAATTTCTGACTTCTGTACTTAAACTTTTTTTTAAAAAAATACGAATTTAAAAAGAAATAATTATATAAAACATTTTTAGTACCTTTACTTATAAATTATAATTTACTAGAAAAATAATGTTTACTAAACATTTAAGTCCCTTCAGTTAATAATTTAAACTGTGCGTTTGTGATATTATGTACGTTTGATGTTCATTATCTATCATTGTCTGATGTGTGAATGATTGTCTTTTAAAATCATCAAACATTTAAATTAAACTCTTCAAGTTTGGTAGATTTTTGTAGCAACGTTCGCACTTAAGTCCGCCGACATCGCAACGTGTAATACGTAGTTAATCCTCGAATAATACCGGGCAAAACGGATGGCTAAGGGACTGAATTTTCCAACTTATTGACGGTACTATGTTCTTTTAATATATAAAATTATAAGTATCTAATGTGTTACTTAAAAAGTTGTGAAACTTATTAAATTTATGATTAAACCTTTATAGATACTACCAAAATAGTAACTAAAATATCTAGGGATTAACACATTTTTATTCAATAAAATCCTAAAATGTAGTAAATAATAATATAGTATGCTGCTCAAGCACACACTTATAAATTAAATGATCACTGGGTAGGTGTTTATATTTTAATTTTATAATATTTATCATATTATATTGTATACTTTTATCTTATACAAAATGAATACCGTTTAGAGAAAATTATTTTTTATATGAAAAATATTATAGATATGTGTTATTTTTATGCATATAATTTTTAGATAGATGTCACTCCGTATATATACGTATTGAATGTTTGTTTTTCGATTGTCCCATATAGGTTTTAATATGTATGACTTTACTACCCTTTTTGCACCGCAGGCTCGCGTTGTTTTACATTTCTTCTGTTTGATCGAATACGGACCCCGCGAGGGATTATTCTTTAATTAGGCGCTGCAGCTTGCTGGATTAGCATAAGAGGGACGACAACGCGTTATAATAATAATAATAATATTTTCCCTTTTGGCTGGCCTGCGTCATCCGGTGTCGCAGCCGCCGGGTCTTAAATGCCAAAAACTTATGACTGCGCGTGTGATGCGATTCCAATTCCACCGCCACAAAAACACGCACCCCAAAAATTAAAAAAAACATCGAACGTCGTCGTTATCAAAATCGCATATAAACCAAAAGCTAGGATTAACCTAACCTAACCTAACCTCCATAATTGTATAATACATAATAAATTACAATTATATTACTATAATTTGGTTACCAAAGATGTGGCAACTGTGATTTCTTGTAAGTTTTTACATCATGATACCCGCAGCAAAATTATAAATAACAGAGAAATGGATAGACCATGATGTTTTTGAAATGATATAGTATATCTGAGGTGTTATATTATCACAGTTTAAATTTTCAATCAGTGGGTCAATGGTAAATAGTCTTAGTTTTTTTCCCCTATGTTTGCACCTTTTGGAACTCTGCCTCACATGGCAGTATAGGAATGGACTATCCATTTTTTTATTATAACTATATTATCTAGTGTATACCTAACAATAGGTATCATAGGCGTGCTCAGACATTTTTCGCGGGTAGTGCACCTTTTGTTTTACTTACTACATGATTGAGAATAGAAGGCTTGGAGGACTAAACCCTCCAAAATATCATGTTAGCCCCCCCTAAAAATAATTTGTGTACTACACGAATAAAAACGAAGAGGGGCAAAGCCTCTTTGACTTATATTGATATTAAAAACGTTAGAAATAAAGTTCTCTCTGATTTGGCATGTAGTGCCTGGCACATCTAGATGATGAGTGTGTTATAACCCAAATAATTTATAATTATTATACACTCCGTGTAGCTTAGTAAGTACCGACTTTATGACTTATTGGTAAACTGCAGCAGTAGGTAGGTATATAATGTAAATAATAGGTACCTATATTATATGCGAATATACCTATTGCTTACAACCGATATTACAATATTATTTAAGGATAGTATTTTCATGTGGTTTTCAATGTTTGCGTGAAAAAAAATTGCATTTTATTTAAATTATGGCCCGTTTGACCTCGACGATCACAGTGTGTATACAATATTACCTATATATAGTAATATAGATGACGTAATGCATTTATATTTAAATTGATAACGTGCGTGCTTATTTTCTTGTTGCTTTTTTTTATTAATTTTTTTTCTTCCATCAGATACACAGCTACGATGGTGTGCGCGTATTTATTTATATATTTTTTCTCCTCGTGCATCTTTCGCTCATTGTTCGTTCGAAGAGGTATTTTTTATTTATTTATTTTTCCATTTTTTAATTGTCACTGTTATTCGAGAGTATATTCAGCGTGCATCATGCACACGAGAGTCCGAGACTATTATTATTACAATTATTATTATTGTACATGGACTGGCCCATTAATTAAAGGGCAAAAAAAAAACGATGATGACATTCGAACAGCCTAAAGATGTGCGTATATATATATATATTATTATTATTTAACATTATGTTATATTAATGAAGATTTTTTATGTATAATATCATTATTATACTTTATAAGATTACTACTGTTATACGATGACATTAAAAAAATAATTTGAGATCTGCATAACCTTATAATATTGTATTTTTTCTTATTTACTCGTATATACAGGTATATGTTATATCAAAATTCATGGTAACTACTGATAACAATTATAATATCTAATATCTATACGTTAAACATAGTATACACCGAGAGATCGGATTAAAGTGTTCCAAGACTTTTTTTATACATTTTTTAAAAAACATTAAAACTATAATATTCAACATTATCTGCTCCAAATTACTCTCAATATCTCTAACTAACTGACATATTTCTCTCAATGGCGAATATATTGCTGGTGGTAGACAACGCATCTTCCAGTATTCGGTATTCTGATTATATTGGATATTACCAATTAATTGTCCCTCATATTGTGACTTAATTTTAGAGAATAGATAAAAATCAACAGGAGACAAATTAGGCTAAAACGGTGACTAAATGAGGATTGAATTTATGTGTACAAAACTCTCGAATAACAAAGGTTGAATAAACAAGAAATGTTAGAGTTTATTTTTCCTTCAAACACTTTCACGCAAACATTCCAAAAATTCATGATATGAATTAAATTTTTTACGACCCCAAAAGAGAAATTCCTGATGAACTTCTTTGGAGTTAGCAATGAAAACTCGACCTTGATATTTGAAATTAAACGTGACTTCTTTGAACCTATTTCATGATATGAAATCGACTCTAAAACTTTATGCCCGTAAGCAATATATCGCGTTTTTTTCAATATACTGGATAGTTCGCTTTCCCACGTGCTATTTTTTAATTTACGTAGCCCGACCTAACTTAACTTACCGTTTGAAAAATATTGTCTGTAATTATATCGCAGCGGTCAAAATTTAATAACTCGACGGTCGACTTAAATATAAATTTCCGGAAAACTATAGAAAATTATTCCAATGTCTATCGGTACATTTACATTTTATATATTTGTGGGTCGGTTAAGATTTGTTTTTTCCCCATCCTCTAACCCCAAATCGTCGCCCCTTAGCCCGTACACGTCGACGCTTTTTTTCCGGTGATGACTACAGCGACCGTGGTCGTGCGGTCAACCGCACCGGGTACACACGCGCACACGACCGACCGATATTCTATATGTATATGTTATCGTTATTGTTATTTTAGATATGATAACGCAAATATTGCCGCTCTCCCCAAAATCCACGCTCGTTATACTGTACACGACCTTCGCGGTACATATAGGATATATATATAGACGAGGCAGTTTGTGCGCCCGAAAATCGTTTTTATTAAACGTCACGGAGACGTCCCCTAACTATTATCTATCTATATATATACGCGTATTTTTATTATTTGTCTTTTTTTTTTCTTTTTTTTGTGGCTACGGCGATTTTCCGCGCAGCAGTGAAAGGAGGGCGACGACGTCCGACCAACTATATTATAATGAAAACATATAAAAACCATCTGTGGGGAAGAAAACTGCGCGTTCGATATATTATAAAATGTTATATTACACAATATTATTATAATGTTCGCCGGTCGAGAGGGGTCGGCGTGGTGACGAGTATAGTCGTCGACTTTTTGACTCTTTGTCAATTAAGTCCGCGACGGCGACGTCGGACTCGGGGGAATCGTCACTATAACGGAAAGTTTCAAGACTTTGTGTACACCACACCGCCGCGCCGCGAACGCAGTCGGTAGCGTTTTAAGCTAATTGCAAAATAAAAACAATGCGCCGCCCCGCGAACGAACGAAACCGTGCAATTTTGTATATAAATATATACAAAATAATACGCGTGTTATATAGATAGATAGGTACAAAGATTTTGTGTATATTATTATTGTTATTATTAAAATATAATTGAAACGGAGAAAACCTGCGGCGCAAAGTTCAAAACTCGGCCGGTCGCGAATAGTAATTCGCAGAAGGTGACGTCCGTATAGTCGCTGCAACCATAATAACCCGAAATGCGATTTACATAAACATTAAAACAAAAACTTTGCCGTGGCCCGGGGAGGTTTTTTCGAATTAAATTAATCAATTGTCGCGCCGTTATATATATATAAGTATTATAATATATTTTGGTTAATAGAAACGGCGACTACGGCTGTTTCGGTTGCCAGAAGACGCGCACGATTCAGCACTTATTGGCACCGAGCCTTTTACACGCAGCGCGGTGTGCTGTGTAATTGTACAATAAACTCGCGCCACTATATATATTATACCGCTATAATTATACCACTGCTACCGTAGTTGTGTATAGCCTGGTACCAATACAAGAAGTTAGAAGTAATAGAATGATGGTATCGATGGCCAAAGCGTATATACACGGCTAAGGCGTGTTCGTCCGAGGTCTTACATCCCTTTATCTTTACACGCCCACAAATCCGGATGTCCGTGTACGTTGTATATAGGTACAGTACAATGTCCGGAAGATCGGCCAAAATTCCGTTTTGGGTACCAGTGTATTCGAAATATGTGTTAACGGAAACCACCTCTATATTGTTTTATACCGCAGATACCGATATAATAATGTAGGTACTGTATTCGAAAATAAAAATATGGGTGATGGTGCTTATTTTAAAATCATTAATAATAATTTTTTGTACATTAAGTTAAGAGAAAAAAAACATATCCCTGACTGAGAGTGCCAAATTTAGTATACCTAATATGCATTTTAGATATCCATATTAAAATTGGGTCCATAGTGGTCATATTGGTCAATTTGCGTAAGGATGTATACGTAAACATTGTACACTCGATCTAATCTTGTGCGTTTTTAATTATGACATTGTTACGCTTCGGATATAATTATAATATGTATAACATATTTATAGTTTCCGATATTTTTACAGTTGTTCTATGTGTTCAAAAGATATCGTTGTCGGACGAGATTCTGAAATAAAGAAGTTTTTTTTGTAATCAAAACGTTTGCATCTTATTCGCTGGTTAGCAGTGTCTCTAACTCTGTTCTTTAATTTTAATAAGTTTTTTCTCTTCCAAAATCTTGTCTACTATAGTGAATCATCGCGGCCGCCAGAGTAAGCAGGAAACGACCGGAACCGCACGTTACCGCACGAATGATGATTAAATTATTATTATTATTATTACCATAAAAAAAAAATAATAAATAATCGTATAGGTTTTCATGGGTGCGCAATAAAAATAATATTTCCAACGAGATGCATGCATTCAGATTAACGATGATTAATAATTTTAGCATCAAAAACCAGTAACTGTTTAGTCTTCATTTTTATTTTTTTAATGGCGGTAGAATGATAGACATGAATCGAACGCACACGTAGTTACAGAACCACTCATAAAATGATTACGGAAATCGTTTTTTATTATTATTGTTTTTTATCGTCATTTTCCTTTTCCCTGGTTAATTGTTTATACATAAGAGAGAAAGAAAAAGAGTGAGAGAGAACCCACTTAAAAAACAAGTCTAGGCACACAATACGATCTGTGTATCGCACAGTATACCACCGTTTGCGTATTTTTTCGTGTTTTTTTTTCTAATTTTTTATTAGTATTCATCAAGATAATACAGGCCGGTTAATTGGTATAAACGCGACATAAGACCCATTTTATTTATTGTCGAGTATTAAAATTAAACAGCTTTTTTTACCATAATGATTATCACTTGTTAAGGCGTGCTCGGGGTATTTATAAAAAAGAAAATAATTATTATTATGATTATTCAGTTCGGCCCGCATTTTATAGATGTGAGGTGTGTGCGTGTGCAGTTGTGTCAGAGGTCGATCCGCCGATTACGAACCCATATACCACGAAAGGGTTGATGCATATATTATATGGGCTGTGTGACCGAGTCAATTGGCTGTGGTTAATTGAATACAAATTCAATACCGAGTTAAGTATAATCAGCGACTATCTCCCTTATTTTATCTATTCAATTATACATAGAACAACTACTATGTATTTACATTTTTTTTTTTTTTTATTATTATTAATTACACTTGAATTAAAAAATACACAAGTCCCAATAATTGAAAAATTCATAAGAAGCAATTTATCAAAGGCTCAAATTTAAATGTTTTTGTATTTATACTATGTGTTCCACGTGTAGACTTATTTTTTATAAATTTTTTTAAAAACATATTTGTAAATAATAAATAATATTACTCCAGTAAAATAAATAAATAACCTAATTATTTTGAATAAAATTGAAGATTTCATCATTAGTCAATTTTAAGAGTTTAATTTACTAAAATATTGAAAGTGTTAAAATCATAATTAGATTAAAATGTTGCCTTTATTTTTAAAATTTAAACTTAATTTACTTGAACTAATAGGTACAGACTGAATGTTTTACTTTTATTTATATAGGTACCTAACATGTTGTGCAATATTATATAATTATACCAAAACTGATCTTCTACAAATCATTTTTATACAATGTACGAGTCATGTATATATATAGGTATAGGTATAAGTAGGTATTATTGTGGATTTTGAATAGCGCTAAAAATTATAATTAATACACACGCGTTTTATTCCGCGCAATCTCTTGGAATGTTTTATGATTGATACGTTTAGCCGTTCTAAATCATTGCGAGAGAAAAAAACATATTTGGGGATTATTATTATTATTTTTTACGATGCATCAACGACCCATGTAATTCGAGAAATTTCAATTTCAGCCAACTGTCGGCTAATCGTCAGCCCGCCCTCTGCTCGCATCCGCAATCCCCAATCTCCCCACGAACAATCTGGTCCGCTATAAAACACACTTTGACCCTTCAGAAGGTTTTGTCACGGTTTCTCGGATTACAACGAAAACCTTTTCGGTCACGTTCCGAGCCGTAATAAATATTAAAACAAAAATTTTAAACGGGCCGTTCACTATACGAATAAACGAGTATAGGATAATTTTTAAAAGTAACGTCGTAAAATATGTTGTTATGAAATAAAGTCATGATGCGAAATCGGGATTTTCATTGCACTAGCTGTTGCTTTCCTGTAATATTATAATAAATATCCGTTGGTTGAGAGAATAAAAAAGTTCAAAGTACATTTCTTTTAAGAAAAATAGTTAAAATATATTGCAGGTAAATTTAAAAATACCCAAATCATCATTTTCAACACTTAGTCAGCAATATAATGTTGTTGTTCAATACTCAATGCTTTGTTTTTATTTAATAATCATCATAATAGGTATACCTATAAATGTTAGGTACATATTTTAACAGCTTTATAATCTATATTATTATTTTAATGCGAATTGTTTTTATATTTCATACATATATAAAGTGTTTTTTTTTTTATGAAATTAAAATATTCAATTGTCTGCGGATTGAAATATATTCAATTAAAATGTAAAACATGTGTTGACCAATATTATATTGTTAATACACGTATGTTATGTAAAATACAATATTATTAGGTAACGACACATTAAAACAAGGATAATAATTTAAAAATATCGTGGATTTCATTATTAACTTTATGTTTTGTTTTTCGATTACGGTTTCTTAAAAAGAAAAAAAAGTAGGTTACATACTTCACGGTCATTGCGGCAAACCCTACGGGCAATGGAACGTCAAACCGCATTCGAAATAGTTGCGATGACCAAAAGAATAGCCGCGGTTTTGTCAAAATTTAATCATAAGTATATGACGTATTATTTGTGGGTATATATGTTTTATTTCCCTGAGACAATAAGTCACAAAAAACATTGTTTGACCATGCGAATCGATTATAATAACACAACAATTTACTTTTAAACTTTTTTAATGTATTTTTTAAATCCTTTTTAAACCGCTATCCATTACCTTTCTCTTGTAATACTTTTTAGCAACGATTCCATGCGAATTTTTAATAAACGATCAAAATCTTTGATATTTTATAAATTGCATAAGTTATATAAGTTATAGTGTGCTAGGCGAATATTTTATTATTATTATTTATTGTGCATAGCATGATGTAAAAAAAACAATATTGTAGATTGCAAAAATGGTTTTAAATTTAAATAGTCTTGATGGTATAGCTATTATTTAATTTAATTGTGTGTTGGCTATGATATCTATTTCTAAGTAGAATAATTGTAATGGCAAAGTAAGTAGCCCTTAGAAATATTTTCGTAAATGAAAATATATGTATTATGATAACTAAATAAAAGTGTTCTTTACAAGTCATTATTATATGCATACAATAAGCGTTATCTCGTATAAACAATTTATACAACACGTCCGCATGGAAAATAGGTATGTTATATAATAATATCGTTATCAGTGCGAGTACAAATAATTCTTCACAGTTGGTACGTTTTCCATATTATTTTCTGTTTTATTATTATTTATTGTTATTATTTCCACACGTATACGAGCATATTATTATTATTATACTGACAACGAGTTAGTGGGTGGTCAGAACACAATATTATTCGGCCAATTATTACAGTGAAATGACATTGCCCAATTTTGGATTATGAATTTATGATCATCGTCATAAAAGTCGAACAGTATATATATATGACCGGTCCACGTGCGCTATATACCTAATCTAACCATTTGTGAAGGGGTTTAAAACAAAGCCAATTTCGCGTCGTATTAAAAAAACTGGCCACGAGCGTAACGCAATAAATATGTTTGACATCGGAATTGACGTGGTGCAAAAATAAACTATCCATATATTGTTATATCTTATATATTTATAAGACGTCATATTATTTTATTATATGTGTACCTATATATAATGTATATGTTATTATTTAAGTGTGCGTATAAAAAAACAGTAGGTATACGTTAAACTTGGTTTGAAGATAATAATAATAATGAAAAAAAACATCAGAAACAACGTATATCTAAATAAAGTAATTTCGAATTTGTAAAACACGCGAAATGGCGTTTTGGAACAAATTGAATATCCATAATAGATTATATTTTTTTATGATTAATCACTCAAATTACGATTCGTGAAATAAGTACAATATTTGAAATATTTCTTTAATTTCAATTTCCATCAAATAACAAAGACTATTATTATTAGTGTGTCGTGTTTAAAAATTAAATCCAATCAATACAGTCGGAAATCGTTAATAATTTAAAACATTATAATAGTAATGGCTAATGAGTATTTATTTTGATTTTGTATTCAATTTATCATTTATGTGTATTATATTGAGTAAAATAAATGTTAGATGTAAGAAATTAAGTAAATTACAAATGTTTAACTTTAACGTAAATAAATCATATTCGTTGTACTACTAGATAAGTATAATAAGTCGGTAACTTAGTTATAGGCCTCTATAATAATGTAATAATTAATTTGCACATAGGTTACATATTGGTACGTTCATTCGTAAACGCTAGTTGAAATACTTTAGCAGATCCTTAGGTTTTTTGTTTAAAAATTATTTTTCAAATAATTATTTTTATCATTTTTATGGTGCTAATTTTTGACTAAAAACAAATTGTCTATTTCCATTAATAGCTAAAATACAGAATTTTCAAAGGGTTTAAATATACATTAAAACATTTTGTTGTAGAGTTTAGAGTTTTCAAACCGATTTTTAAAACGGTTTTTAAAATTTAACATTCGAGGTGGAATTTTTTTTTTTATTCTAATCCAATAGAATGTAAACACCGTGCGTTTACACGCTATTGAACGCGTGCGCGAAGCGTCGTTACTCGTGATTCTTTTTATACCATTGTTGTGCATTATTATAGGTATGTATTTTCATTTTATTTTCTAAGATGCACCCGGCGACGTAATGTATCGATACCATATTATACCTATATCGCGGTATCCGTGTTTATATACAATATTGTTATTACTGTAAACGCGTAAAAAAGACGAACTGCCGGCAGATGATCGCCGAAGTCCTTTTCCTTAGCATAATATAATAATAATTTCGGGTGATATATTATCAAATGACGTTGTACTATTAGCACACACGTGTTTACATATTATTATTATTATTATACGAATACCGCTGCCGATATCGTTTTCCTTACGGAACAGTCACAATGACTCGTTGATGATACAACGTGACACCAGTGAATATTTTCTTGCGCACAATTGTTCGACGTGCAAATACGTTTTATTCGAGGTACTCATTCGTAAACTCTCGACTATTAGGGCTGAGTGTTGTAAATTGTAAATATATTATTATCGCAATGATTTATCGGAACGAACGCGTAAAAATAATACAAAACCGAGTCCACTCGAAGTATCAAAATAGTAAATTATATTATTATATATAGCTTCGGCGAGATAATACAAGTAATATATTATATTATATATATACCGAACAGAGGACGTATTATGTCATATTTTCTTGTACAATCGATTCAGACGATATAGGTTTACACACTGCATTCGATCGAACAAAATTATAGGACTTATTGCTTCATATGGTTCATTATTATAGTTCGTAACGACCGAAAACGTCTAAGAAAATTAGGAAAAATACTCGAAAAAGTTATTTTTTCATAAATTCATGAAAAAATGAAAATAAAATCCTATATAACAAATACTAAATAGTAAAAATATTTCTATAAAAAAAATTGTAAATGAATTTAATGTTTTGTATATTTTAAAATTGTATATAATAATATTAAAATGTTTATAAATAATAGTTGATATAGAATGATTAGACTAAGATCAGTCGAAAATAGAAATATTGTAAATGTTTCGTATTTTTTAATATTTTTATAGTTTATCGGTGTAACCAAAGGTTTCAGTTTTTTTTATGATT